>CM065590.1:378818922-379321890 GCA_033119425.1 Bufotes viridis
GATCATATCCTTTTAAAGTTTTACCATGCCATAAAATGACAGAAATAATATATACTGTAATTTTAACACAGCCAAATAAAACGTACTAGAAACCTCCACTACAAAACCAGTAAGAGGCTCTTTTTATTTTCTTAAAAAAATATCCATTGTCTATGCATAATGCAATTAAAAGAGTTCATAGAGAGAGCATTTTCCAACGCACTCAATATTTTTTTGTGCAGTGATGAGAAAGAGTGTGTCTTTTTCCTGATGGTCTATTGTTAGTTCATATTTATCACACTGCATACTTTCTGGTCTTTAACCACTTTTGGGTCATTGACCACCTCTATGCTTTGGATCAGTATGCTGCTATTTATTCTGTGCCATTTTATATGTCAGATGAAGTTGCAGAGTGTTAGCACATGATGACACTTTTGTAGGCAGTGGTTCTAGGCAAGACACAGTAGGACAGTACAGCTGCATTAACCCCACAGATGTTCTGGTCAACAGCAACTGCGGCATATAGGTGATTGGACATAAGAAACTAGTGCCCAGTGATGCAAAATCAGGGTGGTGAAAAGTTGCTAAAAACCAAAAGACTGCCATGGTAATATTCATTTTAGGCCATGTTAAGAGCATGAACCAATAGATTGCGGGGGAGATTTATCATGGCTGGCATTTTCTTTGTCATAAATTAGGAGCATTCTCCTGCAGTCCATGTGCCTAACCAGAAATCTCACGGTCACGTATATATCTGGCTAGATACATTTGTCGGGGTGGCTGGCCTAAGGTTGGGCAATATCAAAACTATTCCAACGATAACAATATTAAGAAATTTATTGTAATAATGATATATATTCCGATAAATGCCCATTTAAAAGAAAAAAAACAAGGACACGTTATACTCCATGGGGCCATCACAGGGAAAAGTTATATTTTATGGAGCAGCCACAAGGAGACATTATACTGTATGGGGGCAGCCACAAGGAAACTTTATACTGTATGGGGGCAGCCACAAGGAGACGTTATACTGTATGGGTACAGCCACAAAGAGATGTTATACTGTATGGGGTTGCCACAAGGAGACATTATACTGTATGGGTACAGCCACAAGGAGATGTTATACTGTATGGGGGCAGCCACAAGATGACATTATACTGTATGAGGGCAGCCACAAGGTGACGTTATACTGTATGGGGCATCCATATGGAGGCATTATACTGTATGGGGCAGCCACAAGGAGACATACTGTATTGGTGCAGCCACAAGGAGACATTATACTGTGTGGGGACCACAAGGAGACGTTATACTGTATGGGGACAGTCACAAGGAGACATTATAGTGGATGGGGGCAGCCACCAGGAGACATTATACTGTATGGGCCAGCCACAAGGAGACATATTAAATGGGGAAGCCACAAGTAGACATTACACTGTATGGACAGGTTTTGAACCCCCCCCCCCCTTCAGTATAATAATGTCTTGTGGCCACCATACAGTAATGGACCAGGCTACAGGGCTGCAGAAGATAGACAGACATAGCAACTTTATGTATGACACCCGGGCCAGTTCTATTCTATTCTGTTTAAGATCTCATCTCTCTCACTCCTCAGTCCCCAGTATTGGCTATTTTTACCTGAGATTAAAATCAGGTTGCTATGCTCCTTCCGTCTACCAGATTAGGACGGAGCGCGCTGCGTGCACTGGGAACTGATAGTGAGTCAACATTGTAAGGGAATGTATAAAAAGCCAGGTTCTTCCTGACAGGAGATAACAGTGCTGGGCTGTGTGTGTGAACTTCTCCAGATGCCTGTGCTTGGCAGACACTCCCTTAGCAGTGCTGGAGAATGTAGAGCCCAGGCAGATATGGCGGCTGCTCAGTGTATAAATGAAAGCCTTATCTGATAAGAGGAGAGCTTGTAGGAGGACTACAGGCTTCAGCCAGACCTGGGAACTTCACTGCAAGACCGCCCTATACAGTGCTGGTCTTCACTAACTTCACTGCAGGTGTCCTATGGATTAGCCTTAGGGCTAAGAGCGGCCATTTTAACAGAATAGTGAAATTGCAGTTTTATGCAGACTGGTTGCTAAGGGCTGAAATTTATTAAATAATGGGTAAGTCTAATAGTTATTGATTCAGGAATATTATCATATTAGTAACTACATATATGAAAACTGAAATTAGGGTCTAAATGTGACAGTTATCCTTTAATATTTTTGTGGGTACTATTATGCAGAATGCAGTGGCGGGCAGGCACAGATTTAGAAGCGGTCAGCGCACATGTGACCGCTTCTATGACGTCACAAAATACAGCAGTTATTAGGAAACAGCGATATCACCATATTGCTGTTTCCTAATTCCGCTGTATATCGCAGACACCGGTTTACGGCTCAACCCTAGGCTGGCCACACCCCTCTACATAACGTTGGTATGTCCAACGACATTTTAAATGTAAGCCAGCTTCCTTGCTGGCTTACATTTAGACCATTTTCAATGCCTAAACCAAGAGTAGAAAATTATGAATGAGATGGTCCTGCGGGTCCGTCCCCTTTCCCTCCCACGCCACGCCACTTTTTAGTGGGCGGGAAAAAGTTGCAGAATGCGGTCAAATAACCTTTGTGCTGCAATCTGAGCCTGAAATATGCCTAATATGATCGTAAATGACTCTCTTTATTCATAAACATTTTAAAAAGCTATGTCTCATTGGATATGACAATGCAAAAATAAAACAAATCCACTAAGATAGGATTGGGAAACCCCTCTGTGCTGAACTGGTTAAACAAATTTCAACACTTTCAACAAACATGAATATTCACACAAGGGTGCCCATGTTCATGTGTTTTCATATTTTGATTAGTTTGTAATGCAATTTGAGGCCAAACTAGACCTGGATCATAAAGAAATAAAGAGAATCTACTTCTCTTTTTTGAATCCACTCTTGGTTATGACTTCAAAGACTGCATCTATAATCCAATCAAGACCTAATAAAAATAATTAGAGATAATTCACACATTTGCTGTAGGTTCGAAAAAAAAAAAAAAAAAGCTATATGACCAAGACTTGTGAAATTTGTTACACCCATGTACTGTTAAGTCACATGTTGGAAGAGATGAAATCAAGTTTTTATGTCACACTTATTTTATTTTTTTTATAAATTTTGTGATTTTTTTAGTGGCCTTATCAATATAAAAAAACTAACAGAAAAACTAAAATCAGCTTTCACACTGGCCACTAGGTCTAAAATATGCTAACTTCCTGTTCTTTGAGAGCAGCCACATGGACAATAGACATAATGTATAGGAGCAGACTCCAATGACTTCAATGGGAGATTTTTCTAGACATGCTCTGTGACGTGAATCAATCAGAAAGCTGCTGATAAGCTGTGATATCATCTTTTATTAATAGTGGATCCTGTGATATCTATACAGAGGTGTTATCTGTCATTGTAATGCTGCCTGTGACGATAATGCCATACTAAATACTAAATACTAAAAAGTGATTTGTACAGAACCAGAATACTCAACTTATTATTAGGCCTATTGTCCAGTGCAAAAACAACTAAATTTCATGTACTTTTTGTTAACTATAGACAGTGACATGGGGAAATAAATAGTTAAAAATTGTAAACAAAATTGTAACATAAAAATGACATATTCACTATAAGCTGCTTGGAAAGACTTTGGTCAGTTTTTTTTCAAAAGTGCGTGTAAGCCATAACCAGGAGTGCATGCAAATACACTACCTGAAAAACACAAAAACAAAAAAACCATTAGGAGTTCATATAAAAGTCTGTGCACCACAGAATTTTTATGTCTGACATCACTGTTATTTTTTTGTCTAACAGCATCACAAATTGGTTCTGCAGTAGCTTCTGCATTGACGTCCCTGGACATAAGAAAGCTTCTACTTGAAGCAGGACTGTATTCACACATTCCACAAGCTCCACAAGTGTTTGCACTAGTGCCACAAGGGACCCCATTGGAGGTGTGAATAGTAAACAATAGTGTTCGGAGATGAAAGCAGATTCTGCCTTGGTACTATGTTGGAAAGCACCTACTGCCATCATGCATAGTGTGAAGACACGCAGGAGCAAAACCATTAGCTTCCATACCACGTTGGATGGTACATTGACCAGTCTTCTGTACAGTATGTCCAAGACATTGTGGATCCAATCCTACTGCCTTTTGTAAGAAAAGTTGGGTTCCAACAAGAAAATGCCTGCCCACACACTACCCACAATACACAACTTGCTCTTCAGCATATCCAACAACTCCCCTAGCCAGATCAATTGCAGATATTTCCCATCAACAATGTCTGGCACTGGAGGGAGCAATAGATCTCCCATGCACAGCAGCCAACAACCACTTCAGCTGAACTACAGGTTCAAGTTGGATGTGGAATGACGTACCACAGAAGGATATCCAGCATCTATATGACCGTTACAGAGTGGCAGACTGTATCACAGCAAGGGACTATATCACCCAGTACTAAAGGAGTTTACTAATACTGATCTTCTAGGTAGGTCATCAATATCTGGTCAGTGAGGATCTGTCACCCAGGACCTCCGTCGATCACATGTTTGAGAAGGCACCACCTTCTTCGTGCTCACCAAGCACAGCACCGCACACTGTATAGTGGCTGTGCTTGGTATTGCAGCTCAGCCCCATATGAGGCTGAGCTATGCCTAGGACATGTGACAAATGAGCATGTCATCACAAGGCCTAGGAAAAGCTGGAGATGGCCACAACACTACTGCAAAAGCAGCTGCCTTCTCAAACAGCTGATTGTGGGGGTCCCAGGTGTCAGACCCCCACCGATCAGAGATACTGATGACCTATCCAGAGGATAGGTCATCAGTATTAAAGTTTTGGAAAACCCCTTTAATGAGACCCTGCCTCAACATATAGAACCCAAAATAAAGGGTGCACCACCTTGGTTGTATGATTAATGACCAAGCACCACAAGCAGGGTCAATCTTAGCTCAATCACATTACGTTTCCCAGATCTTCTTTTTTCCTTTTCCATTAGTGTATTTCTCTCTTTTTTTCTCTATTGTTTCACTCAAGATTTTGTATTACAAATTAATGAAAAATACTGACTAAAATATGTGTGAAAGTGTTCTGAATCATGCTTGTAACTCTTGCAATCGATTTGCTATTTCAGAGACAAATTAACTTATGCATTCAGTCACACTGTGTTTAGTATTTGAGGGGGGTGAATACTTTTCAGGTCTATTTAATATACACAAACTGACTAACCTTCTAGCTCATCATACTCTGAAAAACATTTTTGTATGAAATCTTTTTACACTTGAAATGCTGGAGAAGGCCTAGTCTGGAGTGGCATAGCTCGTTTTAGTGCTAAAGCCCCTGTAGACTGATTTAAATATTCTGTAAGTACATCACTTATTTAGTAATGTGTAGTAATCAAACAAAAAACTCAATTTTGATTATGCAAGTTACTGTAAATTATCAATGTACAACATCCAAACCAACCACACTGTGGTTTAGTAAAAAAAAAAAGAGCAGATTTAACTTTGCTATATATTTAATGTCTCTAATTAGAGGATTAGGAAGGAGCAAAATGATTTCAATGTATAAGCAGTAAAAAGAATTCATTTGGATGGAGGAGTTCCCTGAAAATAAGCTGATCCTCATGCTGAGACCCCCAGTGATCATTAGTCTTCTGAGGAAACTTTCAACAAATGTTAGAATTCCCTGCAGTGCCATCACAGGTGAAACTATGCATTACACAAGGCCAGTGGAAATCTATAGACGTCTCCTCTATCTATCTATCTATCTATCTATCTCTCTATCTATCTGTGATCTTATAGTAAAAGGTTCCATTGTGTGGACCGAAACGTTGCGTTGGTGTAAAAAAAGACACTAGTCACTGTAAGTGCCGAAGGACTTTTTCTTTTGGTGTATTGAACATTGGGACATTGTATGGACCCTACAGCTGCTGGCACTCCATTGCTGATTTCTGTGGTGCTGCACATTTGTTTATCTATCTATCTATCTATCTATCTATCTATCTATCTATGATCTTGCAGTATCTATCTATCTTTTATCTATCTTCTATTTATAATTTATCTATCTATCTATCTATCTATCTATCTATCATCTTATAGTATAGATAGATTGGGGGAGATTTATGATCTCTCTGCACCAGAAAAGTGGCGTAAAAAGTCAGAAACTACTTTTTTATGACTTTTTAAATTCAACTTTTTAAAAAGGCAGTTTTACGTTACCCTCACCACTTTTCAGAAAGGGGGTGTACCAAGGATGGTAGGGGGGTGTAGCCAGCAGCTTCAACAAATTTATCTTCATTTATACTAATTTTCTGGTGCAAATGAAGAAAAAATCTACATCAGCTCAGAGCTGACATAGGTTTCTGTTTAGGCACACACACTCCCGGAGGGTAACCCAAATGTATGATGAGATTTACACCTCATCATAAATTAGGCATTTCCTTTGACAGTGCAGGGGATATCAGAACATTTTTGTATAGACACATGCTAAACCTGACTGCTTAATGATTTGTAATGAATAGATTGCATATGCTTATTTGGATGACGTCTAGTTAGTGGAAGTTCAGGCATAGCATGTGTTAAATGGGCAGTTGTTATTCTATGCAATGAACATAGTGCACCACAACACTCTACACTATTTACATTGCTTGGCCAATCTAATATAAAGTGTAGGAGCAGCGCGCTTCGCAAATAGTATAGGCGTGCTATATTAACGGCATGGCAAGATATAAAAAATTTTAACAAACGGGTATATATGTAACTTAGTTCATACTCACCAAAATGCAATCTAAGGCAGAAGTGACTTACAAAAGCTACACGTTCAAAAGAGCTTGATGCCAAATTGCTATAAAACACCACATATGAATGAAGTAACTATTATCAGGGTAATTAATAGATGAATTTCATAAGGTTAATACTTATGTATTAGCCATTGTCTATTATGGGTACTTTGCAGCCACCAAAATGCATTGTCAGCTTGTGCACATCACGCTCACATTATAACCACTGGACAACCACTGCAAATGGTGGTCTAATTTCCATAAAAGAACATTTCAACATGGCAGCAGCCATTCTCCACAGTACAGTGCAATGTGACCAACTACCCACAATACTATTTGCAACCTTAATTAAAGGAATATGCATGGCAGTGTTAATTAACCGGTGGAATAAAGAGCTCAGCACATTAATGATCTGGCAGTGTAATGCAGCTACACAGCACATCCTGCCTGCTCAAGTATTCTCCCCTCTCCATAGTGTTCGCTGCTTCAGCAGGATTCAGAATCACTGCAGCTGGCCAGGAGAAGACGGTGGGGGGAATATGGCAGATGTAAAAGGAGAAACTCAAAATACAATGAGCCCTTTTGTTCTTACAACCAGAATGAATAGATTTAGGGTATTGAATAGCCACCGAGACAATAAAGAGAAAGCACATAAAGCACAGTAAACAAGCGAGCTGTCCATGGTGCTGAAGCGTTCCTATGCTATGTATGGATGCCTCCTAGAATGCTGTTTATGGATGTTACATCTCTACATCAATCTGCGAGAGATCTATGGGCACAGCCATAATGTGATAACCACACAAGAGAAAAGCATCCGACACCTTCCATAATTGTGCCCTTCTTTGTTTTATGCCATCTGATGAGTGGTAAATGTTCATTGAAGGTGCTCACAGTACATGGACACATGCAGTCAATTAATGGCAGAATGCATCCTCTGTGTCACTGATCATGTATTCCAGCAAGGATGATACGTACAAGGTATACTACTATACTATATATGCATTATACCACTATCCAGTGCTCGGTCATCCATTCCTGGACATACATACATATATTATAAAACAAATAATAATGAAAGATAACGCGTGGCTCTTACCATTGGATGAA
This sequence comes from Bufotes viridis, assembly GCA_033119425.1. NCBI lineage: Eukaryota > Metazoa > Chordata > Amphibia > Anura > Bufonidae > Bufotes > Bufotes viridis. The sequence goes on from CM065590.1 coordinate 378,826,819, forward strand.
TGAATGAAGCAGCAATATCCACACGATCATTTTGTGATGACAAAATGTTAAATGCAATAATGCCTTGTTTCCAACATTTGGCTTCTTTGGTGAACACATCTCTGACATTCCCCCCTCAATCTCCTCTCTTCCTTGCAAATGGAATAGTCCCGTGGTGCCCCCCACCCCCTACCAGGTGCATTGACTGTAATGATACATTCCGCCAGGCTGGGAGAATTAATATTTAAGAAATGGGATCCGCGTCTTGTGGCGGCAGAATCCCCCCCCTCCAGTATTGACAGCTCATGCACCAGCTCCAGTGATCTGGAGGGGAAAAGCTAAAAACGGAAAGAAGAAAGGAGCAAGCACACAGCAGATCTGCGCTTCACACTGAATGCAGATTAACTACGCAGGGCTGACAAACATCCTGTTTTTTTTTTTTTTTCATGGATGGTCCATGGAAAACGAGCACTTTAGGGGCAGCCTGTGATGAATAGATGCTGCCTGTAAAAAGTAAGCCCCCTTTAGAGCAGAGCCGACTGAGACACTTCTGTGTATTAGTGCTGGACAACCATGGTGGAGCAGAGCCTATTCACTGAAGCATGGATGCTAAGCAACCTAGGGATGCTTATTGTTGTCTCGCTCCTTGCAGCTCCCCCTCCCTCTGCCTGTGCTCCACAGCAACTGGCTATAGTGAGGAGGGAGAGGGGGCTGAGCTGCAGGCTCCTGCTGACCCTAGGATGTGTAGGGAAAAGGGGAGAGCAGGAGCCCTGCTGACACCCAGTAGGTAACTCACGGGTCATCTGACAAAATCTGTGCTATGCAGAAGAATGTCATATATAGGAATTCCCCAGAAGTCATCTGTGTGCATTCTACAGAAATCACAGTTATTTCCCAAGTCAAGGAATACCTTCCTTAAAAGCAAAGATGTAAATAATGCAAATATAACTTATATAATAAATATGTAAAATCAATAACAAACTACATGTAGGAAACAGAAATGGTTGACCAGGATAGAAATTGCACATTTTGCAGAGCTCTCTGAGGCCCAATACACCATTTATAAAACATCGGAGACACCAACTACGGTACATACCGTATGATTCCGATCAATAGTGAAATTGTATATAAAGTATAAGAATTGTATTAATGTCACCAATCTAATAGTTATGGGTCATTGCAGTCTTACAGGTCGGAATTTTTTTTTACCTCTTTATTTAACCCTCTTATATCCGCCTCCAAAAATGTTGGCCCCTTCCAGAGACCGTTCCTTGGGAAGGTCCCTATGTGGTACCCCTATGTGTTTTATCACACTGCCATTTCCAGACCCAACAGTGCAGGGGTGCACCTAGCCTTTCTGATGTCTGAGGCAAAAAATAAATTGCCTCATGCAATACTCTGCTGGATAAATAAGAGAGGTTTACATCTGCCCCTGGTGGTGAGGTGAAAACTCTAATCACTGGAAATTAAAGGACATTTGATGATGTCATCAATGGGAGGGACCACAAGCATGAAGAAACTACTGTGGTGTAAGTGCAGAGAAGGTTAATAGTGTGTGTGTGTATGTGTGTGAGACAGGGATATATTTATACGTAGCAGGCTGTGTTTGTTAGGTTTGTGTATAGCAGTGTTGTGTGTTTGTCAGCTGTGTAGCAATGCTGTGTGTATATACAGTGCCTTGCAAAAGTATTCACTCCCTTGACTTTTTTCATGTTTTGGTGCCTCACAACCTAAAAATTAACATGGATTGTTTGAGGATTTGCACCATTTAATTTACAGAACATGCCAACAACTTTGAAGATTTTTATTTTATTTTTTTATTGTGAAGCAAACAACAAATAATACAAAATAGCAGAAAAAGTAAATGTGCATAACTATTAACCCCCCTAAAGTCAATACTTTGTAGAGCCACCTTTTGCGGCAATCACAACTCCAAGTCGCTCTGGATAAGTCTCTATGAGCTTGCCACATCTTACCACTGGGATTTTTGCCCATTCCTCCTTGCAAAACTGCTCCAGCACCTTCAAGTTGGATGGTTTGTGCTTGTGAACAGCAATCTTTAAGTCTGACCACAGATTTTCTATTGGATTGAGATCTGGGCTTTGACTAGGCCATCCCAAAACATTTACATCTTTCCTCTTAAACCACTCAAGTGTTGTGAATCTCCATCCTAACCTCAAATCACACACACAGTGGTACAGGTTTTGCTCAAGAAAATCCCTGTATTTATCACCATCCATCTTTCCCTCAACTCTGACCAGTTTCCCAGTCCCGGCTGCTGAAAAGCATCCCCACAGCATGATGCTGCCACCACTATGTTTCACTGTGTGTTCTTTCGGTGATGTGATGTGTTGGGTTTGCACCAGACATAGCGTTTTCTTTGATGGCCGAAAAGTTCTATTTTAGTCTCATCAGACCAGAGCACCTTCCTCCATACATTTTGGGAGTCTTCCACATGCCTTTTCATAGACTCACAACTTGCTTTTTTGTTTTTATCTAAAAGTAATGGATTTCTTCTGGCCACTCTGCCATAAAGCCCAGCTCTATGGAGCATACGGCTTATTTTCGTCCTATGTACAGATACTCCAGTCTCTGCTGTGAAACTCTGCAGCTCCTCCAGGGTTACCGTAAGTCTCTGTGCTGCGTCTCTGATTAATGCCCTCCTTGCCCGGTCAGTGAGTTTTGGTGGGCGGCCGTTTCTTGGCAGGTTTGCTGTTGTGCCATGTTCTTTCCATTTGGTAATGATAGATTTCATGGTTCTCCTGGGGATCATCAAAGATTTGGATATTTTTTTTATAACCTAACCCTACTTCTCAACAACATTGTCCCTTACTTGTTTGGAGAGTTGCTTAGGTGTTGGTCCCTCTGGGCCTTTCAAAAAGGAGAATATACGTAATGACAGATCATGTGACACTTACATTGCTAATAGGTGGCCATCTTTTCAATAATTATGTGACTTCTGAAGGTAATTGGTTACACCAGAGATTTTTGTATGGGCTTCCTAACAAAGGGGGTGAATACATGCGCACATGCCAATTTTCTGTTTTCTATTACTAAACAATAGTTTTATTTATATATTTTTCTCATTTCACTTCACCAACATAGACTATTGTGTCCTTATCCATCACATAAAATTCATATTAAGAAAACATTGAACTTAAGGCTGTGTAATGTAACAAAACATGAACAAATTCAAGGGGAGTGAATACATTTGCAAGGCACTGTATCAGCTGTGTAGCAGGCTGTGTTTGTCCGGTGTGTATGCAGATGTGGTGTGTGTGTAAATTACTGACCTTGACCCCTCCACTTTCAAAAGCTGAGGAACTGATTAGCATAAGTATGCACACAGCAACATCTAATTACTTTGCCCATGAGCTGGTTGTATAAGTTGCTATTAAAAGGTTATTCGGATCTCAGTCTTTCATAGATGAGATTGGAATAATCCTTGAAGACAACGGCTAGGGGTTGGCTGTGTTACAGAAATAGCTCCATAACTCCCATAGAAGTCAATAGGTGCTACACAAACAGCACAGCACAGCACTGCAGGCTACCCAGTTTCTGTACCTCAGGAGTTATGGAAATGGCGTACTTCACTTGACTGTTTCCATAACTCCATCCACTCTGACCCCTGGGTTTTTCCGATATTAGATAGAAAAGCCTGAGATGGGAATGACCCTTTAAACAAGAATAAATCCCTTGTAAATTTGAATGAAAAACTCAGCAATGAAGAAGGCAATGTGGACTTGTCACAGCCTCTGGACTGTAGAAAATGTGACCAACTATGAGCTCTTATCCAAAATTATTCCATGCATTTGCTTAACAGACCCATGGGGTCCCTGGTATAGGATTTAAGGCCCATTTAAATTACCTAAAAACCTAAAATCACTAAAGAGAAACAGTTAGTGCACGTTGGTAGAGTTGACAGCTTCCCCTGCACATTACTGAAAATAGCGGGTTATACCAACAATATTCTAATGTAGGGGCGTAAAATCCGCGGGACACATGAGGCATGCACTTCCACAGTTCATGGCCACCGCCTTGCTGGACAGGAACACAGCCAATTGTCTGCCTGTGCTATCAGCTGTGTTTCCTACCATAGCCGTGGTCCTGTACAGCACAGGATGAAGCTTAGGCTCCTGCAATCTGGCAGAAGCAGGTCGGATCCTCGGCTGTCAGTTACAGCTGGAGAACCTGAGGAGAAGACAGAAGTGACTTATTACCTGTTCTATCTTTCCTCAGTACATGGTTCTCAATAAGCGTTATGCAGTGAATAAAGGAGTACCCGGCAATTACATGATCAACGGGTATTTTTGGAAAGAGCTCTGCACGTGCATAGTACAATGCCCCTGGGCTGTTCTCCTCTGTAAAGGGCTCCATTGGATGTCCCATTTATAGTGGAAACGTGGAAAAATTTTGTAAAAATTGGATAAATGTACCCCAAGGGTCCTTTAAGTAAAAAATATAATAAAATAAAAATACAAGGAAAAAAATTGAAACAAAAAAATTAAAACATCAACTGAAATTAGAGCCATAGTCAACATGTTTACATAAAACTACAGATATCAAAGTGACCAAAACAAAATAAGGAATTCACTTTAATAATTAATTTTTGTGTCAGTTTGCATGGTCAAAGATTTTGTACTGATGGCATTATGTGAGTACAGTTCATTAGTGTTAAGATCAGGCAGGAACGAACAGAGCTATAAATCATTATAATGCTGTGGGTCCATGTCATAGGAACATCATTCAGGATGGGAAATACCTGAGCAGATTTCATGCATAGAATACGCTAATGTTTAATTGGCCTTACAGGCTTTTATCTGTGAGACCGGAGCCTGCATTAACCAATGAGCGCTGTGCCCACTAGTATTGGCATCTATTTCCTATAACTGGGGGACAGAAGATGGTAATAACCATTGAGTGCTTTCCTCCACAGTGAATAAAAACACTCATTTTTAAATAGCAAAAGAAAAAAAGGTAGCGGATCTGCGCAAACTAGACAAGTGGTAAAGTTGAATCAATCAAAAGTGCAGTCTGTCAGTATATGCTCAACAAAACTAAAAAAGTCTGCGTGCTGTCTCTTAGCCCACGGGTGTTTACACTTCTCTTGTTATGTCGATACACTCCAGTGCATGCACGCATACCAGAAGTTAATCTCGGCACGCCCCTGACGAAGCGGAGCGAAATCCGGGTCGGGCAGTGATCTTTTATGTGAATTGATTTAAGACAACAACTTTGTAAGTACAATAAAGTGTGACTATTTTTATCTATACGCGGTGAGCACTATGTATGCAACTTTTCTTAAGGCTGCAGCGCTGGAATAATGGGCAGAAACGAGCATTGCGGTACCTGCATTCAGCACTGAAGTATAGCGTCATAACAAGAGAAGTGTGAACACCCGTGAGCTAAGAGACAACACGTAGACTTTGGCAGGTAGCGTTTTGGTGTCAGCATCCAGAGCGGAATTGTGACTTAACGGAGGCAAACTGATGCATTCTGAGCGGATACTTTTCCTTTCAGAATGCATAAGGGCAAAACTGATTCGTTTTGGACTGCTTGTGAGAGCCCAAGATGGATCTCACAAACGAAAAGCCAAAACGCGAGTGTGAAAGTAGCCTTAGTTGTGTTGAGCATATAATGACAGACTGCACTTTTGATTGTTTTACCTTTACCACTTCTAGTTTGCGCACATACACTACCTTTTTTCTTTTGCTTTCTATATGGAGGACTGGGATAACTCCAGATAGGATCTTGCAGCATACAATTTGCATGTGTATTAAGAAATCACCAATAATACTCATTTTTAAATAGTTGACGTAGGATGACAGGGAAGAAAAACATTGCCACAAAAGGCACCCATTACTTCCTGATTTGCTGGGCAATTGTGGAACCAATGTTCATTAGAATGCTCATTCCTGTTAAAGGAGTTGACTGCTTTTGTAATATTGATGACCTATCCCGTGGCACAACCCCAGCCGATCAGCTATTTGACACAGCACTGCATTCTCTTCAATGTTTACCTGCTCGCCATCGAAATTACAACTCCGCCATCCCATTCACTTCAGCATTACGTCAGTGTTATGAAATACATTCCAGAACTCTAAGGGTTACATACCATCATAAATCAATTTAATGCACTGTGAACCTATCAGTGCTACATAGGTAAGGAGGAGCTCTTGCAGTCACACACCCAGTCTGAAAGTAAGACTGCTCTAGCAATCATTTCTCCCACATTTACTTTAACCTGTGTGATAAATGGATGCAAGCTAGTGCTGATCAATATTTTTGGGGGCCCTTAAGTAGAACAATATGAAAATGTGGCTGTCAGACCAAAAAGGTTTTGCACACCTGCTTTTATGTGTATGGAGTCTTTAGAGTATTCATGTATGACTCAGTTGGGTCTGTATCCAGAATCTCATGACCATTCCTATCACTGAGGAGGTCTAGTACTAGTGCAATACTGATCTGAGCTTGCTATATTGACTTCTTTATAGCAAGGGGCTTTATAGTAATTCTCAAGTTTCAGTAGTGCCCCCATCTCCACTAATGACTTCCTTGTAACCATACTCACAAAAATATCCATATAGGAAAATCAGCCAATGATGTCATCTTTCTACTCTTATTTTTCAAGGTGGCAAATGGACCAGTGCATATGGCTTTATTGCCCTCATCACTTGATCAACAAGAAGGTCCACACCAGTTAAAATCTCCTGTGGGATAGCCCATACCCTACATTAAGAAGATTAGAGCTAGTGTAAATCCCTTACTCAGTTCACTTAGCTCAAGCTGGTGGAGCTTTACTTCTGACAATAAGGTAATTACTTGTAGATTTCTGCCTTAATTGTTTGTTGACTGCAAAGCTGGTAAGTATATAACAGGGCCTGGAATAATATAATTATATCCCATTTGCTGCTTGTCTTGTCTGTCATGATATATCTCAAGTATGATTATATAAATTCCTAAAAAATATACACATGCAAAAACAATTGTGTACATGATTGCATATAAAAACCATCTTAATCATATGTGGCCTACACATGTATGACATTCCATTATTCATAATTGGTAATTATTCAAAATACCTAGGAAAGAAGGTTTAGAACATCAATGTAATCAATCTGACTATCAAATGAGTCAACATTCACAGATACCCATTGCACATGTCCAAACTTGAGGAGGTACATGCAATACCCTGACCCACATGTATCAGGGTACCCTAATGTCCTCTTTTTGTGTCATCACACCCAGATTCTAAATCAATAGCCAAGCACCCAACCTACTAAATTATGATATTGTCAACACATTCTTTTACCCAGTAGTCGGCCTCAAATGCGCCATCTTACTTCAGGGAAATTAAGTGCTGGTGCCTACATATTTCTTTGAAAAGGGACTTAAGGAGCAGGATCTGAGATTTCCAGATCTCAATGCCAAAGGGGGTGTGGGGCGGGTTGCGATAGGGTATAACTCCTCAGAAAACATCAACCAGCTTAGATTTAAAACCTAATGGTTTGAATATGGATTTTAGAGTCATCATGGGCATGATGAATTGAAGTTTCCCCTTAGTCCTCTTTATATTTTAGTCTATATATTATTGCTTAGGATGTTAATCCTGATAGATTATTGTTTTCCTTTATTTTCTCTTTTCTCTTTTTTTTCTCTGTTTTTGTAGTCATGGTGTATAGACAGGGAGGAGAATGTTGGCTTTACATCTGAAATAATGAATTTGGATGTAGATTACCTAAACATGTAATAAATATAGCCTAAACAGTGATAATGGCAAATACTACCTTGATTCTGCCAGCTCTATAGTAATTAGGGCTTTGGAATGATTTCATTTGTATTTTAATATGGCCCATGAGGGACTTTATTGGATGGTGCATATGTGAACCCCTGGGCTTATAGCAAGTCTTTCTCTATTCCATCCTGACCACTGCACATGGAAATGTGTATGCAGTGGGGGGTGAAGGAGTAACCTGATTTGTCTGCTTCCCAGAAAAAGTGGCAGAATTGCAAGGTCAGGCATGCTCCAGGGTGTATTCCAATTATTTATGACTCCATGGAATGGAAGATTCTCTGGCTTGTCTCGTTTTGAAATGTTAACCCCAATAAGAACTCATCAGCCTGACCTGGTGTAAAGGCCGTAGCAGCAATTTATTAACAATACAACTATTACCAAAAATTTTACATATATATATATATATATATATATATATATAAAGAAAAAAAAAACTGGCAGCACCGGGCGGCTCCAAAACGGTATGGGTGCTAGGTCCTGGGGTGTGAGCGACCCAATTGTATACTAAAGAAGATGGACAGCACTCCAAAAAAATTCCAGGTGTTCTTCAACCAAGTGGAGAGACAATGTTTCGGCTCGACAATAGAGCCTTTTGTCTATTGTCGAGCCAAAACGTCGTCTCTCCACTTGGTTGAATAAAGAACACCTGGAATTTTTTTGGAGCGCTGTCCATCTTCTTTAGTATATATATATATATATATATATAGACAATGGTGAAGGACCGCACAGCTTACGTAATGAGATGTTCAATGGAGTGCCAGTAGCTGTAGAAGTATCCCGCTTACTTCCAAAAATGTAGAAAGAAATGAATCCACGGCACATCCAAAATGGTGAAAAAAAGGGTAATTTATTCACCGAGTGATAGCGACGTTTTAGTGCTCTCTATGGCACCTTTTTCAAGCAGTGTTAACATGGGGTGTGATAACAAACTTTAAATACATGTGTTCATGGTACATAATTAGCAATTAGCAAAATTGATAACAATGTAAACAAAGTATAAATATATAAAAATACAAAGTGATCGAGTGATCATACAAATAATCAAAATGTCAGAAACATTATTAATGTGCATCACAATGAAATTCAACTTATCAAATGTGCAGAATTAAATACATGATCAAGTATAAAACGTGAAATAATGTCAAGTGTCCATGAAATGGTTAAAAATCAATTGTGCATGATTAAAAGCAAATAAAAAGCAATACCGGTGACGGGGAGCGATCATGTGCGGCCAGCATAGTAATGGATTCCTGCGCGTCCTGCACTGGTAAGTGCGCATGCGCCAAGACGATCATTACATCATCGACGAATCCTGTCGACGTTGTATCCGATCACATGACTGTTGTGTGTTGACAATCACCATAGTGACACCAGTCATGTGAGCGGAACAACATAAAAACAGAACACAATACACTTGCTACAGATATTTACAAGCAAGATCAGAGGGAGAAAATGAATATGTGAACACCACTTAAACTCGCAAAACGCGCAATGCAGGTAACAGTGATCACTGGGTACCCACACAAATCACAAATCAAAGGACCGTCATATTAAATTCTGATGATTCATGAGGATTTTGAATGCCACCTCCTATTTATAAACCAGGGACCCTGTGTGTACACATGTGATACAGCGATTCCTCACTGAGCACAATGTTATCACCACTCTTCTGGGGCACACACCATTTTCATGGTGAGAAAACCCCAATCGGGTTCCTATCGGTTATAATTCATTAGGAATTTCACATACATCCTTGACATCAAAGTGAAACTACCAAAAAAAAGGGGTTGAGTTTGTGTGGGCACACCGAGACCAAAAATGAAATAAAGCATGAATGAAACAGTTCCAAATATTCATTGTCGCACACCGATGTTGCATTATGTTAAAATTAACAAAAGAAATATATATATGTATTGATCGCTGGCCGAAATGATCATTCCATCCATCATCGGGATATTAACTGCAAGAAACAAAAAATACAAAATTAGTTTAAAGAAACACCCAGGGATGGGCAGCACAGTATAATGAACACTAACCAGGCGAACAGATGTTACAATATCCATGGTCTGTAGTCTACATTAAGACCCCCCGGTTTGAGACTGTTCAATCTGGCTATCCAATGGATTTCACGTTTTTTTAGATCCAAGATTCTGTTTCCCCCACGTCGAGATAACGGAATATGATCGATCAACATACATTTTAGGTCATTTTCCTTATGATTTGCTTCCATGAAGTGTTTATAGACTGGTAGGTCTGCCCTTCTTTTTCTAATTGTATATCTATGATAATTACATCTGGTTTTGAACTCCAAAGAAGTTTCCCCCACGTAAACAAGCCCACATGGGCACCACAAGGCATAGATCACAAAGAACGTGTCACAAGTTAAATAATGAGTGATAGAGTAGGTCTTTTTTGTTCCTGGGTGAACAAAGGTATCACCCTTGATCAAATAGCGGCAATTGATACAATTTAAGCAAGGAAAGCAACCCTTCTTCTGTAAGAAAAGGTGTTGTTGTCCGTGCTTCTTTTGAGGCCCTATATCCGTACGCACTACTCTGTCTTTGAGATTTTTAGTACGACGGTAGGACATTAATGGTGGAGATTTAAATTCATCTATTTTGTTGTGTCCACTTTTCAGAATCAACCAGTGTTTGTACAGTACATCCCTGATTCTATAGCTATCCTCAGTGTAAGTTGAAACCAACGAGATACGCTTCAATGTTTTATCCGACCTAGTATGTTTTTTGGTTAAAAGTTCTGCTCTACTCTTGGTCTGTGTTACATCAATGTGAGCATTCAATAGGTTAATCGGGTAACCCCTCTCTTGGAATGCTTTACTCATGGCACTCAGTGAGTCCTCCACTTGATTGTCCTCACTCACTATCCGTTTTACCCGTAGGAATTGACTTAACGGTAATGATTTCAACATCGGTCTAGGGTGAGCACTATCAAATTTTAGCAATGTATTCCTATCCGTGGTTTTTTTATACACCCCTGTTTGGGCCCACATAGATGACACATAGATGAATGACTCCTCCAGGGAGGAGACCGCCATGTTTGCATACGTCGGCGCCACGTTTGACCCCATGGCGGTCCCCCTCCGCTGCAAATAAAAATGATCCCCAAACAGAAAATAATTGCAGGTCAAAACCAGATGTAATAATGGAAGGATGAAGTCCTGACACCCTGCTGACCATTCTGAGCCAGCTAATGCTTTCCTTGCCACCTCTAACCCAAAATCATGATTAATTGAAGTATAGAGGCTAACAATATCAAATGAGGCTAAAATAGCCCCATCTGGTATTTGTACATCCGATAATTTTTTAAGAAAATCCGAAGTGTCTACAATGTAGGAGGTGGCAGAGATTGCAAATTGTCTCAGGACTCCATCCAAAAAAATGGAAATGTTATTTAATAAGGAACCTCTCCCGGACACAATGGGTCTCCCGGGAGGGTGTTCCAAATTTTTATGTATTTTGGGGAGTAAATATAACATTGGTGTCGTGGGATAAACAATGGTTAGAAACTCCTGTAGCTGTGTGTCAATTAAGCCCGCAGTAATACCCTCAGTGAGTAATGAATTAATCTGTCGTTCAATATCCCATCTAGGATCCTTATTCAATTGTAAATATACCTCACTGTCTGAGAGTTGACGCATGGCTTCCGCTATATAGTGCTCTGTGTCCATGACCACAACAGCACCCCCCTTGTCAGCGGGTTTGATAGTGATGCTGTGGTCACGGACAAGGGCATCCAGAGCTCTCCACTCACCCTGTGTCATGTTAGGATGGCGGAAGTGTGTATTAGGATGATTTCTTAATTCACCCACATCCCGCAACACCGCATGTATAAACACATCTATCGTGTCTGTAGACGGGGGGACAAAATCACTCCTGTGATACAAATCAAAGTCAGATAAGCTCAATTCAGATATCCGTATGTTTGTCTTGTGAGGTTGCGTGGAGAACCAGACCTTCAATTTCAATCTCCTAAAGAATTGATATAGGTCAGCTTCTACCTGCAACCAATCAGTTGAGACACTTGGACAAAAGCTCAAACCCTTGGCTAATAATCCATTACTATGCTGGCCGCACATGATCGCTCCCCGTCACCGGTATTGTTTTTTATTTGCTTTTAATCATGCACAATTGATTTTTAACCATTTCATGGACACTCGACATTATTTCACGTTTTATACTTGATCATGTATTTAATTCTGCACATTTGATAAGTTGAATTTCATTGTGATGCACATTAATAATGTTTCTGACATTTTGATTATTTGTATGATCACTCGATCACATTGTATTTTTATATATTTATACTTTGTTTACATTGTTATCAATTTTGCTAATTGCTAATTATGTACCATGAACACATGTATTTAAAGTTTGTTATCACACCCCATGTTAACACTGCTTGAAAAAGGTGCCATAGAGAGCACTGAAACGTCGCTATCACTCGGTGAATAAATTACCCCTTTTTTTCACCATTTTGGATGTGCCGTGGATTCATTTCTTTCTACATTTTTGGAAGTAAGCGGGATACTTCTACAGCTACTGGCACTCCATTGAACATCTCATTACGTAAGCTGTGCGGTCCTTCACCATTGTCTATTATCTCCCTCGGATCAGCACGATTTTTCCTTTTTCCCTTTTTCTGAGATTTGGACATATTGAATTTATTTTTCAACATGGCAACTGCACCGGGTATTTTTTCTTATTCTCAAGATGAAGCAGCGCGGATCTTGAATGCTTTCCAGGGCGATGCCGGTTTTTTGTCTACCCCCACGGTGCTTGACACGAAGAAAAATCTGGAATTCATATCAAAACGGATAATATCACTGGAGCTACATCTCATAACACTGAGTGAGTACTACAAAGCTCAGCGAATTCCACGAGGGATGCGCATTCAGGCGCAATCTACAATGCACATGAATGACCCCGATTTTCGTTTGAAATATGAGTTGATAGCCAACAAATTTGCTTTGGATTTAATTCTACTTAATATGGAATTTTTACAAAAGGATTTATCTATTTCCCTCGAAAAAAAATCGATTTTGGAAACAACTTTAGTGACTTTAGTTTCCCCAGAAGAACATATTGATATTCTTGCTAAATCACAACCATTTTATGACAAAATCAGAAAGGACACACAAGAGATCAAAAGAAGTAAATGGCAACGTGATGCTACTGATTATACAAATGGGACTGTTTATAATTGGAAGATCAATAACATGCATAACAAACCGATTGCAGCCAGGATTGATTACAAAAAGAACTTTCCTAGAAAACCAACGGAGGAACAACAACCGTCTACACCAGAGACTTTTTTAGGGGATCATCTCACCCAAAGAAACCAACACGACGAGGTGGGCGGAAAAGACATAGAGTTCCAGAGAAACAAGGGCAAACGGCCCCAGAGAAAGAAAAATTAGAGACTCAAACGGTGGTAAATATCTCTTCACATGTTTTGTCCCCTGATCAGATTAATGTATTAGCCAAGGGTTTGAGCTTTTGTCCAAGTGTCTCAACTGATTGGTTGCAGGTAGAAGCTGACCTATATCAATTCTTTAGGAGATTGAAATTGAAGGTCTGGTTCTCCACGCAACCTCACAAGACAAACATACGGATATCTGAATTGAGCTTATCTGATTTTGATTTGTATCACAGGAGTGATTTTGTCCCCCCGTCTACAGACACGATAGATGTGTTTATACATGCGGTGTTGCGGGATGTGGGTGAATTAAGAAATCATCCTAATACACACTTCCGCCATCCTAACATGACACAGGGTGAGTGGAGAGCTCTGGATGCCCTTGTCCGTGACCACAGCATCACTATCAAACCCGCTGACAAGGGGGGTGCTGTTGTGGTCATGGACACAGAGCACTATATAGCGGAAGCCATGCGTCAACTCTCAGACAGTGAGGTATATTTACAAGTGAATAAGGATCCTAGATGGGATATTGAACGATAGATTAATTCATTACTCACTGAGGGTATTACTGCGGGCTTAATTGACACACAGCTACAGGAGTTTCTAACCATTGTTCATCCCACGACACCAATGTTATATTTACTCCCCAAAATACATAACAATTTGGAACACCCTCCCGGGAGACCCATTGTGTCCGGGAGAGGTTCCTTATTAAATAACATTTCCATTTTTTTGGATGGAGTCCTGAGACAATTTGCAATCTCTGCCACCTCCTACATTGTAGACACTTCGGATTTTCTTAAAAAATTATCGGATGTACAAATACCAGATGGGGCTATTTTAGCCTCATTTGATATTGTTAGCCTCTATACTTCAATTAATCATGATTTTGGGTTAGAGATGGCAAGGAAAGCATTAGCTGGCTCAGAATGGTCAGCAGGGTGTCAGGACTTCATCTTTCCATTATTATATCTGGTTTTGACCTGCAATTATTTTCTGTTTGGGGATCATTTTTATTTGCAGCGGAGGGGGACCGCCATGGGGTCAAACGTGGCGCCGACGTATGCAAACATGGCGGTCTCCTCCCTGGAGGAGTCATTCATCTATGTGTCATCTATGTGGGCCCAAACAGGGGTGTATAAAAAAACCACGGATAGGAATACATTGCTAAAATTTGATAGTGCTCACCCTAGACCGATGTTGAAATCATTACCGTTAAGTCAATTCCTACGGGTAAAACGGATAGTGAGTGAGGACAATCAAGTGGAGGACTCACTGAGTGCCATGAGTAAAGCATTCCAAGAGAGGGGTTACCCGATTAACCTATTGAATGCTCACATTGATGTAACACAGACCAAGAGTAGAGCAGAACTTTTAACCAAAAACATACTAGGTCGGATAAAACATTGAAGCGTATCTCGTTGGTTTCAACTTACACTGAGGATAGCTATAGAATCAGGGATGTACTGTACAAACACTGGTTGATTCTGAAAAGTGGACACAACAAAATAGATGAATTTAAATCTCCACCATTAATGTCCTACCGTCGTACTAAAAATCTCAAAGACAGAGTAGTGCGTACGGATATAGGGCCTCAAAAGAAGCACGGACAACAACACCTTTTCTTACAGAAGAAGGGTTGCTTTCCTTGCTTAAATTGTATCAATTGCCGCTATTTGATCAAGGGTGATACCTTTGTTCACCCAGGAACAAAAAGACCTACTCTATCACTCATTATTTAACTTGTGACACGTTCTTTGTGATCTATGCCTTGTGGTGCCCATGTGGGCTTGTTTACGTGGGGAAACTTCTTTGGAGTTCAAAACCAGATGTAATTATCATAGATATACAATTAGAAAAAGAAGGGCAGACCTACCAGTCTATAAACACTTCATGGAAGCAAATCATAAGGAAAATGACCTAAAATGTATGTTGATCGATCATATTCCGTTATCTCGACGTGGGGGAAACAGAATCTTGGATCTAAAAAAACGTGAAATCCATTGGATAGCCAGATTGAACAGTCTCAAACCGGGGGGTCTTAATGTAGACTACAGACCATGGATATTGTAACATCTGTTCGCCTGGTTAGTGTTCATTATACTGTGCTGCCCATCCCTGGGTGTTTCTTTAAACTAATTTTGTATTTTTTGTTTCTTGCAGTTAATATCCCGATGATGGATGGAATGATCATTTCGGCCAGCGATCAATACATATATATATTTCTTTTGTTAATTTTAACATAATGCAACATCGGTGTGCGACAATGAATATTTGGAACTGTTTCATTGAGGTTTTATTTCATTTTTGGTCTCGGTGTGCCCACACAAACTCAACCCCTTTTTTTTGGTAGTTTCACTTTGATGTCAAGGATGTATGTGAAATTCCTAATGAATTATAACCGATAGGAACCCGATTGGGGTTTTCTCACCATGAAAATGGTGTGTGCCCCAGAAGAGTGGTGATAACATTGTGCTCAGTGAGGAATCGCTGTATCACATGTGTACACACAGGGTCCCTGGTTTATAAATAGGAGGTGGCATTCAAAATCCTCATGAATCATCAGAATATAATATGACGGTCCTTTGATTTGTGATTTGTGTGGGTACCCAGTGATCACTGTTACCTGCATTGCGCGTTTTGCGAGTTTAAGTGGTGTTCACATATTCATTTTCTCCCTCTGATCTTGCTTGTAAATATCTGTAGCAAGTGTATTGTGTTCTGTTTTTATGTTGTTCCGCTCACATGACTGGTGTCACTATGGTGATTGTCAACACACAACAGTCATGTGATCGGATACAACGCCGACAGGATGCGTCTATGATGTAATGATCGTCTTGGCGCATGCGCACTTACCAGTGCAGGACGCGCAGGAATCCATTACTATGCTGGCCGCACATGATCGCTCCCCGTCACCGGTATTGTTTTTTATTTGCTTTTAATCATGCACAATTGATTTTTAACCATTTCATGGACACTCGACATTATTTCACGTTTTATACTTGATCATGTATTTAATTCTGCACATTTGATAAGTTGAATTTCATTGTGATGCACATTAATAATGTTTCTGACATTTTGATTATTTGTATGATCACTCGATCACTTTGTATTTTTATATATTTATACTTTGTTTACATTGTTATCAATTTTGCTAATTGCTAATTATGTACCATGAACACATGTATTTAAAGTTTGTTATCACACCCCATGTTAACACTGCTTGAAAAAGGTGCCATAGAGAGCACTGAAACGTCGCTATCACTCGGTGAATAAATTACCCCTTTTTTTCACCATTTTGGATGTGCCGTGGATTCATTTCTTTCTATATATATATATATATATATATATATATATATATATACCTTGTAACATTGTTAACATTAATCCAACATGTAATCTATGATGGAAAGGCATCCTAAAAGGCAATCCAAGTAAAATTATATTCGCCACTTGCAAACCTCCCCATATGATCCAGATTTGAATAGTAACATAGTAACATAGTAACATAGTATATAAGGCCGAAAAAAGACATTTGTCCATCCAGTTCGACCTGTTTCCTGCAAGTTGATCCAGAGGAAGGCAAAAAACCCCTGTGAGGTAGAGCCAATTTTCCCCACTTAAGGGGAAAAAATTCCTTCCCGACTCCAATCAGGCAGTCAGAATAACTCCCTGGATCAACGACCCATCTTTAGTAGTTATAGCCTGAAATATTATTACGCTCCAGAAATACATCCAGGCCCCTCTTGAATTCCTTTATTGTACTCACCATCACCACCTCCTCAGGCAGAGAGTTCCATAGTCTTACTGCTCTTACCGTGAAGAACCCTTTTCTATGTTTGTGTACGAACCTTCTTTCCTCCAGACGCAGAGGATGTCCCCTCGTCACAGTCACAGTCCTGGGGATAAATAGATGATGGGAGAGATCTTTGTACTGACCCCTGATATATTTATACATAGTTATTAGATCTCCCCTCAGTCGTCTTTTTTCTAGAGTGAATAACCCTAATTTTGATACCCTTTCGAGGTACTGTAGTTGCCCCATTCCAGTTATTACTTTAGTTGCCCTCCTCTGAACCCTCTCTAGCTCTGCTATGTCTGCCTTGTTCACGGGAGCCCAGAACTGTACACAGTACTCCATGTGTGGTCTGACTAGTGATTTATAAAGTGGTAAGACTATATTTTCATCACGGGCATCTATGCCCCTTTTGATGCAACCCATTATCTTATTGGCCTTAGCAGCAGCTGCCTGACACTGGTTTTTACAGCTTAGTTTGTTATTTATTAAAATTCCTAGATCCTTTTCAATGTCAGTGTTACTGAGTGTTTTACCATTTAGTATGTACGGGTGACTTGCATTATTCCTTCCCATGTGCATAACTTTACATTTGTCAGTGTTAAACCTCATCTGCCATTTCTCTGCCCAAGCCCCCAATCTATCCAGATCCCTCTGTAGCAGAAAACAGTCCTCTTTAGTGTTAATTACTTTACACAGTTTAGTGTCATCTGCAAAAATTGATATATTACTGTGCAAGCCTTCTACAAGATCATTAATAAATATATTGAAGAGAATAGGGCCCAATACTGAACCCTGAGGTACCCCACTAGTGACCGTGACCCAATCTGAGTGTGTACCGTTAATAACCACCCTCTGTTTTCTATTACTGAGCCAGTTACTTACCCACATACAGATATTTTCTCCTAGTCCAAGTGTTCTCATTTTATATACTAACCTTTTATGTGGTACAGCGTCAAATGCTTTGGAGAAGTCCAGATATACGACATCCATTGATTCGCCGCTGTCAAGTCTAGAACTTACCTCCTCATAGAAACTGATTAAATTAGTTTGACATGACCGATCCCTCATGAAGCCATGCTGATATGGTGTAATTTGCTTATTTTCATTGAGATACTCCAAGATAGCATCTCTTACAAAACCTTCAAACAGTTTACCCACAACAGATGTTAAACTTACCGGCCTATAATTTCCAGGCTCTGTTTTTGGACCCTTTTTGAATATTGGCACCACATTTGCTATACGCCAGTCTGGTGGAACATTCCCTGTCAGTATGGAGTCCGTGAATATCAAAAATAAGGGTCTGGCTAGGACATCACTTAATTCCCTTAGGATACGGGGTGTATGCCATCCGGTCCTGGCGATTTGTCTATTTTAATCTTTTAAGTCGCTGCTGTACTTCTTCCTGGGTCAGACAGGGCACTTTTAAAGGGAATTTACTTTTACATTTTGCATTTCATCTGACAGTTTATTTTCCTCAGTGAAAACAGTGGTGAAGAAAATATTTAATAGCTTGGCTTTATCCTCATCGCTTTCTGCAACTCCCCCTCATTGCTATGTAGAGGGCCGACTCCTTCAGGTTTATATTTTTACCATTTATATAATTGAAAAACATTTTAGGGTTAGTTTTGCTCTCTTTGGCAATTAATCTCTCAGTCTCTAGTTTGGCAGTTTTTATTAGTTTTTACATATTCTATTTTTTTCCTTATAGTTTATCAGTGCTTCCTGGCTCCCCTCCTGTTTTAGTGATTTATATGCTTTCTTTTTGTCATTTATTGCTTTTTTACGGTTCTATTTATCCACATTGGTTTCTTCTTATTTCTTAGCCTTTTATTTCTATAAGGTATGCATCGATCACAATTTGATGTTATAATGCTTTTAAAAATCTCCCATTTTGTGGTTGTATTTTTATTTTTGAGGACTATGTCCCAGTTAATTGGGCCTATGGCCTCTCTTAGTTGGCTAAATTTTGCTTTTTTGAAGTCCGGTATTCTTGTTCCTCCCTGTAGAAACTCTCGTTTGAAGGATAATTGGAAGGTTATTACTTTATGGTCACTATTTCCCAGGTGTCCCCCGACCTGCACGTCTGTTGTTCTATCAGGTCTATTGGTTAATACTAAGTCCAGTATGGCCGTCCCTCTAGTTGGGTCCTGAACCATTTGGGAAAGGTAATTGTCTTTGGCTATTGCCAAGAACCTGTTTCCTTTATGGGATGTACAGGTTTCAGTTTCCCAGTCTATATCTGGGTAGTTGAAGTCCCCCATAATAACCACCTGATTATGGTTTGCCGCCTTGTTTATCTCGTTTAGTAATAGATTTTCTGTGGACTCTGGTATATTAGGTGGTTTATAGTAAACTCCTATTAGTAATTTATTATTGTTTTTGGCTCCATTTATCTCCACCCACAATGACTCCACATTTTCGTGTCCCTCACAGATGTCTTCCCGGAGTGTGGGCTTTAGAGAGGACTTTATGTAAAGGCAGACCCCTCCCCCTCTCCGGTTTTGACGATCCTTTCTGAACAGATTGTAACCTTGTACATTAACTGCCCAGTCATAGCTATCATCCAGCCATGTCTCAGTTATTCCCACTATGTCATAATCCTCCTCACACATCACTATTCCATTTCTCCCCCAGTCCCACTACCTTGCCCCCGGTCTCTATCTGCACTATCTTCCCCTCCTATAATGTAATTTCTCACCCCCCCAGTCCCTAGTTTAAACACTCCTCCAACCTTCTAGCCATCTTTCTCCCCAACACAGCTGCCCCTTCCCCATTGAGGTGCAGCCCGTCCCTACGATAGAGCCTGTAGCCGATAGCAAAGTCGGCCCAGTTCTCCATGAACCCAAAACCCTGCTTCCTACACCAGTTCTTGAGCCACTTGTTAACCTCTCTAATCTCCCGCTGCCTCTCTTGTGTGGCCCGTGGTACAGGCAGTATTTCGGAAAATACTACCTTTGAGGTCCTTGCCCTAAGCTTTTGACCTAAATCCCTGAAATCATTCTTAAGGACGCTCCACCTTCCTCTAACTTTGTCATTGGTTCCGATATGGACCATGACCGCTGGATCTTCTCCAGTCCCTCCCAGTAATCTGTCAACCCGATCTGCGATGTGTCGAACTCTAGCGCCAGGAAGACAGCACACTGTTCGGCGATCACGATCTTTGTGACAGATCGCCCTATCTGTTCCCCTAATAATTGAGTCTCCCACTACCAGCACCTGTCTGGCCTGCCCTGCTCTCCTGGTCCCCTGCTTACTGGAGCTGACATTCCCCTGACCAGCAGAGGAAGTGTCTGGCTGCAGCGGTGCTGTCCCTGAGCTGCCATCCCCTCATCTGCCAAACGTGCAAACTTGTTGGGGTGTGTCAGATCAGGGCTAGCCTCCCTGGCACTCTTCCCTCTACCCCGCTTTCTTACTGTCACCCAGCTAGCTACCTCACTCTCCTCAGCCTCCTTGCTACCATCCTCCCCCACATCTACCCCAAAGACTGCTTGCTCAGTGAGCAGCAAACTCTTTTGCAAATTGTCAGTGGCTCTCAGTGTTGCAATATGCCCATTTAGAGACTCGATGTGCGATTCCAAACGGGTAATTTGCTCACATTTTGAACAAAGATATGCACCCTCAAACGGCTGTTCCAGGACTGCATACATCATGCAAGATGTGCACTGGACGGCATTGTCAATTGTGCAAGACATACTAATGGGGATTACACCACAAAAACAAAAAAAAAATACAATATAATCTAGTTACAAGAACTGGCGAATTTCAGTCCCCCACTGAAATCCCTGAATCTGAAGTCACTTAATCTTAAGTCACACTTACACAACCACACACATAATCAACCACGCGTCGCGACCAACCTCGCGTTATATATATATCTACTTATATAAGTATGCTGTAAATGAAACTCAAATACACCAGCCTGTTTTTTTTCCCTCTGGATTCAACATCCGTGCTTAAAACTGCATTTGGAAAGGAACTTGCAGTACCCGCATTGAACTGCCAGCAACAACCTTTTCTACTGTCAGAAGGCAAATCTGCCGCCGAAGCACCCCCTGACGCCCCTCAAAAAGGCACCCTCTTTTGGAGCCGCCATCAGCTGCATCCACAAGCTAATATCTTTATAATCCCACTGAATACTCGCCTGGATAGCCTTACACTGACGGAACTGCTCGTCATATCTCAAACTTGCTACCCCGCCATATACCCTATATGCCTCACCTGTGCAAGGTGTATAATATGTATATTGTGATATGCAAGATGTATAATATCTATATTGTGATTGCATCTATTGGGGTTCTTTTAACCCATTAATACCACCTATAGATAACGTATCTTTTCTATTCAAATTTTATACTTCGGGATCCATTTCATGTACTGGAATTTATTCTATATACCGGAATCTGTTTAACCTGGAACCTAATCGCATCTCCATAACAACATTATGGATAATCTAACCCTCGACTGTCTTTTTTCTTCATGTTAAAATATTTAGTTACTCTAAGATAAGTACCTTCATCCACAAGAGATTGGTTATATATGTACTTATTTGTACCTTCAATTTTCTATGTCCTTATATAGGCCGTGAACAAGGCCCAGGACTGGACCGAAACGTTGGCCAGACTGTAATCTACTACCAATATGCTATATTCTTATACTGTGGATGAATGATAAGAGAAATAAATTTACTCTGAAACTTTGCATCAAAAATTGAGTGCCGTGGTACTTTTGCAATTAGATGTCTTCACTTTTACCACTGAGCACCAAGGACAAGAAAGGAGTGCCGTTCAACACTCTTAAATATCACCTGTGGAATTCACATAGCCAAAAAGTGCTGAACAATGTTCCGGCGCATTTACCCCAACAACAATTGTCAAGATTGCAAAGGCCTGCAACCAATTCATAAATGTGCTCGATATCAAACGACACCGATGCCGCTCCTCTTCCTCCTTCTTACTCTCGTCCGGCTGCGCCCTATCCAAATAAAATATTTCTAACGGAAGTAGTGAAAATATACATTCTCTACATATTCATCCCGATAAATCTTTCCCTTCACCTCCTGTTTCAAGTGTGCTCGAGTGGCCCTTCAAAACACACGTATACCTCGCCTTTCGCGGCATCTGCCAACCGGACCAAATCCGCCGTACCTGACTTCTCTACACTAGTCGTCACCTCCCTGGCTGCCCTCCTCCAGGTAAGTTGCTGGTTTGCGCCCTACTGTGGCTCTCCAGCAGGGGAGCCACCTCATCTTCTCTGCCTCTCTCAAGCCTGGTTAGGTAGACAGGACAGAAGTAATACCATCCTTCTCTCACTGAGCCCGACCGCCATGCGGCTCTCCTCCCCATGTAGTTGCGGGCAGTGCTAGCTCCACTACCACACCGCCGCACTGTAGGGTTCATTAAGGGGATCCCTAAGCACCACGGGACTCGGAGAGTCACTTGAGGGCTCAATCGCTAGCTAGCTGGGGCCACCTTCTCCAACCTGCCACCTTGTAATGCTGCCTGCAAGGTCTCCTGCACCCAGTGTGGCCCTCTATCAGCCGCCGCTGCTCTAACTTCCGCAATCAATTGCTCCAGAGAAGCCATTACATCCACAATGTTTGTACCGCATCCTAAATCACAATAAGCCCCTCCCTGGCCTGCCTTATATACCTGGCTCGAAAACATGCTACCCCCTTACTCCACATCCCTCCCTGCTCCATATTAACCCCATATGCCACTGCCTTCCATCAGAGTCAAGCCGCATTTCACTACGGCTCCGCCCCGTTCCATTGCTTTTCATATGTGCTTTAAGATTTTTCCTTGCCATTAGTTGTTATATTTATTTCCCTGAAGTAAGATGGCACATGTGAGGCCGACCAGTGGGTAAGTGCATGGGTTGACAATATCATAATTTAGTAGGTTGGGTGATCAGCTATTGATTTGGAATCCTGCTGGGTGTGATAATGCACAAAGAGGATGCTGGTGCACCCTGAAACGTGGGTCACGGTATTGTACGTACATCATTATGTTCGGACATGCCTAATGGCACTTTCAGATTTACTTTGCTTGAGAAAGATCCTGTGATACGACTGAAACGTTGCATGGATGTGGATGAGTAGTGCACATTTTTAATTTTATGCTGTGGAGTTTCCATATATATTGCGGGATTTCAAATCCAGGTTGTTTATACTAACACACTTTTTTTTAATCCTTGTTGGAGTAGTGCTATTTTTTCCCACTGTCTACTATATATATTCGAGATGAGTGAATCGAAGCTGACAAAGTCTAATTCGTTTAGTATTTCAGGAAAGATTCGATTTGCAACTAATGCGAATTTCCTCGCGCTTCGTGATAATGTATCGTAATTTTTCTAAACATGGCGGCTACAATGACGGCTAAAATGGCGTCTACACTTTTGAGGACATGGGGAAACTCTGGGAAGGTGGGTTGACCCCAAATGCCATGCATGCAGCCAATCAGCAGCAAGCCAGCCAAATGATGTCACAGCCCTATAAATATGACATCCATCTTAGATTCTGCAATTCACAATCATACTTTTTTTAGGGACAGATGAGTATGCAGGCGCTAGGGAGAGTGAAAGAAAAAAAATTGGAAAAAAGCGATTTACTAGTGCAGGGAAAGGATAGTGAGAGGAATCATTTCACAGGCAGGGAGAGACATGTGCAGATGATAGGGAGAGTCATAGGAAAATCCTCATTGTGAAAAAAAGCAATTTACAAGTGCAGGGAAACATTACTTGGGAATCCAGATAGTCATAATACAGCTCTGTCATTCAAGCAATAAGTTAATGGGGTGCAAGTGCTATGTTGAAAAGCCTTTAGTGGCTTTTATCTGTGGAAAAAGATAAATATATACGCAGGTCAATTTTGTTGTCATTTATGCTAAAATCATTTGCAGTCATTTCTGGTTAAAGAGTATAGGGCGGTATTTCAGTAATACATTGAAAATATAAATGCACTGCACGTTTGCATTCATTTCTGGTGAAAAAGTATAGGGCAGTTTTTCAGTAATACATGAAAAATATAAACACACTGCACGTTTGCAGTCATTTCTGGTGAAAGAGTATAGGCGGTATTTCAGTAATACATGAAACATTTAAACGCAGTGCACGTTTACATTAATTTCTGGTGAAAGAGTATAGGGCGGTATTTCAGTAATACACGAAAAATATAAACGCCCTGAACATTTGCAGTCATTTCTGGAGAAAGAGTATAGGGCGGTATTTCAGTAATACACAAAAAATATAAACGCACTGCACATTTTCAGTCATTTCTGGTAAAAGAGTATAGGGCAGTATTTCAGTAATACACTAAAAATTTCAACGCACTGCACGTTTGCTGTCATTTCTGGTGAAAGAGTATAGAGCAGTATTTTAGTAACACACAAAACATTTAAACGCACTGCGCGGTTGCATTCATTTCTGGTGAAAGAGTATAGGGGCGTATTTCAGTAAAAAAAGAAAAATATATACGCACTGCACTGTTGCAGTTATTTCTGGTGAAAGCATAAAAGGGTGTATTACAGTAAAAAAAAGGAAAATATATACGCACTGCACTGTTGCAGTTATTTCTGGTGAAAGTTTATAGTGGCTTATTTCAGCCCAAGAAAAATATATTCTCAGTTCACTGTTGCAGTTATATCTGGTAAAGCCTTTACTGTGGTAATGCAGTAGAAAAAGAAATATACATTCACCATTCGCTGCTGCACTTATATCTTGAAAAACCTTTAGTGACGTATATCAGTAGAAAAAATATATATATATACATTCGCCATTCGCTGCTGCACTTATATATTGACAAATCTTTATTGACGTATAGCAGTAGAAAAATAAAAATATATTCAGTGTTCATTGTTGCAGTTATATGTGGTAAAGCCTTTAGTGTCGTATTTCTGTAGAAAAATAACGATATATTTAGCGTTCAGCGCAGTAGTTATATGTGGGAAATTTCTTTTTGCGGTATAGACCAAATAACGTAGTGGTGAAATTTCGCATTTACTTTTCTGGATGGAGGACGTTCCTGGGCGCCTTTTAACAGAAAATAACGCCCCTCTGGGCACCTTCATGGGTCATTAGCATAAATATAAAAGTGGATTTTTATGAAGATAGAAAGCTAGATCCAAGTAAAAAGAACACCTATGGAAAGAAGGTATGAAGAGCTATGTTTGGTTTAATATTGATTATCCAGGTGACAGATTCCCTAAAACATCGGACACACTAGCTATATACCCCTACCCCCCCCCCAGCACCACCTAGGAGCGAATAAAGGTAAATGATGCTGCCAGCCTGCTAAATGGAACTACAGCATAATGCAACAATACATTTGATATAACATTTAGCAAGCGTTTTAAGTGCCCACATATAGCACATAGTGGGACACTGCATCAACTGTATCTCATCTTGTATCCCTATGTGGTCCAGCAGGTTATTAGAGCCTCCTTTCAATTGTAAAATTTTGCCCAAACTTTTCCTTTTGCTTTAATATTGTAATAATTTTTATATGTCATCATTACATTCAAACATAGAAATTTTTATTTGATTTCAACTCCTTTTATGTCAGTGGGTTCATTATATATGTTTATATTCTATCTCAATCACATCCGATTTAATCTCTCCTCTGTTTTAAAGATACAAGACTGTTAAGTCACTATTTATTAATCACCCATATTACACTAGATCGTGGCACTGCTGACCACCACCTGGATTCACACATCTGCCTTATAAGGAATTGTAGTTGACAGGAATTTCCATCTTGGACATTTATGGCATATCCACCAGAACTTGGACAGATATGAGTTCCACCTTTAGGAATAGGGCCCTGTTTGCTGTCTGCAGTGTATTGCCCTCTCCACTCCATACTATGCTTAGCTGTTATCAGAACTCGCCTAGAAACGGCAGCCTCCTCTCCATACACTGCAGCTAGCAAACAGGGCATTTTTCTCAATATAGGATCCAAAGTGTGAAATAGACATCTATTGGACTTAGATGATGTCTACATTAACCCTGGGTTCACACCTGAGCGTTTCTGAGACGCGCGTTTTACACGCGTTTTTGTTGCGCGTATTACAGTGCGTTTTTGCAAATAGGAGACGCGCGTCATACGCACGTTCGTGACTCTGGAGACCAATTGAAAAAGGCATATCTACACTTTAACGCGTGTTAAACGCGGGCATTTAATGCGCGTTCCCATTGAAGTCTATGGGTGCAAACGTGAGACAAAACGCCCCAAAGAAGCTCAAGAACTTCTTTGAGCATAGGGCGTTTTACAGCGCGTTCAAACGCGCTGTAAAACGCTCAGGTGAGAACCATGCCCATAGGGAAACATGAGTTTTCTCCTGTTGAGCGTTTTACAGCGCGTTTGAACGCGCTGTAAAACGCGCAAGTGTGAACTGAGGGTAAAGCAATCAAATGACTCTCTTACCCTGGGTTCAGACCTGAGCGTTTCTGAGACGCGCATTTTACGTGCATATTTGTCGCGCGTTTCACGGCAATAGTAAACGCGTGTTTGACGCGCGTTTGTGTGATTGACTGCAGTGTTGTCCAATGACCAAATATCCCTGTCTATATGAAGTTTGGCCAATCAGAGCTGGGGTTTGGCCTTTCCAGCATGTTGCAAATTCATAAACGCGCGTTCGAACGCACGTTTTCAGTGTCAAAAATGCGCAAAATACAAGCGTTGCGCATTCCCATTGAAGTCTATGGGCCAAAACGCGCGACAAACGCCCAAAAAAAAGCTCAAGAACTTGTTTATGCGTCGGGCGTTTTTCAGCACGTTCAAACGCGCTGTAAAACGCGAAAATGTGAACAAGTCCCATAGGGAGCATTGGTTTGCGTCGGTTACGCGCAAGTGTGAACTGAGGGTTAAAGAACCTGTGGTGGTATATTAAGAAATGTTCAATAATACCATACTTGCAGGTTGTATTAGAAAACCTGAATTTGTCAAAAACAAGTTGTCTTACGATAGGTAGAGTACCGCCTTCTTCTCATTCAGTCTGATGAACGCTGTCAATCCCCATTGCCAGAAATGAAAACAATGAGCTTCTTTTCCATATTCCTTAAAGGGGTATTCAGGTTGTTTCAAGTTATCCACTGTCCACAGGAGAGGAGATAACTATTAAATCCCAGTGGTAGGACCCCCTCCGATCATGAGAATGAGGGCCCCGTACCCCTGCAGCAACTCTGAAATGAACGCAGTGGCTCATCCACTCATTTCTATGGGCCCCCGTATTCTCGTGAACAGTTTGTGTCCCAGTGGAAGGAAACCCACTGATCTAATAGTTATCCCCTATCCTGTGAATAGCGGAAAACTTGAAACAACAAGAACATCCCTTTAAGGTTTTATTGCGAGTGTTTGGGCTGATTTTTGTGTTCCTTATACGGTCCATATACGGAACCATTCATTTCAATGGGTCCGCAAAAAAAACGGAAGGTACTCTGTATGCATTCCTTTTCCATATTTCCATATTTCTATTCCGTTAAAAGATAGAACTTGTCCTATTCTTGTCCCCATCATGGACAAGGATGGTACTGTTTTATTAGGGGCCAGATGTTCCGTTCTGCAAAAAAATAGAAAGCAAACGGATGTCATCCATTTTTTTTTTTTGCAGGCCGCAAAACCATACGGTCGTGTGAAAGAGGCCTAAGTGAACAGTTTGCTGTTGAATGGAAATCAATGAGTACAGAGTGCAATATGTTGTATGATTGGCAAAGTGCTTCAATCCAGGTTTAGACAAACTTACAAGCAAGTTGGTATAAAAATCATATATAATAACTTAAAAATGCATTTGCAGTCACCGAACTTAAAACCTTTGATTGACCTTTATGTCTTTGACCGCTGACAGCATTACTTGACAAAGCACAGATGCTCACCACACTGCTCCACATGAAGATTGAGAATATGCCAAAAGAAGAGTCTATCTGTCAGTGTGAAAGGACAGGAATTATACATTGCACTACATTGTTAAGCAGTTTGTTAAGATTTCTTATGCAAACCTTTGTAGGATTTTAAAAAAAAAGTTAGAAAAAAAAATCAATAAAGGGTTATAGGAGAAATCCTGAGTAAAACAAAAAAATCCGTTTTTTACATGCTATTTTTTTTAAATAAAAAAAATGTAAAAGAAAATGGTAAAAAACAAAATACGCCAACTAGGCCAAGTTTAAAGAGTAAATTTAAGGATAATTTTCAGAAATGGACAGTGCAGGAAAGTGTAAGAAAAACTTTTGGGGTCATTTATCAAACTGGTGTAAAGTAGAACTGGCTTAGTTTCCCATAGCAACCAATCATATTCCCCCTTTCATTTTCCAAAAGAGCAGTGGAAAATGAGAGGTGGAATCTAAATGGTTGCTATGGGCAACTAAGCCAGTTCTACTTTACACCAGTTTAATAAATGACCCCATTTGTGCATATATTTTCAGAGATAAATGCTTCCTCTCCTCTGCACTTACAGTCAATTCATGGTTCTGCTCCGATCTGTCTTCAGTGAAGATGGGGTACCTGCTCTTCGAAGGATCAGATTACATAAAAGGCTGAAGGCGGAGAAGGGAAGAACTGCAGTAGGCTGGTATAAAGACAGAGACACTGCTAATGATTTCCAAATGATTGCCTCAATTAACTGCTGGATTCACATCTAAACTGCTCAGTTCTGTGTTGTAATCTCCTCCATTACCCCTGCTGCTACTGACATTTTGCTAAAGAGAATGGGGAAGCAGAATCCCTTGTTTTTCCATGTCCTGTGTATGGGCAGACATATTCCAGCAAATCTCCGCCCACCAGCTCAGAAAAAATGGAAAAACTGCTAAAATATGCCAGAGAAGAAGTTATATATTGGCTAAAAAATAAACCTATCAATCTTAGGCCTCATGCACACGGCCGTATGTGTTTTGCTGTCCGCAAATTGCGGATCCGCAAAAAAATGGATGACGTTCCGTTCCGTTATTTTTGCGAATCCATTGTCAGACATCCCAACCTGCGAAAACTCATTTCAGGGAGGTGCACTTCTCATTTCAGGGAGGTTTTCTTTTTTTTTTTTTCACAAATTTTTCATTACATTTATCAGCCCCCCAGCCTCTCATCAGCCCCCAGTGCCTCTCCATCAGCCCCCAGTGCCTCTCCATCAGCCCCCCAGTGCCTCTCCATCAGCCCCCCAGTGCCTTTCCATCAGCCCCCCAGTTCCTCTCCATCAGCCCCCAGTGCCTCTCCATCAGCCCCCAGTGCCTCTCCATTAGCCCCCAGTGCCTCTCCATTAGCCCACAGTGCCTCTCCATTAGTCCCCAGTGCCCCCTCCATTAGCCCACAGTGCCTCTCCATTAGCCCACGATGCTACTCACCAGCCCCCAGTCAGTGCCTCTCACCAGTCCATAAAATATAAAAAAAAAAAACACTTACCCTCTTCTGCTCCTGAACGCCGCCGCTCCTCTCCTGCTGCTGTCGGCTGTGCTGTGAAGGCTGCGCACAGCGTGACGTCACAGAGCGACTCAACGGAATGCACACGGAGTATCTTCCGTTTTTTTTTTGCAGACCCATTGAGATGAATGGTCCGCAAAAAAAAAGGAACGGACACAGAAAGAAAATACGTTTGTGTGCATGAGGCCTTAGAGCAGGCATGTCCAAACTCTGGCCCTCCAGGTGTTGCAGAACTACAACTCCCATCATGCTCTTCTGTAGGTTGATAGCTGTAGGCTGCCCAGGAATGATGGGAGTTGTAGTTTTGCAACATCTGGAGGGCTGGAGTTTGGACATGCCTGCCTAAGGCCTCATGCACACGACCGTTGTTTGATTCCGTGTCCGTTGCTCCGTTTTTCGTGATTTTCTGCGGACCCATTGGTTTTCAATGGGTCCGTGGAAACCTCGGCAAATGCACCGTTTGTCCTCCGCGTCCGTGGTCCGTGATTCCAGTCCGTCAAAAAAATATAACCTGTCCTATTCTTGTCCGTGAAAAACGGTTCACGGACCCATTCAAGTCAATGGGTCCGTGAAAAATGCGGATGGCCATCCGTGTGTCATCCGCGTTCCGTGTCCGTTTTTTTTGCGGATCCCTTGGCAAGCACTTGGGAAAAATTGTCAGCCTGTCTTTTGGTAAAATCTTTTTGGGTCATGTCCGCTAAAAAAACGGAAGACACACGGAAACACAACGGAAGGCAAAAACGGACACGGATCACTGAACAACGGAACCCCTTTTTGCGGACAGCATAAAAAAACGGTCGTGTGCATGAGGCCTTAGAGTGAGTTAACACTTCAGTTATTTGGTCAGTTATTTTCATCAGTTATTTTGAGCCAAAAACCAGTAATGAGGCCCACTTAGAGACAAGGTATAATGGAAAGATTTCCTCCTGCTTTGTGTTTTTGGCTCACAATATGATGATAGAAATAACTGACCAAATAACCTAGATGTGAACTTGCTATTGCAATTTGCGATCCCCAATGCACGGGCAACATCCGTGCGGAGGCCGGGACGGATCGAGACCCATTCAACTTGAATGGGTCTGTGATCCGTCTGAACCATAAAAAAATAGAACATGTTCTATTTTTTTGCGGTGAGGAGACACGGACAGAAACACCACAGAAGCACTCCGTAGTGCTTCCGTTGGGTTCCGTGCCTCCGTTCTGCACCGCAACTCTGGATTGCGCACCCATTCAAGTGAATGGGTTTGCCTCCGTGGTGTGGGGAGCACACAGCCATGTGCATGAGGCCTTAGTCTGGAGGAGGTGGAGGATAGGGGCAGGGAGCCTCATCGGACTAATCTCCCTCACAGAACAAGTGCATGCTGTGGGGTTCAGCATATCAGTAGAAAGACAGAACGCGACAGCACTCTCAAAACTGTAACTGCAAAATCTATATTAACTAATATCGCATTTGATATGATAAAATGTAGGAGGTTCTGGGCTTAGATAATTTTTAATCAAAATATACTTATAACCTCATATTTTTGTATCATATCAAATGCGGTATTAGTTAATATAGATTTTGCATTTACAGTTTTGAGAGCGCTGTTGTGTTCTGTCTTTGAACGGAAATACAGAAACGGAAGGCATACAGAGTACCTTCCGTTTTTTTTGCAGATCAATTAAAATGAATGGTTCCATATACGGTCCGTATACGGAACGCAAAAAACGGAACATAAGCGGAAAAAAAAAGTCTTTGTGCAAGAGGCCTTAGGCTAGATCTACACGACGACATGTGTAGCGAGACACAAAGGGCACAACTACAATGCAACATGTGTCACGCGACATTAAGATACGTTCACACGACGACAATAAGTCGCACTATTGTCGTGTGACAATTTTTATAATGGGAGTCTATGGTGTCGCATTCAAGATGGATTTTTCTGTGACATGTCGCATGTCACAATGTGACACCGTAGACTACCATTATAAAAATTGTCGCTCGACATTAATGCGACAAATGTTGTCGTGTAGACCTAGCCTTAGGGCTCATTCACATGAACGTGTTTTGCGCTCTATATAAAGGCCATTTTTTGCATTCAGTATACCGTACGTAAATGGAACAATTCATTTCAATAGGTCCGCAAAAAAAACTGAATGTACTCCATATGCATTCCATTTCTGTATTTTAGTTTTTTCGTTTCACTACATTTTGAGTCATGTCTTATTATTGCCCGCAAATTACGTTCCGTGGCTCCATTCAAGTCAATGGGGCTGTAAGAAAAACGGAAGCATACGGTATGCATCCGTATGTCTTCCGTATCTGTTCCGTTTTTTGCGGAAGCATCTATTGAAAATGTTATGCCTAGCCCAATTTTTCAATGTACTTACTGTTAAAACATTATTTTATGCTTCTGTTTATGTTTGTGATCTGCAAAAAACGGCTCACAAACGGAAACTGAACGGAAGCGGAACGGAAACACTACTGAAACCAAAAACTGAAAAATGGATCCGTTAAAAACAGACAGCAAAACCATATGGTCGTGTGAACGAACCCTTACCCTGGGTTCACACCTGGGCGTTTCTGAGACACGCGTTTTACGCGAGTTTTTGTCGCGCGTATTACAGCGCGTTTTTGCAAATAGGAAACACGCGTCATATGTGCGTTCGTGACTCTGGAGACCAATTGAAAAAGGCATATCTACACTTTAACGCGTGTTAACATTGAAGTCTATGGGTGCAAACGCGCGACAAAACGCCCCAAAGAAGCTCAAGAACTTCTTTGAGCGTAGGGCATTTTACAGCGCGTTTAAACACGCTGTAAAACGCTCAGGTGAGAACCATGCCCATAGGGAAACATGAGTTTTCTCCTGTTGAGCGTTTTACAGCGCGTTCGAACACGCTGTAAAACGCGCAAGTGTGAA
Organism: Bufotes viridis; assembly: GCA_033119425.1. Classification (NCBI taxonomy): domain Eukaryota; kingdom Metazoa; phylum Chordata; class Amphibia; order Anura; family Bufonidae; genus Bufotes; species Bufotes viridis. Next base: position 378,859,134 of record CM065590.1, read on the forward strand.
CTGAGGGTTAATGTGACTCTTGGGAAGGTTCAGCAGCCACACATTCAGAACAGCATGGTTGCTTCTAAATGTCACGGAAACGTTTCATTCATTCAGGATTTTGTTTTCCTTTATTAATTGTAGATATTCCATTACAAGTGTGATTACATTGTCACCTTTTTTCGCTGTTCTTTTCTTCTAAATATTAACTACAGAAAATAACTATAACAAAGGGGAAGAAAAACAATAGTCTATTAAAGCAACCCTCCAGTTCAAAAGGAAATTCACATTAAGGCTACATGCACACGACAGTTGTTTTTTGCTGTCCGCAAATCGCGGATCCGTCTTCCTTTTTTTTCACATCCACATCCATTCTGTGCGTCCGCAAATTTTGTAGGTTGTGTTTCCGTGTGTCTTCCATTTTTTGCGGATCCGCCCAAAAAAAACGGAAGGCTTGAACCAGTTTCTTAAAGTACCTGTACAAGTGCCCTGGTTTCCAAGCAACCATCTGCAGAAAAAACGGATGTAGATGACAAACGGATGGCTTCCGTTGGTCATCCTCATTTTTTGTGGACCCATTGTCTTCTATGGGTCCGCAAACTGTTTTTTGCGGACAAGAATAGGACATGCCATATTTTTTTTGCGGACGTGAAATGCAGATAGCGGACGCGGACAGGCACTGGAAGAGGCATCCGCATTTTTAATGGATCCATAGAAATGAATGGCAAACCATCGGATCCGCAAAAAAACCGGAACGGAGGCCGCAAAAAACCACTGCCGTGTGCATGTAGGCTAAGTAGTGAGAAAATCCTTAGGGTACAATCACACGGCGTGGCCATGGGCCGTTCTGGGTGCGGCCAGCCCCAGTTCAGATCCATGTGGCCAACAAGGCCAAAGCTGCCTTTTATTTAACTAATGAGGACGGCACTGTATAAATCTGGTTTTTAATGTTAATGGCCGAGCGCTATTGAAGGTGCCGCACAGCCATTGACAATGAAGAATGGATATAGTGTGGTTTTCATTAGTTAAAGGGATAGTCCCACGAAAAATGTTATACAGGTTTCAAACTAGCACCTGGATCTTAATACTGTTGTAATTGTATGTAATTAAAAAAATAGCATAACCACTGAGTTATTCAATAATATGTATCTGTATAGCACCACCTGCTGTTTGCTTTTGTTCTTATTTCTTTGTCCTGCTCACTGAGATGGCTGCAAATGCTCAGTTTCACCCTTCAACTGCCTCCTGAGCTGTGATAGGTAGAGCTGAGACACGCCCCCTGAGCTGCAGTAGAAATGACAGTCCTCATGAGCTGTTAGTTTGATGTAATCTAGCAGAGCAATGAATGGGGAGATCTCATGATCCATGTGAAGTACACAGTTGGTTGTAGCTCCATTAGAAAGAGATTGCCATGCACTATATTATGTTTTGTTTTTATTTTTACATTAGTCATGGGATAACCCCTTTAAATAAAGATGCAGTCTAATTGAGAACAGCAGCCCACCATACCCCGAACAGTTCACCATACCCCGAATGGCTACAGATCCACTGATTCCCAGATTCCTCTTCTGTCATCTAAAATGGCCACACCACTCCTTTGACTACCTGACGGTCACTTCCTGCTTCTCCAGCCTTGTGCTGGTATTGGACAACACTTCTCACTTGCAGTAAGCAGCAGAGAGTGTTTTGGACTCCCAAATGCAGAGTAGGCATCAGGTAGAGTGAGAAGTGATGCAGCCATCTTGTATGGCAGGAGAAGAGCATAGGAACTGGTGGATCTGCAGCTAAAAAGAAGAAAAGGAAGGCACCAGGAAAGTGTTCTGTCCTTTTCATAGAATTTTATTCTTGAACCGGAAGGTTGCTTTAAGACATTGTTGGTCATAAACAGCAAGTTATTGACAGCTAAACAATCTCTTGGTTGTATTATACGGGTTACTGGTTCAGGATATGAAACATAAAAAGGACCTGCCTGCCCTCCTAACATGCTTGTTTTAGTAAATATCTCATAGAGGATAATTTCTCAGACATTAGCTTCTTCCCTGCCGATGGGGTATATCATTATACACTTAGACATTGTCCAGAGGTAAGGGGTCAGAGTTAGAGGGGGAGATTTATCAAAATTGGTGTAAATGAAAACTGTCTTAGTTAGCCACCATAGCAACCAATCAAATTCCACCTTAAATTTTTTAGAGTTAGAAGAAAGGTGGAATCTAATTGGTTGTTATTAGAACTACGCGAATCAAAGCTGACAAAATGGAATTCGATCCGAATTTCAGCAAAAATTTGATTTGCACCGAAACCGAATTTCCTCACGATTCATGGCAACGAATCAAATTTTTTCCTAAAATGGCTGCTGTACGTGTGAGGACATGGAGAAAGGAACGCTGGGAAGGCGGATCACCCATAATGCCATAATGGATCTTTGCAGCACAGCGGTGCAGTTACCTGTTTTAAAGCCCTTTTTTGTGTGTATTAGTGGCAACATAAAAATATATTTGCCGTTCATCATTGCACTTATCTGTTCAAAAGCCTTTTGTGTCGTGTAAAGGTAGAAAGAATTAGGGCCTAATTGCCGTTCTGCGGAGCAGTGATCTATTCTGAAGCCCTGTTTGCCGAGTATTAGTGGCGAAATAAAAATACATTCTCCATTCAGCCTGCACTTATCCTTTGTAAAAGCCTTTTGTGTAAAAGTTGAAAAAAATTAGGGCCTAATTGCCGTTCTGCGATGGAGGGATATATTCTGAAGTCCTGTTTGCCATGTATTAGTGACAAAATAAAAATATACTTGCCGTTCATCGTTGCACTTATCTGTTGAAAAGACTATTGTTTAAAGGGTGAAAAAAAATAAGGCCTAATTGCCGTTCTGTGGTGCAGTGATCTATTTTGAAGCCCTGTTTGCCGTGTATTAGTGGTGGAATAAAAATATATTTGCCGTTCATCGTTGCATTTATCTGTTCAAAAGTCTTTTGTGTCGTGTAAAGGTAGAAAAATATTAGGTCCTAATTTCCATTCTGCGGTACAGTGATATATTCTGAAGGCCTGTTTGCCGTGAATTAGTGGCAACATAAAAATATATTTGCCGTTCATCATTGCACTTATTTGTTCAAAAGCCTTTTGTGTAAAAGTTGAAAAAAATTAGGGTCTGATTGCCGTTCTGCGGTGCAGTGATATATTCTAAACCCTGCTTGCCGTGTATTAGTAGCAAAATGAAAATATATTCTCCATTCAGCATTGCACTTATCTGTTGAAAAGTCTTTTGTGTAAAAGTTTAAAAAAATTAGGACCTAATTGCCATTCTGTGGTGCAGTGATATATTCTTAAGCCCAGTTTGCCGTGCATTAGTGGTGAAATACAAAAAATATTCGATCTAACAGTATGTCAGACAGAGAAGTGCCAGGTCCTGCACAGGGGAGTGGCAGAGGCCTAAATGTTTCTGGTGCAGGCAGAGGTCACAGCTGAGTAAGGGGGCGTGGCAACAGGGGTCGGCAGTGAGAGGCCTGAGCTCCTGTCCTGTGTCATCTAGCGGTCCTGTCTTGACCAGCAACCCAGGGGTTCTTGAATGGTTGACTTGAATCGGTCATCCACTTCATCCCAAGTGACATAAAACACCCCCATCCAAGAATCGGTGGGTTCCTCTGACACGACGCTTAGTTGGCATGGCACGGGAATCGGCCCTGTGCCCCCACCTATCCTGAACCTTCCTCTGTCATTTTCAGTTCCCTTAGCGCAAGAAGAATTATATTCCCTTGGTTCGGCTCCACTTTTCAGCGAGGACGAGCTACTAGAGGACAGTCACCAGCTACTGCACAGCCAAGATGTGGAGGAGACATCCGCCGATTCCTCCACTAGGCGGGCCAGTAGGGATGAGGAGAGTGGCGTGGGAGCTGGTGTTGCGAGCAGTAAGGCTCCTGACCCAGAGACGGTTGAGAAGTACATCAGTGATGTGCAGACAGTACTCGATGATGTAGCTGATCGCACTTGAGAGCCTGGTGATGAAGGGGGTTCATCATCATCGGGAGTAGAGGGTGGAATCTTGCCCATGAGCCAGCGGTTGAGCCAGCAAGTCGCTAATGTGGCCGGGAGTCAACAAGGTGGCAGCATTGGGAGGTCTGGAGTGAAACATGCCCGAGGTAGACCACCCACTTGGCAGGAGCCTATCTGCCCGGGAAGTAGTGCTGCAGCGGTTCACGGAGGCAGCTTCGGTAGCAGTCAGTCAGTGCATAGTGTTGGGGGTAAAATCACTTACTCTGCGTTGTGGCAGTTTTTTGCTTAGCCGCCAAAGGAGGTGAACATGGCCATATGTAGAATCTGTGAATCAGAAGATGAAGCTTGGCCATGGTGCCAATGTTGGCACCATGGCCCTACGTCAACATATGCAGCATCACCATAAAGTGACCTGGGACAATCGTAGCTCCGATGTTGTGGTCCAGCCTGCCGCAGCAACTGCTACATCACCCAGTGGCACGAACCCTGTTATAGGCAGTCAAGGTGCCACCACCTCAGCCGTAGGGAGCTGTCTGTCCTTCCCATCATCTGCTGGTCCTGATGCTCCTGCTCCTCCTACTCCATGTAACAAAGTTATTCCGTCAGCAATCATTAACCAAAGTGATTGCCAAGAGACAACAGTATTTGTGCACTCATCCAATGGTGCAGAAGCTTAATGTGCTCCTGGCCGAGTTGCGGGTGCTGCAGTTCCTCTCTTTCCAAGAGGTGGACTCTGCACCTTTCAGAGAACTGATGGCTTGCGCCAAGCTGAGGTGGAGAGTCCCAAGCTGTCTTTTCTTTGCCAAAAAGGCAGTACCAGCCCTGCACACACGTGGAACAGAAGGCGAGCCAGTCCTTGAGCCTGTCGGTGTCTGCCAAAGTGCACGGCAGCGCCGACGTGTGGAGCTATAACTATGGTCAGGGATAATGCATGTCCTTTACGGCCCACTGGGTTAATATGGTTCCTGCACAGCCACACCAGCAACTTGGCCAGGTGATGCCGCTTCCGCCTCCATGTTGCCACACCGTTGGTCCTGCGACAATGTCCGCCTCTGCCTTCTCATCCTCAGCCTCCACTGCAGGGACAATTAACAGGGGCCCTCCAGCATGCCACATGTGCAACTCGCATTCCTGGGCGGACGGAGTCACACAGGGGAGGAACTGCTCCGTGACCTTTGTCAAGAAATCGAATCCTGGCTTTCTCTGCGAAAACTCAAAATTGGAACTATTATAACTGACAATGGGAAGAACATTGTGTTGGCACTGCATCAAGGAGGGCTGAGCCATGCGCCCTGCAGGGCACACATGTTCAATCTTGTTGTCAAGTGGTTACTGAGGTCTTCCACCCATCTGCAAAACATCCTAAAAATGGCCAGGAAACTTTGCATGCACTTCAGCCACTCGTACCCTGCGAAGCACACCCTCCTTGAGCTGCAGCGGCAGAATGACAACCCCCTACATAGGCTGATATGCAACGTTTCCACCCGTTGGAATTCCACACTACATATTTTGTACTGACTAAAGGAACAGAAAAAAATGATTTCTTGATAATCTAAGCGGACAGGAGTACTCCTCTGTGTAACTTCGATGTCAGCCAGTGGCAGCTCATGCGTGACATCTGCCGTTTGCTCATGCCCTTCGAGGATGCCACGTTATTTGTCAGTACCCAGGACTACGGGATGAATAACCTAATTCCACTACTTCATGTCCTGGAACAGATGCTGGTAAATCTGGCTGATCGGGGGACTGGAGACGTGGTGCCTAGATCTCATGGTGAGATGAGCCCTGTGGGGACATTGGAGCAAAAGCAATGTGTAGCGAAATTGGTGGTTTTTCTACACAGGTGACAGGAGAAAAGGAGCAGGAGAAGCCAGCAGAGCTACAGGGCAATGAGGAAGATGAGGCTGAGGACCCAGACACACAATAGCAGTATGCAGTGGAGATGGAGGCAGGGAGTCCCACATGCACAAATGGCTCAATGCATGCTCACTTGCTTGCGTAGTGACAGCCAAATTGTCACCATTCGGCAGAGGGATTATTTCTGGCTCTCCACATTGTTGGACCCTCACTACCGGTCCCAAATGGGGGCTTTTTTTACACCCGCTGAGAGGGAGGACAAAGTGAACTGCTATAGAGACATCCTATGTAGTCAGTTGGCCGCTGCCTATCTGCGCCATCATCCATCCTCTCGCAGGTCTGACCGGCCCTCTGCACTCACATTCCACTGCCATGGCTGCTGGGGAGAGGTGGGGTGACAGGAGCAGACCAGCTCTAACAGCAGCAGTCTGAGTCTAGAGTTGCTGAGGAGCAGCTTTCTTAACCCGCATAGTGAGGAAACTACTCACCCGCAGCAGCAGCTAGAACTGGAGCAGTACATGAACCAGCAGGTAGTGGCATACTTGGACAGCACCCTGCCACCCCACATTGAAGATCCGCTGGACTACTGGGCAGCCAAACTGGATTTGTGGCCGCAACTAGCAGAGTTTGCCCTGGAAAAGCTGTCCTGCCCTGCCAGTAGTGTGGCATCATAGCTGGTGTTTAGTGCGGGGGGCCTTAGTTGCCCCAATAAGAACTCGCCTGTCCCCCCAAAATGTGGATAGACTGACCTTTGTCAAGATGATTCAGGCCTGGATCAGCCAGGATTTCCACCCACCAATGCCTGATGCATCAGATTAGATCATCCATCCTGCCTCACCCAAAACTTGACAAAAATAACCTGTTTCTTCTGGCTACCTGCCTCAGCTACTATTCTGATGTTTCCACCTGCCTGATGCCACACATCTGATGCCAAGTGCTCCTACTTATACCCACCAACGTCAGCAGGTACTGTTATTTCCACCCTCCTCCCCACTCTGTCACTGGGTCACTCTGTGGTCTCCTCATGCTGCTGCCACCTCCACACTATTTCAGCTTGCCACCCTGTGGTCTCCTCATGCTGCTGCCACCTTCATGCTATCTCACCTTGCCACTCTGTGGCCTCCTCATGCTGCTGCTGCCACCTCCACACTCTGTCATCGTGCCACTCTGTGGACTTCTAATGCTGCTGCCACCTCCAGACTTTGTCTTTGTGCCACTTTGTAGCCTCCTGATGATGCTGCTTCCACCTACACACTCTGTCATCTTGCCACTGTGTCCAACTTATGCTGCCACCACTTCCACACTATGTCACCTTTCTACTATGTGGTCTGCTCATGCTGCTGCCACCTCCACACTATGTCACCTTGCCACTCTGCGGCCTCCTCATGCTGCGGCTGCCACCTCCACACTCTGTCGTCGTGCCACTCTGTGGCATTCTCATGCTGCCGCTACCTCCACACTGTGTCACCTTGCCACTCTGTTGTCTCCTGATGCTGCTGCCACCTCCACACTATGTCAACTTGCCACTCTGTGGTCTCCCAATGCTGTCGCCACCTCCACACTGTCATTGTGCCACCCTGTGGCCTCCTCCTGATGCTGCTACCGCAACCTCCACACTCTGTCATTGTGACACTCTGTGGCCTCCTGATGATGCTGCTGCTACCTCCACACTTTGTCATTGTGCCACCCTGTGACCTCTTCCTGATGCTGCTACTGCCGCCACCTTCAGATTCGGTCATTGTGAAACTCTGTGGCCTCCTCCTGCTGCTGCCACCTCCAAAATCTCTCATCGTCTTGCAACTCTGTGGCCTCCTCATGCTGCTGCCACCTCCACAAACTCTTGTCATTGTACCACTCTGTGGCCTCCTCATGCTGCTGCCACCTCTGTAATCTCTCGTCGTTGTGCAACTCTGTGGCCTTCTCATGTTGCTGCTGCCACCTCCACAATCTCTAGTTGTCGTGCCATTCTGAGGCCTCCTGATGCTGCTGCCACCTCCAAAATATTTTACCTTGCCAGTCTGTTGTCTCCTGATGCTGCTGCCACCTCCACACTCTTTCGTTATGCCACTCTGTGGCCTCCTCATGCTGCCGCCACCTCCAGACTTTGTCTTTTGCCACTCTGTGGCCTCCTGATGTTGCTGCTGCCACCTACCCACTCTGTTGTTGTGCCACTCTGTGGCCTCCTCATGCCGCTTCCACCTCACCACTATGTCACTCTATGGACTTCTCATGCTGTTCCCACCCTCCCCACTTCATGACTGGGCCACTATTTAGCCTTTTTGGCTTGGCTGACATCATCTTTTACTTGACCCTTTTTCTGGTCTGTCAAAAGGAGGGAAAAATGAGAAGCACAAAAGATTTTCTCTGTTTAGCCTGTATTGTCCCATCAGAATTGGCTTCTGATCTGAAGGGTACAAAAGACAGAAGACATGCAAACATTCCTTTCATGCGTCATCTCTTTTTTGGATTCACACCTTTTTCTTTAGCAATACTGATAGATTACTGACCAAATGCTGACCGAGTGAATGCGGATGCTCCACAGACAGTATCTGTTTTTTGTGGGTTATTATTCTGACGGATCAGAGGAAAGGCAAAATAATCAGTGACGTCAACACAAACTTAGTGCTGACACCCTCTCCACTCTGTCGGGGTGCTCTACTTGTTTATGCATTTAATAGAACAGGATCTGTAGACATCTATGTGGAATAAGCTGACGACGGGGTAAAAGGAGTGCACTTCTTGACGCTAATATCAACCTGTAAGGCTGAGTTCATACTTGAGTTATTTGGTCAGTTTTGCCCCCTTGACTGCCCAAATAAGTGAAGTATGCTGTGATTCTAGGAGCGACGCCTGTCATCTGCATGTCATACGGACTCACAGTATTATTTCACTACCAAAGCAGACTCCCTATGCGTGTTACTGCAAGGCACAGTGTTCTACACCACTATAAAGGCTCTCAGCAGCCAGGAAATAGTCGTTTTTTAATGAAATTTGCCGTGGATATATTCAAATTGAACCAATTTTTTTTCCCATAAATTCAGCGAATCGGCGAATATGATTTTAATAAAATTGCTAATCTCTAGTTGTAATGGCCAATTAAACTAGTTTTTCTTTGCAACACTTTTGATAAATCTCCTCCACAGTGTGTAAGGAGAAACCCCTTTGAGCAAGGTAATGGCACAGCCAGTATTTTTCTGGAGAAAAAAAAATGAGGAATAGAACAATACAGAGTTCTAAGAAAAAGTGATCTGTAATTGTAATTTATTTGTTATTTCTTGTGAATTCAAGTATTTACTGAAGTAGACATGCCAGGAGAGCTGACAAGTCCTCTTTAATTAACCCTTTTTTCATTGTTGCATTTTCATTTTTGTCTCCCCACCTTCCAATAGCCATTTTTTTCATAAATAAAGGTGAAATATAAATTTATGACATGTCATGAAGTATTATGTATATCTATGTCATGAAGTACAATGTGTCACAAGTAGTGTTGACCGAACCCGAACAGTAAAGTTTTGGGGTATAAAAGGGACCCCTATGCTCCTATGCTCTGATGAAGGGGTCCCTCCCTATGCTCCTGATGAAGGGGTCCCTCTTATACCCCGAAACACGTTGAGCAGATACCTTCACCCCTACCCTGTGGTTCAATAAAGACGACTGGCAAGAAGTACGACATTGGACTGCTGTCATTCTGTGAGATCTTACAGGCTTACCCAGGCACAGGAGGAATTCTTGAGAGTGTCTATCCCATCTGGTACCTCCTGGGTGAAGTGAGTTCACTCTATATTTTATTTTAATTTATACCTTGTTTCTTTCCAATTGATTTTAATCTTGACTCCAAACTTTATGAGCAATTATCTAAGTGTATACGCTATAAGTCTAAATTTGGTGCAACCTCAATCAACGGACTTCTGATATATACCACCATTTGAGGGTCTGTGGCGCCATTTGAAGGGGAAAAAAACTCTTTTATTCATGGCTGTCATTGGCCAGTGCAGCATGTGACCCAGCCTCTATATCAGCTGGAGTAACGTGGCACCGCACATCATGTCAGCTCTTACTAGTGTAGTGATAGGATGATGCTGCTGTGAGGGAGAGATTAGGAAAGAATCTGATATCAGAGCTTGGTGTTAAGTCTGCGACATTTTTGTACCCTGCGCTGAATCCAGTGACAAAGAGAAATACATTTTAATCCGTCTGATAGTTAGGTGGGCGTTGGCGGCCATTTTGTGCAAGTGCAGTGCACTTGCACCTGCATATGTAGAGGGACAATAATTTAATCCTGTTCTTGTAGTTCAGTGGGCGACATATACCCATTTTATAAGTGCACCTGCACTGCACATGTGCCAGGTGAAGGGAAAATAATATAGGTAATCCGTCTGTAAGTTCAGGGAACCAGGGGGTGACATATTCAAAAAAAATTTCTGTAATGTACCCCTGTGTTGTAAATGTGACAGTGTAATCAATTCAGTAAATCCATCTGTTAGATTCTGGGGGGGGACAAATAATTTTGTTTTTCTGCTAAAAAGTATGTTTGCGGACTGTGCTGCATTTGTGATAGTGAAAAAAAATCTGTAAATCCATCATTGTGGGTGAAATTTTTTTTTTATTTTTTTTTGCCACAAAGTATTAGAAAATGTGGTGTGGTGTTTAACAAGCAGGATATGCTCAACTCATATGCAGTTCTGCATGTATCTAGGGGAGCACATCCTGCTCTTGTAGTCCATTACTAGGGACAATCAACAGCAAAAAATGCATACAATGGAAGATGCCAGCAACAGACTACAAGTACCACAATAACCATCCTACATACGATAGCAATAATGTGGATGTGGAGAACAATCAAAAACATAACCATAGCAAAAGCAGTTGCACTCTGCGGCAATACTAAACCCTCATCTGATAAAATTGAGGGGTTAGTTCGACATATCCTACTAGGAGGACATGTCTTAAGCTCGGACACCACGGCAAGGTCCCTCAAGTAGCCCGAGGCCCTACCACTCAACCTACCTGTGCCGTATGGGCGATATCAGGAGCCGTCTGTGAGTCAGGCCTTACGATCCCGTAATGCCCAACGGCTCCTGGTATCGCCCATACGGCACAGGTAGGTTTAAATCCATCTGTGACATTGTGGTTAATAAAATCACTTTTTTTTTGCATAAAGTACATTTGCAGCCTACCCTGCATTTTTGATAGTAAAATATAATCAGTAAATACAACTTAGACAGTGTGGGTGAAAAAAATCTCTTTTTTTCCCATAAAGTACCTTTGCGTCCTGCACTGCATTTGTGATAGAGAAAGAAAATCAGTAAATCCAGCTGTTTCATTGTGTGTAAAAAAAAAACAACCTTTTTTTTTGCCATAAATTACCTTTACGGCCTGCACTGCATTTCTGATAGTAAAATATAATCAGCAAATACAACTGTGACATTCTGTTTGAAAATAATCACTTTCTTTTTCGCTAGAAAGGAGCTTTGCGGCCTGCACTGCATTTCTGATAGTGAAGGAAAATCAGTAAATCCAGCTCATAGATTGTGGGTAGATATTTCCACGGTTATCAGGCCAGTCATTCACAAGTGGCTTGGAGGGTGTGTCCCTGCTGCACTGCATACCTGACTGGGAAACATATTCTGTGAATCTGGTGGCGTTTAGATTGTTGGTTGATCTATACAACTTTTTTCTTTCAAACTACCCCTGCACTGCATACCTGACTGGGAAATATATTCTGTAAATTTGGCGGTTTTTAGATTGCTGGGTGATCTATACCCCTTTTTTCTTTCAAACTAACCCTGAACTGCATACCTGACTGGGAAATATATTCTGTAAATTTGGTGGCGTTTAGATTGTTGGGTGATCTGTATCCCATTTTTCTTTCACACTACCCCTGCACTGCATACCTGACTGGGAAATATATTCAGTAAACTCGGTGGTGTTTAGATTGTTGGGTGATCTGTATCCCTTTTTTCTTTCACACTACCCCTGCACTGCATATCTGACTGGGAAACATATTCTTCACGCTGGTAGAGGCGCTGCTGATGGCATTCCCACCTGACACTGGGGTCTCAGTGGAAGCACAAGGCAAAGGCAGAGGAGGAGGAAGTCGCCAACGCAGCTGGGAAACCGCCAGCACCTCAGAAGGCAGGGTTAGCATGGCTGAAATGTGAAAAAGCTTTGTCAGCACACCACAAGAACCAGCACCACCAGCTGATATTGAACGTCTTAGCAGGAGGAAGCATTTCAGCAACATGGTGGAACAGTATGTGTGCACACGCCTACAGGTACTGACTGATGGGTCTGCCCCATTCAACTTCTGGGTCTCCAAATTAGGCACATGGCCTGAGCTTGCTCTTTACGCCTTGGAAGTGCTGGCCTGCCCTGCGGCCAGTGTATTGTCTGAACGTGTGTTTAGCACGGCAGGGGCTTATCACAGACAAAAAGCGCAGCCGCCTGTCCACAGCCAATGTGGACAAGCTCATGTTCATTAAAATGAACCAGGCATGGATCCCACAGGACTTTGTGCAGAATAGACATGTATACCGGCCTCACCTAGCCTTTGTTATACTCCAGCCTTTGTTATACTCCGTCTCCTCAACCTCCTACTCCATATGGACCTCCTCCTCCTAGTTCAAGATTATTATTTTAAATTTTTATGTATTTTATGTCACTTTAAGTCATTTCCCTATCCCCATTTGTTTGCAGGGCAATTGTCTAGCTCTTACCCCTATTTTGTTTCCTTTTGCAGCCCTTTAGCCCTTTCCATTACTTTTTTAGAACAATTTTTGTGCCCCAAAGTTCAGGTCCCCAATTACTTTAATGGGGTCCGGGGTCAAGTTCGGGTCCCAAACTCCAACTTTGCAACGCAGTTCGGCCGAACCCGGTGAACCCGAACTTCCAGGTGTTCGCTCAACTCTAGATACTACGTATCATGGTGCAGGAAAAATTCTCATGCTATATCAGGTGAGATAATTAGTAGTGATGAGCGGCAGGGGCAATAGTCAAAATTGCGATAATTCGCTAATATTTTCACGAATATTCGTTAGATTTTCGCGAATATTCAGATTCGAGATTATTCTATTAATTGCAAAAAATTATCAATAGAATATAGTGCTATATATTTGTTTTTTAGAAAATTTGTCATTTTTTCCAATTTAATGTCAACAGTCATCTGCCCAAAAGCAACTTAAGCAGGGAGGAATCATGACTTCAGATGGAAAAATATGTGAACATTCTAAAAAACTAATATATAGCACTATATGCTATAGTACTATATATTCATGTATTAGAATATTCGCATTACGCGAATATTGCATTGCCGATTTTCACATAAAAATATATTAAATAATGAAGAATATTCTAATTCACTACAGACTACAATATTGCAGCCTTCACACATTGGCCCACAAGCAAGAAGCAGGTAGGTATACTAGGTAATGGGTTCAGATAAAAAAAAAAAATAATGAATATTCGTTTTTACTCGTGATGAGTGTTCGGGTACTCGGTCCGAACACATAGCAATAGTCGTGTGCTCGGCCGAGCACCCGAGTATAATGGAAGTCAATGGGAGACAACCAGACACCCACTGCTCGGATGAGGGGAGTGTGCCTGGTTCATAGGAAAAGGTCTCAAAGTGATGAAAACACCTCTATAATCGATCAGGAACAACAGTGGGACCATATCTGGATGCATCTTGGACTCCAATGTCGCTGCTGGGAAACATATTGTCCGATTTGTACGCCACTTTTACAGGCTGACAAAAATACTCACAAACCCCCGAAAAAAAAATTTGACTAGAAAAATTGTTAGGAAACATTATTTCCAGTATATTCAATTGTATATTCAGTGCAAGTGCTAAAAATTACAAGGAAGAAGCACCCCGATACAGCCTGTATTTCAAATAAAGGAGGGCCTTATTCACATTGTGGTACAATAGTTCAGGTATTGGGACTCCTACACCTATGCACTAAGTGAAAGGGCTGCCAAATATTACAAGGAACCGGCACTCCAATACACCCTTTCTTACACATAAAAGAGGGCATCATACATACACCCTTTAAAGATTATCCTTGATGGCCTACTAGTGACCCTCCAAAACATTCGGAGCAAGGGCCTGCTGATCTGACCATCTAAGAAGTTAAGTGACCCAGTCAGCACAGGATACCAAGAAAGAATGACCATTGGGGGGTTTAACGTCACATAGCAGAGTTAACGCAGTGAATGGCGGTCAGCACCGGCTACAAAAAAGTTTGAAATATTTACCCCAGTGCAACTATGTAAAAACCCAAATCCTGCAAAAAACACATGTGTGAAAGATTCACCACCGAAGGAAAGCAAATTATGTTTCCTTCCTAGTCTAAAACATAGAAAAGAATATACCATGTGAGCTGACCCCCAAAAAATTGTAGGTGAGGGCCTGCAGGTGAGCTGACCCTCCCTGAAGAGGGATATGAGGCTATCTTATCATGCACTGATCCCCAAACTCTTCAGCCTCCAAAGTCAGAAGATGGGGAGTATGGCAATTAGAGTTTCACTTGGTGGATGATGAGGATGAGAAACAGTTATCAATAAGTAGGGTCTTATTAGGTCAACACAAGTCAGGAGGATGACCAGAGTGAGGAAGTAGATTTGGAGATGGGGGGTGATGACGTTACTGACCAAACTTGGGAACCTGGAAAGCCAAGCAAGGACAGCAGGACAGAGGGTGAGGGATCCACAGCACCGCAAAAGGCTGGAAAAGGCTGTGGGGTGGCAAAAGATAGAAGGCGGGCCACAACAAACAGGCCCGCAAATGTTCTCCCTTGCGCAAATCTCCCTTGCCAAAGGTTAGGTGTTCCACAGCCTGGGGCTTTTTTGAGGAAAGTGAGGACGAAAAATGATTTTTAATTAGCAAACTGTACCATATCAAAGTATGAACTCAACATTTCATAAATAACAATAACCATAACATATTTTACATCCTATTATAAACTAACTCAAACCATAACAATAAAACCTCAAACACATGAACATAATGGGGGAAGACTGTACACCGGAGGCTAAATGAATAGTGGTGGGAACAATAGAAACCTCAAAACCACCAGCATGATCCGCCACAGGGCATCCAGCACCCTAATAGTTGGGCCGAACCTCTGGGTCCACAATCAGTGTCTGTGGGTCACACCACTGCCTCCTCTGTCCTAGACGCAGGCCTGGATGACTCCCGCCCTACAGCTGGGCCTTCGGAAGCACCATCAGCTAGCACACCCACTTCTGTGTCGAAGCACAGGGTACAGATGTCCCCAGGCCTTTTAACTTAAGCGCCAATACCCCGCCACCCACCACCCACCCACAGGCCATAGCACTAAATGCACACCTTTCAAAATTTAGAGCCATGGAAATGTTGCCATTTAGGCCTGTGGACACGGAGGCTTTCCTCAGCCTCAAAACGGTGGCCGTCCTTCATTTCCGCCGTCCCCAGACGCCCCTATTTTTCTCGGTGTGCCATACCCCATTACACCAGCAATTGTGTTCCGTAACATCACCCATGCCCTGAACAACAAAATTATTGGGAATGTCCACTTAACGACGGACACACGGACAAGTGCTTTTGGCCCTTTTGGAGCGAATAGTACCCTGGGATGGCACAGGCATCACCGACACCATGGATTTCGGGCACTGCTTCCATCAGGATTTCTGCCACCACCTACATTAGTGGCTGCAACCCCCCCCCTTCTTCTCCTCCGCCTCCACCTCCTCCTCCACTGCAAACTCTGAATTCTCATGGGGAAGCTGCAACAGGACCTGCTGAAATTAATTTACTTTGGTGACAAACAGCACACCGCTGCAGAGCTGTGGCAGGGTATAAGGGACCAGGTTGGTTGTGTCTGATAATGCCCATAACTTGTTGGCAACTTTGTAGCTTGGCAAGCTCACACACATTGCAAATATACAGCATATCTGTACCATGCACAACAAACCTCCCAAACTTATACATTAATATAACTAAAAACCTAACACTCAAGAGTGGAGATAAACCAATTTCATTAACTTTTTAAGAACTCATAAATAACCAAATAACCATAACATATTTTGTTTTACAGCCTAGTCAGAAACTCAAACCATAACAATAAAAAATCAAACCATGGAACTAGTGTTGAGCGAACAGTTCGAGCATAGTTCGGGTTTGTACCGAATTTTGAGGTGTTCGGGACACGGACCAGGACATAGTTCTGGTTCGGGTCCATTGTTCGGTGATTTCCTCCCGCTTTATGAAGGGCTGCACAGCCAATCAGCTAGCGTTTTACTTCTTGCACTAAGAAGCCATCACAGCCATGCCAACTAATGGCATGGCTGGGATTAGCCAGGTGCAGCATGTGACCCAGCCTCTATTTAAGATGGAGTCACGTAGCGCCGCATGTCACACTGCTCTGATTAGTGTAGGGAGAGGATGCAGCTGCTGTGAGGGTGAGTTTAGGCAGGAAAAATCAGCAAAAACACCTAATGAAGTAATCGATCTATAGCTGTGAATGATTCAACTTCTGCTAGTTAATTGCTCCCTGTTTTCTAGGCTGCACAGAGCGTTTTTCTGTCACTTTGATCGGCGGCCATTATGTGTCTTGTGGTCCACCAGCACCAGCTGCCACCAAGTCCATCAATCCATCAATACTAGTTTTTTTTTTTTTGCTATATCCTACATCAGGGGCTTGGCTGTGCTTATTGTCACCCCTCGAAACTCAGGATAGAAATTTTCATATTTTATTAGGGGGTTAAATTAAATTGCCAAAATAACAATCCCCTAAATCTGGTGTTCCAGTTGTGGCTAGCCAAGTGTAATAGTGTCTGCTGTCTGGCAAAGGATAGATTTTTTTCTGTGGTGAAATTCAATTGCCAAAATAGCAATCCCCTAAATCTGGTATCCCAGCAGTGGCTGGCAAAGTATAATAGTGTCCGGCAAAGGATATATTTTGTTCTGGGGTGAAATTCAATAGCCAAAATAGCAATACCGTAAGTCAGTGGTTTCAGCTGTGGCTGGCCAAGTTTAATAGTGTCCGGCAAAGGATAGATCATTTTCTGGGGTGAAATTCAATTGCCAAAACAGCAATACCGTAAATCTGGTGTACCAGCTGTGACTGGACAAGTTTCATAATGTCCGTCATAGAATATATTATTCTCTGCGGTGAAATTCAGTTGCAAAAATAGAAATACCGTAAATCTGGTGTTCCAGCTATGACTGGGCAATTTTAACAGTGTCCGGCAAAGGATTTATTATTTTCTGGGGTGAAATTCAGTTGCCAAAATAGCAATACCATAAATAAGTGGTTTCAGTGGTGGCTGGCCAAGTTAAATAGTGTCCGGCAAAGGATATATTTTTTCCTGGGGTGAAATTCAATTGCCAAAATAGCATTACTGTAAATCTGGTGTTCCAGCTGTGACTGGACAAGTTTCATAGTGGCCGTCATAGGATATATTATTTTCTGCGGTTAAATTCAGTTGCAAAAATAGAAATACCGTAAATCTGGTGTCCCAGCAGTGGCTGGACAAATTTAATAGTGTAAATCATAGGATATATTTTTTTATGCGGTGAAATTCAATTGCCAAAATAGCAATACCGTAAATCTGGTGTCACAGCAGTGGCTGGACAAGTTTAATAGTGTCCGTCAAAGGATTTATTATTTTCTGCGGTGAAATTCAGTTGCAAAAATAGAAATACAGTAAAATGTTGTTCCAGCTGTTGCAGGCTTCGTTTAAATCTGTCCATAAAAGGGTATATTTTTTTCTGGGGTGAAATTCAATTGCCAAAATAGCAATACTCTGAATCTGGTGTTCTAGCTGTTGCAGGCCTAGTTTAAATCTGTCTGTAAAAGGGTATATTTTTTAATGGGGTGAAATTCAATTGACAAAATAGCAATACCCTGAATCTGGTGTTCCAGCTGTGACTGGACAATTTCCCTAGTGTCAGTCACAGGATATATTATTTTCTGGGGTGAAAGTCAGTAGCAAAAATAGAAATACATTAAATCTAGTGTCCCGGGTGGAACTCTATCTTGCACATGCTGAAGAGACTGTGCGAGCAGCAGCAGGCCATAGTGGAGTTTCAGCTGCAGCACGCACGCGTCAGTCGCACTGCGGAACAACACCACTTCACCACCAATGATTGGGCCTTCATGCGCTGTTGCACTGTTTTGAGTACTCCACCAACATGGCCAGTGGCGATGACACCATTATCAGCGTTACAATACCACTTCTATGTCTCCTTGAGAAAACGCTTAGGGTGATGATGGAAGAGGAGGTGGCCCAGGAGGAGGAGGAGGGGGGTGAGGGGTCATTTTTAGCACTTTCAGGCCAGTCTGTTAGAAGAGGCTCAGAGGAAGTTTTTTTGCAACAGTAGAGGCCAGGTACAAATGTGGCCAGCCAGAGCCCACTCCTGGAGGATGAGGAGGATGAGGAGGAGGTGGAGGAGGATGAGGATGAAGCAGGTTCACAGCGGGGTGGCACCCGACACAGCTCAGGCCCATCACTGGTGCATGGCTGGGGGGATACGGAGGACGATGACGATATGCCTCACACAGAGGATAGATTGCCCTTACCTCTGGGGAGACTGGCACACATGAGCGACTACATGCTGCAGTGCCTGCGCAACGACAGCAGAGTTGCCCACATTTTTTTTTGATAAAATAATTTTTATCAAATTTCAACGGAAAACTGTATCATAGTACAATAATCATGAACAATTTCAATAGTAGACCCTATTTATCTCAATGTCCATGTGAGTATACATCTTCTGGGACAGTTGCCCACATTTTAACGTGTGTGGACTACTGGGTTGCCACCCTGCTGGATCCCCGGTACAAAGGCAATGTGCCCACCTTACTTCCTGCACTGGAGTGTGATAGGAAGATGCGCGAGTACAAGCGCACGCTGGTAGACGCGCTCCTGAGAGCATTCCCAAATGTCACAGGGGAACAGGTGGAAGCCCAAGGCGAAGGTAGAGGAGGAGCAAGAGGTCGCCAACGCAGCTGTGTCACGGCCAGCTCCTCTGAGGACAGGGTTAGTATGGCAGAAATGTGGAAAAGTTTTGTCTCCATGCCACAGCTAACTGCACCACCACCTGATACGGAACGTGTTAGCAGGAGGCAGCATTTCACTAACATGGTTGAACATTACTTCTTCATACCCCTCCATGTACTGACTGATGGTTCGGCCCCATTCAACTTCTGGGTCTCCAAATTGTCCACGTGGCCAGAGTTAGCATTTTATGCCTTGGAGGTGCTGGCCTGCCCGGCGGCCAGCGTTTTGTCTGAACGCGTATTTAGCACGGCAGGGGGTGTCATTACTGACAAAGCAAGCCGCCTGTCCACAGCCAACGTGGACAAGCTGACTCTCATAAAAATTAACCAGGCATGGATCCTACAGGACCTGTCCCTCCCTTGTGCAGAATAGACATTTATAACTGCCTCCCCCTCAACCATGTATTCTTGTACTCCGCGGCACTTCTTTATTGAATCCTCATTTTTTTAACTTTACCATGATCTTGCGGTGCAACCCAAAGTTGAATGAACCTCTCCTTAATCTGGACGCCGGGGCCTAAATAACTGAAATTGGCCTGTTACAATAGTGGGTGACATGAAGTCTGAACCTCTGCCATGCAACCTCTGTCTGGGTGCCGTGGGCTAAATATCTGGAAGTGGCCTTCTCCAGTGGTGGGTGATATGATGTCTTATTCCTTACTGTGGGACCTCTCTCCTCTGTCTGGGTGCTGGGGTCTAAATAACTCAAAGTGGCCTTCTCCAGTGGTGGGTAATATGAAGCTTGATTCTGTGCTATGGGACCTCTCTCCTTTGTCTGGGTGCTGGGGCCTAAATAACTGAAAGTGGCCTTCTCCAGTGGTGGGTGATATGACGCCTGATTCTCTGCTGTGGGACCTCTCTCCTCTGTCTTGGTGCTGGGGCCTAAATAACTGAAAGAGGCCTTCTCCAGTGGTGGGTGATATGACGCCTGATTCTCTGCTGTAGGACCTCTCTCCTCTGTATGGTTGCTGGGGCCTAAATAACTCAAAGTGGCCTTCTCCAGTGGTGGGTGATATGACACCTGATTCTCTGCTGTGGGACCTCTCTCCTCTGTCTGGGTGCTGGGGCCTAAATAACTCAAAGTGGCCTTCTCCAGTGGTGGGTGATATGACGCCTGATTCTCTGCTGTGGGACCTCTCTCCTCGGTCTTGGTGCTGGGGCCTAAATAACTGAAAGTGGCCTTCTCCAGTGGTGGGTGATATGACGCCTGATTCTCTGCTATGGGACCTCTCTCCAATTGATGTTGATTAATTTTTATTTATTTTATTTTATTTTAAGTCATATTCTAATTTGTTTGCAAGTCATTTACCTACATTTTGCTGCCTTTTGCAGCCCTCTAGCCCTTTCCTGGACTATTTTACAGCCTTTTTAGTGCCCAAATGTTCGGGTCCCCATTGACTTCAATGGGGTTCAGGTTCGGGATGAAGTTCGGGTCAAATTCGGATCCCGAACCCGAACATTTTCGGGAAGTTCGGCCAAACTTCTCGAACCCGAACATCCAGGTGTTCGCTCAGCTCTACATGGAACATAACAGGCCCAGCCCTCAGTGAAGCAGGGCCATCACAGGGGCAGAAAACAATCTCTGCCTAGTAAAGAAGGGCAAATTGTACATGGGACAAATGCTGATATGGCCATGTGTATCCCACCTTAATGTCCAGTATCTAGCCATACCATGCCTAGGCCACATGTTCTCAATTTTCTTCCAACCTACCCCATTTTGCCTGAGCTACTGGTGAAGGTGTGCCGTGTGTGTGCCCATTTCCAAAAGTCATCTACAGCTTCTGTCGGTTTGGCAACATTGCTGCAGCGCTTGCATTTGCCAGCTAACAGACTATTGTGCGACGTGAGCACATGCTGGAACTCTATGTTCTACATGTTGTCCAGGCTTTCTGAGCTGCAGAGGGCAGTAGTGGAATACCAGCTGCACCATGCTCTTGTATGTCTGACCCCTGTGAGGTTTTACACAATTTTAAGGGATAAACACAGATGGTGAGTGGCGATGCCGCAATTATCAGTCTAACCATACCACTTCTGTATCTAGTGAAATGCTGGCTGCTTACGATGAAGGCGGAGGTATCACATGTGGAAGAGGTGGAACTAGGGGGAAGACATTATACAGGGTGATATGCCGGAACACCATCAGTTCGGCTTCTCAGTGTGAATTGGATAATCATGATGATGATGAGGAGGAGCAAGAGACAGCTGCCTACACTACAGAGAGTAGTTACAATAGCAGGTTTATTTCATCTGTTCTGCATAGTTGGGAAGGAGAGGACGAAGAGGATAAGGAGAATGAGAGTCATCTTCCCGATCACGACAGCAAAGTCTTGCCTGTTGGGAATCTGGCACACATGGATGACTTTATGTTAGGCTGCCTTTCCCGCGACCCGTGCGTTACACGTATGTTAGACAACATGGATTACTGGTTGTTCACCCTTATCAACCTCCTCTACAAAGAGAACTTCTCATCTCTCATTCCTGTGGTGGAGAGGATGAGCAAAACTATGCAATAACAGAATGTCCTTGTTTAAAAATTGCTTAGAAAATTTCCATATGACAACATTGGAGGCATAGTACGTAGTTCTTTGGGCAACCCAGAAGAGGAGATGAGGGGGACACACCGCAGTTCCAACAGAGGCAGGACAACACTCTATAAGGCAGTTTCATGACACCCCACCAGCACCCTCACCCTGATGCGCAACCTAGTGTCACAAGAAGGGAAACATTTTGGAAGATGGTGAAGGAGTACATAGCAGACCGTGTCAGCATCCTCAGTGATCCCTCTGTGCCTTACACCTGTTGGGTGTCCAAGCTGGACACGTGGCACAAACTTGCACTCAATGCCTTTAAGGGGCTGGCCTGTACACTGTATTCACTAAAACCTCATCCAAAACTTACAAATTACTATAAAATACAAACATAACATACAACAGCGGTGGTAAAACAATGGCATGGCCTGTTGAATAACTCCTAAATAACAAAATAAATAACAATAATAACATATCTTGCAGACTAGTCATAAACTCTAACTCAAACCATAACAAAAAAAAGTCAAACACAGTACACAGGGTGATAGCCAGACCACCCTCAGTTTGTCTTCTTTATGCCTCAGAGGTGCTGGCCTGCCCTGCTGCCAGCGTTTTGGCACAGCGTGTATTTAGTGCTGCTGGGGCCATAATAACAGATAAGCGCATGTGCCTGTCATTTTCCCTAACTTCTATACTCCACCAGATAAAAGCGGCTGAACATAAAGGGACTTTAAATGTGTTGTTTGTAATGTACTGAATACACTGTATTCACATGCACCTCTGCCACCACAAAAAGGTTATATGGTTCAATCTTGCTTTTCTCGTCCTTCTCCTCCTCCTCCTCCATCATATCAACATGCTTTTTAGGCTGCCCTCGCTCATAATGTTTTATAGGGTCAGCGAAACTCTTGCACAGGTGCCAGAGGCGACACTCAGAGCCCTTTCTGCGGGCACTGTTACCGTTGAAAAAATCTATGGTGCACCAATATGCCTTACACTTTTTTTGCCATTCATCAGCGTCAGGTACACCATGAATGGCACAGACAGCACATTGACTGTAAGCAGGCTATTATAGCTAAAAAAAATAAGGAACACGGGAGATATACTATATTGGACTGTAGTATTCAGGGTAAATGATCGTGTGGGCACTTTGCGATAAATAAGTGTGTTTGTGGTTGCAGTTTGGGCAATCAGTCTCTAAAAGGTTCACCATCGCTTTCATAGTTTTAGAGGCCCTCTGCTACATTGTTTTACTCTGTTTCATTAAGCCCAGGGCCACAGCCTCTATGTGAACCATCGGCATTACGGCCACTTCCACGTCCCGTATTGGCCACCTTCTTAATATTAAATGTTATATATGCTTAATAGTATGTCACACGTACAGTATCGTAGGATATGTACGTGTACGCACCAATAAATTAAAACAGGCATTTTGAATGCACACACTTTGCACAGGGGATGTAGCTCTGATAATGTCACAGACTATCATACACTGTCTGCGGATGAAGTATAGTATATGTTAGTGATATGTATGAAATACACACACAGTAGATGTGGCACAACTATTTTACTTTTCCCCAAAATACACTGTTTTCACATGTGGTACTGTCTTTGAAACAGAGAGCCATGCGCTATGGACACCAGATTTGGACCAGATTATTTAGATTGTAGCAAGACACACAGATTTTAAATTTGAGTCAGTATATACCCCAGTAAGAATATGGACACTAAATTATGCACAGATTAGTTAGATTGGCGCAACAGACACTCTTTTTAAATGTGGTAGAGTATTTGTCACATAAATCCACATTATATGGACAGTGTATTTGGCACAAAACAGTTACATTTGTCCCAAATACCAATATTTCTCTGCTGGAATACTGTATATTTGGTTGCGACCTAAACGCACACAGAGATGTGCCTAAAACTAGTTAAATTTGTCCCAAATAAAAAAATTCTCTGCTGGAACACTGTATATACAGCTGCGACCTAAACGCACACACAGATATGCCCAAAAATAGTTAAATTTGCCCAAAATAAAAATAATTATCTGCTGGAGTAATGGATATAATGGTTGCAGATTGAACACACACACAGATGTGCCCAAAACTAGTTAAATTTGCCAAAATATAAATAATTCTCTGCTGGAGTAATGAATATTGATGGTGTGGTGTATATCTCACTAGCAAGCACACTCTAGTGAATAAGCCCCTTTTTTAATGTCTGCTAAACACACTACTTTCTGATGGCATACAGTATATCTCACTTACAGACACACGCTAGTGAATGAGCCCTTTTTTAATGTCTGCTCCACACACTTCTTTCTGATGGCGTACTGTAGAGCTCACTTGCAGACACATTCTAGTGAACAAGCCCCTTTTATAATGTCTGCTAAACACACTGCTTTCTGATAGCATACTGTAGATCTCACTTGCAGACACACGGTAGTGAATAATCCCCTTTTTATAATGTCTGCTAAACGCACTTCTTTCTGATGGCATACTGTAGATCTCACTTGCAGACACAATCTAGTGACTAAGTCCTTTTTTATAATGTCTTCTAAACACACTGCTTTTTGATGGTGTACTGTTGATCTCACTTCCAGACACATTCTAGTGAATAAGCTCTTTTTATAATGTCTGCTAAACACGCTGCTTTCTGATGGCGTACTGTAGATCTCGCTTACAGACACACTCTAGTGAATGAGCCCATTTTATAATGTCTACTAAACACACTACTTTCTGATGGCATACTGTAGATCTCACTAATATCTATCTTTCAGTCTTTTAAAAGCTTTTGGGTACTTAAAAAAGCGATTTTCCAGCCCTGCACTATCTGTCCCTTCCTGAAGACTCCTGTCTCTGATACTGCTGAATTTAACCCATGGTTAAAAAAATAAAATAAATGGTACTGCACTGCTGTCAAACACACACTGTAGTCCTTAAGAGGACTGTTTGGTCTTTTAATCGTTTTTTTTGGCGGTTAATCTGTGAATTTCTAGCAAAATGCTATCTGACCCTGCCTACTGTCTGCTGTTCCTGACGCTGAATTATCCGAGCGCGGGACATCGGCTCCTATATAAACTGGTATCACGTGTTCTGGCCAACAAATCAGTGTAAGGCTAATGGCTAACATGGCTATGGCATTACACTGAAGGGAATTACATACCTGAACGCTTAGAAGGCGCCAAACATGCGGGGAGGAGACTCGAGCAATGAGACGAGCACACGTGGTATTCAGCCGAGTACCGCCACATGTCGAGCATAGCGAGCCGAATCGGTACACGGCCGAGCATGCTTGCTCATCACTAGTTTTTACGAATATATATCACTATATTCTTAATATTCGTGTCAATATTCACGATAAAAATTCGCAATTTGAATATTCACACTCAACACTAATAATTAGTGTACGATAGAAGTAGAAGGAGAAGTGGAGGCACTAAAATTGAGGAGGGGGTGGTGTTCTTATTACACCACTGAAACCAGGGGGACCATAGGTGAAGATGTTTGTCGTGAGAGAAGTTCTCCAAGCTAGATAATCCCTCCAGCCTGCATATTACATGGAATTTGTGGATCCAGTCTGAAAGAGTGGGCACCTGTTCCGACAGCCAATGAAGTGGAATTAGAAGTTTTGCAGCCGCATTAAGGTAAGAAGACAATGAATGTCTATCAAGTGAATAGTGCCAATTAGGTAAGTTTAAAAGCACCAGTGAGGGTGAAATAGGGATAGCTAGGGAGCAGATTTGTTGGACAGCATTAGACATTATTTCCCAGTAGGGGGCTATTTTCGGGCATATCCACCAGATGTGATAGGCCGTGCCTTGATCATGGCATCTCCAGCAGGCTGAGAGCAAGGAGGGATCTATTCTTTGTAGTATGTCTAGGGTACAATACCATTTTGTGATCAATTTATAAGAATTTTCTTGTAGCCTAACACATCTCGATAAGCCATGTGAGTTTTTAAGGACTAACGATGTGTCGCTTTCAGATAGTGTTATTCCCATATATTTTCCCACTGTTGAATAAAGTGTGGCTTTATAAGTATATTAGTTTCTAATATTTTGTTGTAGATAAGCGAGATTAATTTTCTCAGTAGATTAGGAAAGTATATTATAACATCATACCATGAAGGTATGTAATTTATTTGAACATAGGCTAAATATTGTTGGCGACATGATTGAACTGAAATTTTTAAACCCAGAGTGATGTCTGGAGGTCCCGCAAAGTGGGGATCAAATTTCCCTTTAGCATGTCCCCAACTGTACGATCACCAAAGAAAGACCAAATTTCAAGGGTGTCAACGTAACTCTTTTGCGGATAGAAGGGGAGGAGTCTCAATGGCATAAAAGGCGAAGGGCTCCTGGGGAAGTTGAAGAGAGAAGATAATCTGGCCCAAGTGGTTAATATGCTCTTATGTGAAGGGGGGACCCCAGTACCCTGCCCAGGGACCCTCCATAAGTTGGTAGAATCAGAGGGAGAGAGTAACCTTTGAGCAATTTGACATCCTAATTTAGTGTTATGTGGGTTTGTGATTTCAGAGTAAAGTCTCACTTGGATGGATAGGTAGTATGTTCTAACGTCTGGCAGTCCAAAGCCTCCCTTCTGTTTGGGCAATGCCAGTGTGGAATAAGCTAAACGAGGTCTGGCCTGTTTCCAGATAAAGAAGAAGAGTCTGCGGATAGTCCATAGGTATGAGTCTGGTAAAAATATAGGGAGTGTTTGCAATAGGTAAAGTAGTTTAGGGAGTATGTATGTCTTTGTTCTGCGTATCCATGACATGTAAGGGATGATTAAGTCTTTTATTTGTTGTTTAATACTTGTCAGAAGTGTAGGAAAATTCTAATTGAAGGACATGGTGGGGTCACCGGGAATATTTATCCAGAGATAATTGAGAGAGTGAGAGTTAGCCCACTGAAAAGGGTATTCCTTAGATAAGGCTGACAAATCTTTGGTGGGGATGTTGATTCCTAGGGCTGTGCATTTAGAGAAATGTATCTTAAAGTTGGATAGTTGGACAAATTCTTCATGCAGCCGACGGATGGCTGGCAACGCCGCAACAGGGTCAGACAAGAACAGAAGCATATCGTCTGTGAAGGTAGCTACAGCGTGGGTCACTGGCCCTACCACTAGGCCTCGTATATTATTGTCCTGTCTGATGGCCTGTATAAGCGTCTCCAAGCAGGAAATAAAAAACAAGGGTGACATTGAGCAGCCTTGACGGCTGCTATTCGAGATTAAGAAAGAGCGGGAGAGCACCCAATTTACGCTAACCTTTGCATGGGGGGAGGAGTGCAGGGACAGGACCGCTGCTATGAATTGGGAAGGAAATCCAAACTTGTGGAGCGCGGCCTTCATAAATCTCCAGTCCACTCTGTCAAATGCTTTTTCAGCATCCGTGCTAAGTAGAGTGAGTTTGGTATAGTTTTTTAAGGCATTTTTGATTGCCTGCTGTACTCTAAAGGTGCTGTCCCTGCACTCTCTGCCCCTGTGGGTCAGGATCTTTGCCCATAGTTTTAGGTCAGTGTTTAAGAGGGAGATGGGCCTATATCTCTAGGGAATTTCAATATCCTTGCTTGGTTTGGGAAGCACTACGATATGGGCTTTCAATGCATGTTTCACTGGGGGGGACCTAGAGAGTAATGCGTTGAAGTAGGTTACTAATTGTGGCCCTAGTATTGGCAGAAACTTTTCATAATAGGATATTGGTAACCCATCAGGTCCGGGGCATTTACCCTTGGGGGTTGTACTGAGGACCTTGCGGATTTCCACTACGGTAACTAGTTTTAAGAGCAAATGCCCTTCATCTTTAGTCAATGTGGGTAAATTCGGTTTAGATAACAATTTTTGCGTGCTATCCATTCTAATAGCCAGAACATCAGGTGGTTCTTGAGGACGGATGTTGTTTAAGGACTAGTAATAGGAGGTGAAAACCCTCGCTACTTCTGGCGTAGTGTTCAGAGTTTTTTCATTGTGTGATCTTATCTGACTGATATGTGATTGTTCAGCCCGTTTTTTAATGAGCACTGAGATAATCATATTTCCCTTATCACCATGGACATAGTGTTTGTATTTTATCCTTATATATGCTCGTGCTTTTGTGTTTAAAAGGGTTTTAAGCTCATTTCTCAACACTGTTAGAGCTTCATGATCCTTCAGAGCAAGTGACCTTTTTTGGGTACTTTCTAAGGCTGCAATTTGAGACAAAAGAGAAGAGATCTGGGCCAAGTGTTGCCTTTTCAGGTAAGATCCTAAGGATATAAACTCCCCACGAATAACAGATATATGGGCTTCCCATATGGATGTGGGTGAGGCCTCTGATGCGGTATTGAGCACAAAATAATTTTGGAGTTTCCTGGATTGTGAGGCTATGTGTGAGGGTGAATCTAAGAGTGTAAGATTTAGCCGCCGTCCATTCCCTCTCGGTTATATTGGGAATATTCAGGGATATAAAGTCAGGGGCGTGGTCAGATACTGTAATACAGTGAATATCTGCACTACACACCTGAGGAAGATAACAGTCTTGAATATGGAAGTAGTCTAACCTCTGGTATGACTTATGAGGGTTGGAGTAAAAAGTATAATATTTTCTATCCCCATGTTTAGACCTCCGGTAGGGTTGAGCGAACTCGAACTGTAAAGTTCGGGTTCGTACCGAACTTTACAGTTTACAGGGTTTACAGGGTTTAGGGTACCTGGACCCAAGCCCAAACATTTACGTAAAAGGGTTCGAGTTTGGTGTTCGGTGATTTAATGGCGCTTGTTGAAATCAGCCAATCAACAAGCGTTTAAAGTGAAAGGGCTGCCAAAAATTACAAGGAACCGACACTACAATACACCCTTTGTTTCACATAAAGGAGGGCATCATACACAACCTTGATAAATGATCATTGATGGCCTGCTGGTGACCCTCCAAAACATTAGGTGTGAGGGCCTGCTGCTGAGCATTGCAAAAAATGATGGGCGAGTGCCTGCTGCTTAGCTGACCATTGAAAAAATGATGGACGAGTGCTTGCTGCTGAGCTGACCCTGTAAAATATTGTACGTGAGGGCCTGCTGCTGAACTGACCCTGTAAAATATGGTACATGAGGGCCTGCAGGTGATCTGACCCTCTATTAAGAGGGACATGAGGAGATCTTGTGCACTGATCCCCAAACTCTTCAGCATCCACAGTCAGAAGAAGATGACGGTGGGGAATGGCAATTAGTGTTTCACAAGGTGGATGATGCGGCAATAAGACACAGTTGTCAATGAGTGAGTGCCTTGTTAGGTCAACACAAGTCAGAAGGATGACCAGAGTGAGGAAGTGGTAGAGGAGATGGGGACAATGTCATCACTGACCCAACCTGGAAAGGTGCCAAGCCAAGCGAGGACAGCAGGACAGAGGGGGAGGGATCCATAGCACCGCAACAGGCTGGAAGAGGCTGTGGGGTGGCAAAAGGGAGAAGGCGGGCCACACCAAATAGGTCCACAATTGTTCCCCCTTGCGGAAATCTCCCTTGCCAAGGGGTAGGTGTTCCGCAGTCTGGCACTTTTTTTTAGAAAAGTGGAGACGATAAAAGAATTGTAATTTGCTAAATGTAACTGTGCTATAAAAGAAAGAGAACTCATAAATAAACAAATAACCATAACATATCTTACATCCTATTATTTAACTCTAACTCAAACCATAACAATAAAACTCAAACCCCAGAACACAATGGGGGAAGACAGTACACTAGAGGCAAAATGAGAAGGGGTTGTGAACACTAGCAACCTCACCACCACCGGTATGATCCGCCACATGGCTTCAAAGCACCCTAACAGGTGGCCCGAGCTCCTGAGTCCACAATCCGTGTTTGTGGGTCACACCACTGCCTTCTCTTCCTCCACTGTGTTGCGTGCCTGGATGACTTCCGCCGTGCAGCTGGGCTTTCGCAAGCACCATCAACTAGCACACTTCTGTGTCCAAGCACAGCGTACAGATGTCCTTCCTTACCCCAGGCCTTTGAACAATTTCTGGCCATTGAAATGTTGCCATTTAGGCCTGTGGACACTGAGACTTTCCTCAGCCTCATGGCGGCAGTCGTCCTTTGTTACTAACTCCCCAGTTGCCACTGTTTTTCTCTGTGTGCCATCCCCGCATTACACTGGCAATTGTGTCACGTAACATCACCCGTGCCCTGACCAACGCAGTTATTGTGAAGGTCGACTTAACGACGGACACATGGACAAGTGCTTTTGGCCAGGGACTAAACATTTCCCTGGCGGCACCCTGGGTGAAGCTTGTGGAGGCTGGTAGAGAGTTGTACCCTGGGATGGCACAGGTGCTACCAACGCCAATGTTTGAAGGCCCTACTTCCATCAGGATTTCTGACACCACCTTCATTAGTGGCTGCAACCCCCCCCCCCCTTCTTTCTCTCCTCCACCTCCTTCTCCACTGCAAACTCAGAATTCTTATCTTGCAGCAGCAGTCAACCATCAGTCAGTAGCTGGAAGCAGTGTAGCACGGCAGTGGGGAGGTGGAAACAGGCCGTGCTGAAACTCATTTGCTTTGGTGACAAACAGCATACCGCCACAGAGCTGTGGCAGGGTATAAGGGGCAAAGTTGGTTGTGTCCGATAATGGCCATAACTTGTTGGCAGCTTTGTAGCACAGCAAACTCACACACATGGCAATCATACAGCATATATGTACCATGCACAACAATCATCCCAAACTTATACATTAATATCTATAAAAACATAATACACAAGAGTGGAGGTAAACTAATGACATAGCCTGTTTAATAACTCATAAATAACCAAGTAACCACAACATATTTTACGGCGTAGTCATATACTCAAACTCAAACAATAACAACTCTAACACTGGAACCTAACGGGCCAGCCCTCAGGCAAGCACGGCCCTCACCGGGCAGAATGACAACTCTGCCCAGCGACAATAGCAAAACGTCGGGAAATTGTCCCTCAAAAACCTGTCCTAATAATAGAATCGTAATCACTGGGCAGAAAACAACCTCTGCCCAGTGAAGAAGGCAAACTTTTAAATGGGACAAATGCTAATATGGCCATGTGGATCCCTCCTTAATGTCCGGGATCCGGCCATGACATGCCTAGCCCACGTGTTCTCAACTTTATCCAAACCTACTGTACCCCAATTTGCTTAAGCTACTGGTGAGGGTGTGCCGTGTATGTGCCCATTTTAGAAAGTCATCTACAGCTTCTGTCTGTCTGGCAATGCTGCTGCAGCCCTTGTATTTGCCAGATAACCGACTGTTGTGCGATGTGAGCACGCGCTGGAATTCCACTTTATACATGTTGGCCATGCTTTGTGAGCAGCAGAAGGCAGTAGTGGAATACCAGCTGCAACTTAGTCTAGTATGTCTGATCTCTGTGAGGTTTTACCCAACTTTGAAGGATAAACACAGATGGTGAGTGGCGATGGCGCTGTAATCAGCCTAACCATCCCACTTATGTGTCTACTGAAACACTGGCTGCTAACAATGAAGGCGGATGCTTTACATGTGGAAGAGGTGGAACTAGGGGGAAGACATTACACAGGGTGATAGCCAGACCACACTCAGTTTGTCTTGTCAGTGTGAATTGGATTATGATGAGGAGGAGGAGGAAGAGCAAGAGACGGTTGCCTCCGCTACAGAGGGTAGTAACCATAGCAGGTTTATTCCATCTGTTCAGCATAGATGGGCAGGAGAGGAGGAAGAGGAGAAGGAGAATGAGAGTCATCCTCCTGATGAGGACAGAAAAGTCTATTCTGTTGGGACTCTGACACACATGACTGACTTTATGTTATGCTACCTTTCCTGTGACCCTCGCATTCTACGTATTTTGCACAACAGCGATTACTGGTTCTTCAGTTCACCCTTCTTGACCCCTGCTACAAAGAGAACTTCCCATCTCTAATTCCTATGGTGGAGAGGACTAGCAAAATGGTGCAATACCAGAAGGTCTTTCTTTAAAAATTGCTCAATAAATTTCCATCTGATAGTACTTGGACAACCCAGGAGAGAAGATGAGGGGAACACATAGCAGTTCCAACAGAGGCAGGACAACACTCTCCAAGGCCTGGGACAGTTTCATTACACCCCGCCAGCACCGTCACCTTGATGGGTGGCCTAGTGTCACAAGGATGGAAAAAAATGTGGAAGATGGTGAAGGAGTACATAGCAGACCTTGTCAGTGTTCTCATTGATCCCTCTGTTCCTTACAACTACTGGGTGTCCAAACAGGTCACGTGGCACAAACTAGCATTCTACAGCTATATCTAAATGATAAGGAACATGGAAGATATACTATATTGGACTGTAGTATTCAGGGTAAATGACCATGTGGGCACTTTGCGATAAATAAGTGGGTTTTGGGTTGCAGTTTCGGCACTTAGTCTCTAAAAGGTTCGCCATCGACATCACTGCTTTAGAGGGTTAGCGCACCTGCAGGCCCTCAGCTACATTCTTTTACTCAGTTTCATTGTGCCCAGAGCCACGGCCTCTGCATGCACCATCAGCATCACGGCCACTTGCACGTCCCTTACTGACAGCATTCTTAATATTAAATGTTACATAGGCTTAAAAGTATGTCACACATACAGTAGCTTAGGATTTGTAAGTGTATGCTCCAACAAATTAAAACAGGTATTTGGAATACACTGTCTTCGGATAAAGTACAGTATATGTCAGTGATATGTATGAAATGCAAACACACTAGATGTTGCACAAATAATGTACTTTTCCCCAAAATACACTGTTTTCAATGGTTACACAGCATTTGACGCAGAGAGGCATACGCTGTAGACAGTAAATGTGGCAAAAATAATGTACAATTCCCCAAAATACACTGGTTTAACCCGTGGTACAGTATTTGACAAGGAGAGGCACACACTGTGGATACTAAATTAGGTCCAGATTATTTAGATTTACGCATCAGACGCTCTTTTCGGATGATGGACAGTATATGTTCCATAAAACCACAGAATATGGACAGTATATTAGACCCAGAATGTTGCAATTTGAAATACAGACAGTTTTTTCGTATGCGGGATGGTATATTTCACATATACCCTCAGAATAGACACTATATTTTGCCCAGATTAATGTATTTTTAAATACAGAAACTGTTTTCAGATGCCGGGTACTATCTGTCACATAAACCCCCAGAATATGGACAATATATTATGCCCAGATTAATGTAATTTGAAATATAGAAACTGTTTGGAGAGTCCGGACAGTATGTCACATAAATCCACAGAATATGGACACTATTAGACCCAAATTAATGGAATTTGCGCTGCAGACACTCTTTGCTGATGTAGGACTGTATTTTTTTACGCAAAGCCACACACTATGGTCACTAGATGTGAGCCAGATTATTAAAGACACAGTCTGCGGATTATGTACACAATATGTCACTAATAGGTACAAAATAAAAATATCTTGCAGCTGTGAAACACACCCAGTAGTCATTAAAAGGCATTGTGGGGTCTTTGAAAAGCTTTTGGTATTAAATACATAAAATTTATCTCCCTGCACTCTCTGTCCCTTCCTTAGCCCGGATGTCCCTGACACTGCTGTTAAATATATTGTTGATCTAAATCACACACACACACACACACACACCTACAGTTGTCCTTAAAAAGGAGTTTTGGATCTTTGAAAAGATTTCTCTAACTAAAATCGCTGAAATTCGCTCCCTGCTCTGTCTTTCCCTTCCTACCCGATGCTTTCCCTGACTAGGTCTGAGCCGAACATGCGTCATCGGGTGCTATATAACCTTCAATTACACGTTACAGCCAGCCAATCACTGACTTGCCAGCAGCTAACATGGCTACTGGCATTACAGTGAGGGCAGTACTTACCTGCACCTTTATTGGCTGCTTAAAACCCGCAAAACGTGCGGAGCGGAGACTTCAGCTCTCGAGTATTCGGACGAGAACCGCCATGTGCCGAGCATAGCAATGCTCGAGCCGAACCTCTTCTCAGCCGAGCATGCTTGCTCATTACTAACAGTGAAATATAACCAGTAAATACTACTGTGACATTGTTGGTGAAAAAAATCACTTATCTTTTGCTATAAAGTACATTTGCGGCCTGCACTGCATTTCTGAGGGTGAAACTTAATCAGCAAATCCAGCTCTTAGATTGTGGGTGGACATATTCATGGTTATCACACCAGTCATTCACAAGTGGCTTGGAGGGTGTGTTCCTGCTGCCCTGCATACCTGACAGGAAAATATATTCTTAAAATTTAGCGGCGTTTAGATTGTTAGGTGATCTATACCCCTTTTTTCTTTCACACTACCCCTTCGCTGCATATCTGAAAGGGAAATATATTCTGTAAACTCGGGGGCGTTTAGATTGTTGGCTGATATACACGCCTTACAAGTGCACGGTGGTAAACGCGCTGCTGATGGCATTCCCAGTCTGAAAAGAGTTACAAAGGCATTGCTAAGGGTCTTGGAACAGTGATAAACCCTTCCAGGTGTGGTTGGTCTACAAACATTTCCTCAGGAGCTCAACAACTCATCCAGGAAGTTACAAAAGAACTCTAAAGGACATCTAAAGAACTGCAGGCGCCTCTTGTCTAAGTTAAGGTCAATGTATGATATTTAGGGTTCAGCGAACTCGAACTGTAAAATTCGGGTTCGTACCGAACTTTAGGGTTTTTGGTACCTGGACCCGAACCTGAACATTTCCGTAAAAGTTCAGTTCAGTGTTCGGCGATTTCTTGGTGCTTTTTGAAAGGCTGCAGGGCAGCCGATCAACAAGCGTTTCACTAGTCTGCCCTTAGAAGCCATCACAGCCATGCCTACTAATGGCATGGCTGTGATTGGCCAAGTGAAGCATGTGACCCAGCCTCTATATAGGCTGGAGTCAAGTAGCGCCGCATGTCATTCTGCTCTTCTCAGTGTAGGGATAGAATACTGCTGCTGTTGTGAGGGAGAGATTAGGAAAGAATTGTGGTGTACTTGGTGGTGTTCAATCTTCAAACTACAGCGTTTATTGAGGGTGCTATGCTACATTTTTGTACCCAGCCCTGAGCCCAGTGACACTGAAAAATAACTTTTAATCCATCTGCTAATTCGGTGGGCATCGGCGGCCATTTTTGCAAGTGCAGTGCACTTTCAACTGCATGTGAACTGCATGTGTGCTAGGGACACTACTTTATCTCTGTTCTGTTTTTTGGACAGTCAAGTACCTTTGTGGCCTGCAGTTCATACCTGGCAGTGAAAATGATTCAATTACATTAGTCTGTTACATATTTTTGTGATCTAAAGTGATTTTTTATCTGTCTGCCACAGGCACTGCATATCTAACAGTCCAATAAAACCATAAAATACTGCAGTTACCTTGCTGCTAAAAAAAAGCACACTTTTTTTGCTAGATAGTAAATTTACTGGCTATGCTGCATTTCTGACAGTCCAATTAAACGTTACATACTGCAGTTACATTGTTGCTATAAAAAATATTTTTTTTGTGCTAGATAGCAAATTTGCGTGCTACGCTGCATTTCTGACAGTCCAACAAAACCGCAACATACTGTATTTGCATTGGTGGTATAAAAAAACACACTTTTTGTGCTAGATAGCAAATTTGCCTCCTACGCTGCATTTCTGATATTCCAATAAAACCTTAACATACTGCATTTACATAGTTGTTTGCAAAAAACACAGTTCTACGCTGCATTTTTAATAATCCAATAAAACCGTAACAATATAGCAATAACAAATGACAAGACAGGTGCACACTGCGGTCTTACTAAGCCCTCAAACTGATGTTAAAATTGAGAGATTAGTCAACATATCCTGCTGTGGAGGACATGTCTAAGCCCGAGCACCACGCCAAGGTTTCTCAAGTAGCTTGGGACCTAACACTCACCTACCTTTGCCATATGGGAAATACCAGGGGCCAGTGAGCAAAATTACAGGAATGTATAGGCCAGACTCCGCAGTTACCTCCAGCATGTAACCATGCCTGTAATGGGAGGAGGGAGAAGGCTGTGAGCTCCACCCAAGACTGGCTGATATGGCCCAGGACTCACAGGTGCACCTAAATGTAGCCTGTGGATGGAAAACAGGCTATATTTACATAAGAGTTTATACCTCCAAAAAATTATATATACAAAACAACTGAAAGGTGGCATGAAGCAGGATGCGCTGAACCCAAAAATGCAGTTGTGCATATATATACAGGGGAGCAGATCCTGCACTTGTGGCCTTTTGCTAATGGTGATCCCCAGCAAAAATGCATACGGTGGAGGATGCCCGCAGCAGACCACAAGTACCACAATAGACATCCTACACAAGATGGCAATTGTGTGGATGTGATAAATAATATAACAATATAGCAATAACAAATGACAAGACAGGTGCACTCTGCGGTCTTCTAAGCCCTCAAACTGATGTTAAAATTGAGAGATTAGTCAACATATCCTGCTGTGGAGGACATGTCTAAGCCTGAGCACCACACAAAGGTTTCTCAAGTGACCTAACACCTACCTGTGCCGTATGGGCAATACGAGGGGCCAGTGGGCAAAATTAAAGGAATGTATAGGCCGACTCGCAGCAGTCTCCCCAGTTAGGGAGGGAAAAGGCTGTGAGCCCCACCCAGTTGTTTTGTATATATAATTTTTTGGGGGTGTATAAACTTCTATGTAAATGTAGCCTATTTTCCATTCACAGGCTACATTTAGCTGCACCTGTGAGGCCTGGGCCATATCAGCCAGTCTTGGGTGGGGCTCACAGCCTTCTACCTCCTCCCATGTGAAATAAAATCAGTAAATACAACTGTGACATTGTTGGTGAAAAAAACACATCATTTTGGGCACAAAGTACATTTGCTCCCTGCACTGCACTAGTGATTGTTGGGTGATCTGTACCCCTTTTTTCATTCAAAGTACACCTGCACTTCATACCTGACTGGGAAATAAATTCAGTAATTTAGGTGGCTTTCAGATTGTTGGCTGATCTGTACCCCTTCTTTCTTTCAAAGTACCTCTGCACTGCA
Source organism: Bufotes viridis (assembly GCA_033119425.1). Taxonomy (NCBI): domain Eukaryota; kingdom Metazoa; phylum Chordata; class Amphibia; order Anura; family Bufonidae; genus Bufotes; species Bufotes viridis. Next base: position 378,895,521 of record CM065590.1, read on the forward strand.
TACCTGACTTGGAAATATATTCAGTAAATTAGGTGACCTTCAGATTGTTGGGTGATCTGTACCCCTTCTTTCTTTCAAAGTACCTCTGCACTGCATACCTGACTTGGAAATATATTCAGTAAATTAGGTGGCCTTCAGATTGTTGGGTGATCTGTACCCCTTTTTTCTTTCAAAGTACCTCTGCACTGCATACCTGACTTGGAAATATATTCAGTATATTAGTTGGCCTTCAGATTGTTGGGTGATCTGTACCCCTCTTTTCATTCAAAGTACCCCTGCACTTCATACCTGACTGGGAAATATATTCAGTAATTCAGGTGGCTTTCAGATTGTTGGCTGATCTGTACCCCTTCTTTCATTCAAAGTACCCCTGCACTGCATACCTGACTTGGAAATATATTCAGTAAATTAGGTAGCCTTCAGATTATTGGGTGATCTGTACCCACAAAGTAACCCTGCACTGCATAACAGAAAGGGAAATTAATTCATTACAATTGGTGGATACATCGTTGCCTGACATAAAGAATCACAAGAATGTGTTTCATTTTCTTTTTCTTTTTAAATAAATTGGGGTAGACACCAAAACATTGGGAAATATAAAAAAGAAAAGAAAGAATAAGTTTGCTGTACTATAACAATGGTTGGGTGAGGCCGTTATACATGTCTATTCTGCATAAGGTATGAACAAGTCCTGTGGGATCCTTGCCTGGTTCTTTTTAATGAACGTGAGATTGTCCACGTTGGCTGTGGACAGGCAGCTGCGCTTGTCTGTGATAACACCCCCAGCCGTGCTAAACATACGTTTATACAATACACTGGCTGCAGGGCAGGCCAGCACCTCCAAGGTGTACAGGTGAAGCTGAGGCCATGTCCCCAATTTGGAGACCCAGATGCTGAATGCGGCAGACCCAGTGGAGTAGCTAGAAATGACTTGGCCCAACAGCAAATTTTTGAATGGGGCCCCACTCCCCCAGAAATTTTTTTGCAACCCCTTCCTTTCATGCCGCCCCCATTCCTGTGGCTACTAAAGATCGCTCTCTCAGACCAGGCCCGGCAGCTGTTCCATCCGTTTTCTACACTGTCTATACTGCCACTATATATAATTTCATTGTATAATACTGCTGAGAGGGCCCTGACAAAGTCTTTTAGTCCTCCTTCTCCTGGATGGGCTCCTTCTGGGTCAGGGCCCCAAAGCAGCAGCTTCCCCTGTAGCTACGACCCTGGGCTGACCCATCAGTCAGTATGTGTAAGCATGAGCGCAGATACTATACCACCATTTTGCTAAAATGCTGCCTTTTGCTAAGACGTTCCATATCTGGTGGTGGTGCTGGTTGTTGTGACGTGTTGACAAAGCTTTTGCACATTTCGGCCATGCTTACCCTGCCTTCTGAGGTGCGGGTGACCCAGCTTCTTTGGCGACTTCTTCCTCCTCCTCCTCTGCTCTAGCTTTGTGCTTTCACCGAGCCCCCGGTGTCAGGTGTGAATGCCATCAGTAGCGCGTCTACCAGCATTGGCTTCTTCTGATCATGCTTCAGTGATGGAATTAAGGACGGCACGTTGTGCTTGTAACGGGGATCCAGAAGGGTGACCACCCAGTAATCTGCACAAGTTAGAATGTGGGCAACTTGGCAGTCATTGCGCAGGCACTGCAGCATGTAGTTGCTCATGTTTGCCAGGCTGCCCAGAGGCAGCAACAGGCTGTCCTCTGTGGGAGGTGTATTATCTGTGTCCTCCGTATCCCCCCAGCTATGCTTAAGTGATGGCCATGAGCTGCTTTGGGTGCCACCCTGCTGTGAAAACGGTTTCTTCTCCTCCTCTTCCTCCTCCTCCTCCTCCTCCAGAACTGTGCCCTGGCTGGATAATTGTGTACCTGGCAGGGGACAAGTACTGGGAAAAAAAAGTGTGAGAACTCACCCAAGTGCCTCCATTTGACTTCACGGCGTGCGGTGTACGCAAAAGGCAGGGGAGTTCGGAAGGAGGAGCAAGCAAGTACCGTATTTCTCGCCCTATAAGACGCACCTAGGTTTTAGAGGGGGACAATAAGAAAAAAAAAATTCATTACACCTCAGGTCAGACCACCAATCAGACCCCTAATATTAATCAGACCTCAGCTAACAGCCCCAATAAGATCTCCAGTGTTAATAAGACCCCAATATACCTCAGATCACACCTCAGCTCACAACCCAGTGCCTCTCCACCAGCCTCCAGTGCCTCTTCATCAGCCCCAGTGCCTCTCCATCAGCCCCCAGTGCCTCTCCATCAGCCCCCAATGCCTCTCAATATGCCCCCAGTGCCTCTTCATCAGCCCCCAGTGCCTCTCCATCAGCCCCCAGTGCCTCTCACCAGCCCCCAGTGCCTCTCATCAGCCCTAAGTGCCTCTCCATCAGCCCCCAGTGCCTCTCCATCAGCCTCCAGTGCTTCTCACCAGGCCCCAGTGCCTCTCCATCAGCCCCCAGTGCCTCTCCACCAGCCCCCAGTGCCTCTCACCAGCCCCCAGTGCCCCCTCCATCAGCCCCCAGTGCCCCCTCCATCAGCCCCCAGTACCTCTAAATCAGCCCCCAGTGCCTCTCACCGCCACCAGTGCCCCCTCCATCAGCCCCCAGTGCCTCTAAATCAGCCCCCAGTGCATCTCACCAGCCACCAGTGCCCCCTCCATCAGCCCCCAGTGCCTCTCCATTAGCCCCAGTGCCTCTCCATTAGCCCCAGTGCCTCTTACCAGCCCATAAAATATAAAATAAAAAACCACTTACCCTCTCCTGCTCCTGGATGCCCCCAAATCTCTCTCCCTGCTGTTGGCTGTGCTGTGAAGGCTGCGCACAGTGTGATGTCGCAGAGCTCCTTATGCCTGTGCACAGCCCTGCACAAGTTTTCTCTTTTTGAAATGTTCCTTGTATCATTTTTGTTATGATTTATAATAAAAGTCCTGATAAACGTGGAAATGTTACCCAACAATCTAACCGACAAATTTAATAAATTTATTTGCCACATCTGCAGCTCAGACCGCAGGGGTCCTTAAGCACCAATAAAAGTGAATTTGTCCCACCAGAATCTAAGAGCTGAATTACCTGAATTTATTCAGGTGTTCAGGAATTTCTGCACCATCAAATTCAGCACATGCGCCAGGCAAGGGATGTGTGTCAAACTGGCTAGGCCCAGAGCTGCTATGAGATTTAGCCCATTATTGCACACCACCAGGCCGGGCTTGAGGCTCAGTGGCACCAACCACTCATCAGTCTGTTATTCCATGCCTGTCGGCAGCTCCTGTGCGGTGTGGGGTTTGAGTCCCAAACGGATGAGTTTAAGAACAGCCTGCTGTCGTTTCCCCTGGCTCTGCTGATGTTGGTGGTGAAGGTGTTACACTGAGTGGATGAGGAGGTGGTAGAGAAGAAGGAAGGGGAGTAGGAGGCAACAGGAGGCAAATAGAAATGCCCTGCAATCCTCAGAGGCGGAACGACATGCGCCAAACTGGCCACCTCTGGCCAGCCGCCACTACATTTACCCAGAGTGCTGTTAGGGAGATATAACTTCCCTGCCCGTGTTTACTATCCACGTATTGGTGGTTATGTGGACCTTGCAACAGATGGCATTGTGCAGTGCACACCTGATTTTGTCTGCCACTTGGTTTTGCAGAAAAGGGATGGCTCGCCTGGAAAGTAGTGGTGACTGGGACCCACGTACTGTGGGACAGCCGCCACCATAAGTTTTTAAAAGTCTCCATCCATCTCCACCAGACAGAATGAAAGCATTTCAAAGGACCGGGAATTTTGAAATCCTGGCATTCATGGCCAGGGATTGCAGTTGGGTAGGGGGGTTCTTTCTATTTCTCTTTCTCTCCAGTGTTTGAGAGATGGACAGCTGAACGCTTCCATGGGATTGTGTGGAGATGCTTGGTAAAGGTGAAAGATGTGGTGGCGCTGCTGCCACATCCTCTGTTTGCGGGGTGGCAGGTGCCACTGTCACTCACTTGTGCTCAGGTTTAGAACGTTTATTTTAAATTTTTATGTATTTTATGTTATTTTAAGTTATTTCCCTATCCAAATTTGTTTGCAGGGCACTTGTCCTACTCTTATCCCCATTTTGCTTCATTTTACAGCCCTTTTGCACTTTCCAGGCCTTTTTAGAGTCATTTTAGTGCCCCAAAGTTCTGGTCCCCATTGACTTCAATGGGGTTCGGTGTCAAGTGTTGGCTCAACATTTATCTGTAACCCTTTTTTCTTTCACACTACCCCTGCATTGCATACCTGACTGGGAAATATATTCTGCAAATTCAGCGGCGTTTACATTGTTGGGTGCTGTAGTTATATGCTGTAAAATCTCCATGATGTCTCCATGATAAATCTGCAGCGTGGGGGCCCCGTGTGGTTTCCAGCCCTTTCCATAACTCTTTTAGAGCCATTTTAGTGCCCCAAAGTTCGGGTCCCCATTGACTTCAATGGGGTTCGGGTTCAGGGTCAAGTTTGCGAACCTGGACTTTGCGGGGAAGTTCGGCCGAACTCAGCGATCCTGAACTTCCAGGTGTCCGCTTAACTCTATGAATCATAAAAAAATAGCATAATAGTGTGGTAACTTTTCTCTCATTGGCTCTCATGACCATGAGAACTTTTCTCTGACTGGCTGACTATGCTGTATTCTATGAAGGAAATTTTTTTTTTTTTTTTGGGGGGGGGGGGGGGAGTACTTGCCCTGAATGGCTCACATGCCGATAAACAGCCTGGATGAGCTAATCAATGTTGCAGCAGGCATGGAGGTGCCCTGGCAGAACAAGCAAAACGTAATTCTGTGTTGGGCTGTGAATGAGAGTGGATTGGCCTTATAGTGTCTGACAAGAACAATCTTAGGGACAGTCAAAAGTCACAATCATGTTTCTACTGCCAGGGACATTGAAGGGAAAGGCTGTGAAGCTGTCAGTAAGGGAGTGAGAAGTGAGGAAATGATGTGGGCTTCAGAGCGCAACTTCAGCTCCGGTAGATCCTCAAAACAGCTAACTTAAAGGTAATTTCTTTTTTTTATTTATTTATTTTTTCATATTTTAACAGAAAAACCTTTATTGGGGGTGGGGGGAGGGAATATTTCAAAACTGTAATGCACGTGCACCATCCAGAGCATAGATGTAGCATTTGAAATCACAGTAAAAACTCCTGAAATACTAGTCCAAACTTAGTGTCAGGGCTTCTCCACATTGTTCATTTTTTTTTTTTTAAGGGGTTGGCCACTTTCTCATTATTGTTGACCAATTTGTTCATGAGATGATTATATGATAGTTACTAATAAAGCCTTTGTTGAAATTCTGCACTATTTTCTATATTTCAAAAGGTACACAAAGTCTTTTGTACTATCCACAAAGAGGTCTTGTCCATAACATGGCTGCTGATGGACGTCATGTGACCAGGCAAATCACCTCCGTGTGTGTGGACAGTACAAAAGACTTTGTGTACTCTATGAAATACAGAAAATGGTTCAGAATTTCAACACAAGCTGTATTAGAAAGTGTCATATAATCATCGCACAAACACACTGGTCAGCAATAATCAGAAAGTGGCAACTCTCTTAACTTTGGGAAACTAGGATATGTGTCTTTTGCAATACGAAGAGTAGCAGAGTATAACATCTATGAGTGATAACGTGACATAGCAGGCAGACATCTGTGTCATTTCATCTCCACATAGTTCAAATAATTATGATTTTTTAGTTGAAATTTTGAAAACCAGCATAAACACGTCTTACAATATGCAGGGTAGCGGTGGATAATAAATCTCTGTGTGTGTGCATCTCCACACAGTTCAAATGTATTTTATTTATTTATTTTTTTGCTAAAATTTGTGAAAACAGTGTACTGTATATGTGACTCACAATATGCAGGTTATTAGAAGAAAATATTTTTCACTGATAATATGACATAGCAGGCCAAAATCTTTCTATGGGTGCATCTCCACACAGCTGAAATTTGATAAATTTTGCTAGGTAGAAGTTTGAGAACACACCGCAGCATATATTTGTCTTACAATACGCAGGGTAGCAGAGGAAAATATTTTTCACTGGTTATAGCAGGCCAAAATCCATGTGTGGGTACATTTGCACACAGTTTAAATTTAATATACTTTCATTCCTATACACATCCCAATTTCATTTTTTGTTTAAGTTAGGAAACTCTTTATGAAATTAATTTGGTGTTCCAGGCTCTAGATGGCATAGGCTGGGTGTACACTTATACTATAAAGCTGTTCACTTAGTCAGAATGTTTGACTGGATTTGTCAACCAAAACATAAATATTGGGTTGCTGTCGAGGAACATATAGCCCAACTACCCCTTAGATGCCTTATCTTCTGCAACTGTCCTCCATGTTTGCCACCAAATATTTCCCAACTATTCACATTGCACATGGAACATATGGAAATCACTCAACGCCATCCATAAGTTTGTGTCGGAAGCCACACCATTTCTACAGGTCCATGATATAGTAAACCCAAATATAGGACACTTAGTCAATGCTACCCTTCATTCACTTCTAACCAAAGGTTCACTCCGGATGCTAGAAGATACTAAAATGATTCTTCAAACCCCTTCACTTAACTTTCTGGCCCATTCCACCCTCCAACAGGTGCTTAAGTCCTTACTGAAACATGCTGACTTTAATAGATCATTATCTCATTTTGAATCTATGGTACAACAAACAGCAGCTCACTAAATATCAGTAAATAAGGGTATGCAATCCCTAGTAAAGTATTAGTAGTCCAAAAAAAGGGGATATGCTGAAAACTATATACTTTATTAATAAAGGATTAAAACAAAGGGAGGACAGACATACATAAATCAATATCCGGCACACGAATCAAATCTACATCTCAAATCAAGGGACATATGTGTGCTCAGCATGCAAGTGCACACCAGTCCAAGGGAGAGTAGTGATTCAAATACCAGTGTAAATGCAAAAGCAGTGATCCTGTCTATCACTACCGCATATTCCCCTGATTAACCCCTTCCCCACTTTACTCAAATAGAGCCCGCACGTGTCTCTCCCTGTGTTTGGATACCACGCCAGGAACAAAATATCAGAGTGGCCACGGCAGGAATCCTATATCAGGACACTATGCGCAAAAAGAGGGGGAACAGGGGTTAAATAAGGAGCGCCACACTTTGCCTGCGCTCTGTATAGGCCCTCAGTATCCCAGTCTATTCAAGCCCACATAATATAGTTTGTATAAACGCTCAACGCATTTCTAGGGGTATTCCCCCCTTTCATCAGGAGCACAGCTATAATGCGGGTACTTGAGGCATATCAGCCCCGTGCTTATTGCATTAAAGAAACAAACAGACAGACAAACATATAAGACGCTTTCCCTCTCCAACATAGGGGCAGCGTACCGGCGCTGGGACGGCCGTAGCGCGGCCGCCAAATCCAGATGCTTTTAAGCTATAGGACCCGCCTCCCTTCCGGCAAGCGAACTTGCCTGCCAAGCGTCACGCCTCCAAACTCCACCCCCCCTGCACGGGCAACGGCGCCGCTACAACGCCGATCTTGCTATCCCGCAGCAGAGGAGGTCTCTGACAGGAGTGGGCGTGATTCAGATGGTAACTACTCCCACCGTTAGTTATGAGACCTACGGCGGATTTACATTATTATAGATAGCGGCAAGTGGGTTTTTATCAAGTGACAGTGGAGCCATCAAAGATGATTTCAGAGATAGACTCACATTTCAAAACACGGTATACAGCAAATGCCATCAGACCACACCTCAGGCATATTGCTCCGTGCCTGGATACAACAGATTCACTTGATTATATCCGTAGAGATAGAGTGTTACGGATAGAATCGATACAATTGTAACAAACCATTAACCCCTAGAAACAGTGAGCCTAGGCAGAGAGGCATGATGCAGCGGGTAGCGCTTGTAGCTTGTAATTACAAAGCAAGAATGTAACCACCACTAATGTAATAAATCACCATGTAGCTAAACGATCCAGTTACACAGCATATTTAAATATTACAGATACACATATGGTGGCTAACGAGAAACATGGTGCTAGCAGCAACCACTGCCAGTCCACAGCCACAATCCATATGGAACTGAAATAATTAAACAATTAATTCCTATCAAGGTATGCGGTTACTAACGGCAACCTTACTGCATCACCAGGGGACAAAGTCCCTGCCTCTCGTAACAAAAGCCTTACTACTCCAAGGTTTTACACCCGGGACCCAGGACCCACAGGACTGGTCCTGCTCCCAGATAGTAGGAAAATTCATGTAAAAGGGGCTTCCAGGTCTATCGCATGGACTTAGTATGATGGTACCATATTGAGTTGGAATGACACCTCATAAGGCGCATAGAGGACCCTGAGCTATACAACACCCCCCCCCCCCACACCAAAAGGGGGAGAGGCATGCATAACGTACAACAAACAGCACCTCCTAAAAACTCCTCTCACCTCTCATTCTTTTATCATACTCTTTTATCGCAACACACAAACAAATCGGACCTTTCCCACTGTATATACAAGCATGGGAAAATGACTTACAGACAACATTCTCTGAAATCCAACTTAAAACACTCCTGAGATCCTCTAAAACTTCTCTTTTGTCCTATTGCAGTGGCCAGGCTACTGTGGGCAGCAGCTTGGAAATCTACCACAGCACCATCCATGTCTAATTGAATTGGAAAAGTAGATCAAATTTACCGGTTGGAAGAAACATCCTTTTGGGAATTTCACAACCATTTGACAGTTCTTCATGAACTTTCATAAAATACCCTTTCCTGGCAACACAGCTGAAATCACTTCTAGTGACAAATTTGAAACTATTCAATAGTACTCTGCATGTAGTTCAACAGCCTCATAATATCAACATGAGCAGATATATCTATTTGTTCCCCCCTCCTCCCTATTTTTTCCCTTCTTCCTCTTCCTACTTTTTTCTTTCGCTCCCACCCCAGTTCAAGTTGTGTTTTAATTTCCAATGCTTAAAAATAAAAATGACTGATAAATGATAATTGTCTGATAACATTACAGATGGAGTAATTACTTTATAAACAATGTGCTATGCCTCGAGTGCGGCAAGCTTCACTCCACACCCACAGAGGACACTTGGAGCAGCTGTTACAGGGAAGGACAGTGCATGACATATTTTTTTATAGCCCACTGGTTCAATGTTTTTTGTGGCAGCAGAGAGAGGCAGCACCCTAGTTACATGGTTAGGACAGATCCTTTTGATTCACCAACACCTTTATCCACAAATTCTTTGGGATGGCTCCCACAGCAGGCCCCTCCACACATGGAAACTCAGAACATCTCTAACAGTACCATGTTTTTCAACTGAGTTGTACAGTGTATAGGTCACATTAAAGGTGGAAAAAAGTTCTGAAGTGATTTATCTTTATCTCATTTTTTTACAGCACAGAAACCTGACATTTTAACAGGGGTGTATAGACTTTTTATATCCACTGTATATTATATTGTTTACTTATTTTTTCAGTGTACCACGAAGGCCCTGCTAATTATTGCTATATGTCGACATAAGTTTTTAGAGTACTGACATTTTATTATATGGATTAACACGTAATACAATTTAATTTATATATTTTTTTATAAATGGTTTGCATTAGATAATAGTCCAAGTGTTGTGCAAGTGGGTGTGAGTGCCAGCTATATTCTATTTAATTGTATTTGATCTATTCAATTGCATTTGGTCTTGTTAAACCTGAGATTGGGATAGTCAGTTAGTTTCAGCACCCCTAAATCCATCCACAAGTAAGAGGCGAGCCACTGATTATATATATATATATATATAAATTATATATTTTTTTTGCTTATTTAGTGAGCATCTGTCAGCAGATTTTTACCGATGAAACTGTTGAGTGTGAGTTTAGCAGCTAATGGCCATGATCTTTGCTGAAAAAAATGATGTTTTAAACAGGTTTTCCAGGCTTTTAATATTGATGATCTATCATCAGGATAGGTCATCAATATCAGATCAGCGGGCGTCTGATACCCCGCACTCCCGCCGATCAGGTATATGAAGAGAAGACAGCATGAGTGAGTGTGTGCCATCTCCTTTCTCTCTTCCTGCTTGCTATAGACATAGCAGCATAGCAGAAGCAATCAGGAAGAGAGACAGGAGACGGAAACCATGCACAGTGCGTGCCTTTTCTTCATATAGATGATCGGCAGGGGTGTCGGGTGACAGAACCACGCAGATCTGATATTAAGGATCCTGAGGATAGGTCTTCGAAATTGAAAGCCTGGAAACCTCTTTTAATATATGCAAGTGAGCATTTAGGAGTAATGAGGGTGTTACCATTACTCCTAGAGGCTCATCTCTCTCTGCAACTGCTGCGTCCTTGTACTTCAATTGACAAGGTCAGGTAGTGAAACATCATCTAGCCTAGCCCTGTAAATTAAAGTGGAGAGGGAGTGGCAGATGCAGCAATAGTAGAGCCTCTAGGCTCCGTTGCTCCTAGAGGCTGAGCATATATTAAAACATCTTTTTTTTTCAACCATGCGGGCACATATGAACATAAGAGCAGCACAGATACCTTTAGCTGCCAAGTGCACATGCAACAGGCCAGCCAGTTTTATCGGTACAAATCTGCTGACAGTTTTCTACAAAAAGTGAGACATTATTACTCTTGTCCATGTGTCAGCACCATTCACTTAAATAAGGATAAGCATGTAATAGCCATCTGGCAAGTGTGGTGATGCCTCTCTAAAATAAATTATATATATATATATATATATATATATATATATATATATATATAGATATATATATACACAGGTTATATATATATATATATATATATATATATATATATATATATATATATATGTCTGTTAATATCAGAATGATTCAACCAGTCTGTAATTCCATTTCTTTTAGAGGAATAACTTTAAATACTGAATACAGACTGAAAGCTTCCTTTTTAGATATACTGATATGCTCATCCAGATTCCTACAAAATAAATTCTATTCCTTTTCCTTCTTCTTTACATTTTACAAGTGTGTTGTTGTGCTGTAGAATACAGCTACAGATATGTGTCTGTGAATGCTTAAGTGATTTCTGATTTTAATTTGCGATCCTAAGCCTTCTTATGTTATCTGGGGTCTTACTGGAATCCAACAAATTAATTCCAACAAGTCAATTTGCTTCTTGTGGCTATAAACACGCAGCAATAGCTGCAAAGGAGCACGAATGTCTTGGATTGGCTAAGAATGAATAACGCATAAGTATAAATTCTACACTGAAGGTTATGCAATCTTTACTAAAAATAAATTGGTTCCACTCTTATAAATTGAAATAAAACACCTAACCATCCTCCTAATCAAGGTGCTCCAAAATCAGCTTCTAATCAAGACTCTATTCCCAAGGGATATGATTATGCAGGATACAGACCATTACCTCCTGCTGAATACTTCAGTCTTTGACATTTTTAATAAAATAAATAACATTTATTTACTGAAAGTCAAAAGACTGGTTGATGTTAAATGTGTCTCATTGATTTTAAGGACCTACGTTACATATTAGTCTTACATTTCCAGTAAGATTTCTTTTTAATTTTCTTGGAAGAAATGATGATTCCAGGTATATGATTGACAATTATTAACCTTGAATACATGGAACAGCCCTTTAAATCTGCTGTATTTTAATGAACCCATGGGCAGCAACTGGCTGGTGTTGCTAATGGATGTTTTAGTGGATATTCACAATGCCTCTACCTACCGATTTATGGCCTTATGCACATATGGTAATCATTAATCATAGGGATGTTAATTAGGATGAGTTCCTAAAAAACTAAATTCATTCAAAGAGCAATGTCTACATGTACAGTAATGATAAATGCAAGAGGCCCTTTAACGTTTAAAATGCAATGCAATCTGAAAGCACCATGGTATATAGCAGGAGGAGCTGAGTGTATTTATATATATATATATATATATATATATATATAATTGTTGTGGGAAAAAGATTCAGTAAAACCTGTGTTTTGTACATTTATATCTTTGCGTTTTCCACTTCCTGGGAAGAGCTATTTGTACAGGAGGGAGGTGTTATCAGTGATTGATAGCATTGTGTATATAGGCGTGCCTAACAGATAGCTGTCAGTCATTGATAACACCTCCTCTTAGTACCAATAGATATTTACAGGAAGTAAAAAAGGCAAATATATAAATGTATAAATTACAGGTTTTGCTGATTTTTTCCCCACAAAAATATACATATATACCTGTATATCTTATTCCAAATCCATACACTGTCCCTGCAGCACTCTAAAATGGCTGTCTTGTGTGTCTAATTGGTGTCTTTCAGAGACATAGCAGAGACATCCTGTCACATCAGTGGCTGAGATCACAATGGCATCTGTGCTTCATACATAGCCCACAGCAAAAATATACACCAACTCTTATGCTGCAGCATTGAAAAAACTGTACTAGTTTTTTTTTTTTTTTTTTACAAAAGTGAAATTGGATTGACTAACAATTAATAACTCATAAATATAAATTCTACACTGGAGGTTATTCAATCTTTACTAAAAATAAATTGGTTCCACTCTTATAAATCGAAATAAAACACCTAACCATCCTCCTAATCAAGGTGTTCTAGTCGACTAAGACACATTTCTAGTATTGTCCCACCTGATTGGTCTATGGCTCACCCATAATGCTATGCAGTCAGGCTGAGCCACCAACAGAGGCTGAGCTGCCCAAGTGCGCCCCCCCCCCCAACTTGTGGAGTCTTTACTAAATACTGTTGTAATCACACATAAATATGCACAGTTTAATGTATCAATTAATGACGCACTGTTATGGAGGATCTGTGGATGACATTGTTATGGGGGGGATCTATGGTTGACACTGTTATGGGGGATCTGTGGATGACACTGTTATGGGGCGGATCTATGGATGACACTGTTATGGGGGATCTGTGGATGACACTGTTATGGGGGGGATCTATGGATGACACTGTTATGGGGTAATCTGTGGATGACACTGTTATGGGGGATCTGTGGATGACACTGTTATGGGGGGGATCTATGGATGACACTGTTATGGGGTAATCTGTGGATGACACTGTTATGGGGGATCTGTGGATCACACTGTTATGGGGGGGATCTATGGATGACACTGTTATGGGGTAATCTGTGGATGACACTGTTATGAAGGATCTGTGGATGACAATGCTATGGGGATCTGTGGATGACACACTTATGGGGGATCTGTGGATGACACTGTTATGGGAGATCTATGGATGACAGTGTTATGGGGGATCTATGGATGACAGTGTTATGGGGGGATCTATGGATGACACTGTTATGGAGGATCTGTGAAGGACACTGTTATGGGGGATCTGTGGATAGCACAATGTTATGGGGGGTCTGTGGATTGCACTGTTATGGGGGGATCTGTGGATTGCACAATGTTATGGGGGAACTGTGGATGACAGTGTTATGGGGGATCTGTGGATGACAATGTTATGGGAGATCTGTGGATGACCCACTGTTATGGGGGATCTGTGGATGACAGTGCTATGGGGGATCTGTGGATGACACACTGTTATGGGGGATCTGTGGATGACGCATTGTTATGGGGAGATCTGTGGATGGCACTGTTATGGATTGTGACTCACAATGGATATTGGGGGCCAGCAAATTACAAGGAAGGCGGGGGTGGGGATGATTGATAACATACATATCTAAATGGCTGGGGGGGTGAGGGCTTGACTTGAGCCATCTACTGATCAGAGCATTAGAATAGCAGGAATAAATAACATCTAAATGTCTGGTGGGGTAGATGGGGGTAGGACAAGGGCTGATGGGGGAAGGGGGACTGGGTTAGATAATCTATACTGACATACATTTGACACACACATATATACTGGCATACATATGACACACACATACATACTGGCATACATATGACACACACATATATACTGACATACATATGACACACATACATACTGACATACATATGACACACACACACATACTGACATACATATGACACACACATACATACTGACATACATATGACACACACATATATACTGACATACATATGACACACACATACATACTGACATACATATGACACACACATATATACTGACATACATATGACACACACACACACACACATACTGACATACATATGACACACACATACATACTGACATACATATGACACACATATATACAGACATACATATGACACACACATATATACTGACATACATATGACACACACACACACATACTGACATACATATGACACACAAATATATACTGACATACATATGACACACACACACATACTGACATACATATGACACACACATATATACTGACATACATATGACACACACACACACATACTGACATACATATGACACACATACATATATACAGACATACATATGACACACATACATAAAAACACACAATATGCACATTACATTACTGCCATTCCATTCCCTTTAACCCCTTACATTTTCTGCACATACAGTCTCTGGTGACTTGGAGGGAGAGGCAGGATGCAGAGTATTCCTCCTCCTCCTTCTCTGTCCCGATGCTGCTCTTCTCTCTGTGCTGGGGGAGGGGGTTGTGAATCTCTGGTGCACACACAGGCAGGAAGTCAGGGGCTGGGGAAGGTACGGAGCTGCAGCACACTGCACTAGACTGAGGGAGGGAGGAAGAACACCACTAGGGGGCGCAGGACCGGCTGTTACAGCAGCAGAGCGCAGAAATGGATGCTCTGCTGCTAATACAGCTACACGGCAGCAGCAGGGACTTGGTGAGAGTGTATACACCTACAAAAAAGGCCCCAAATTAACTCATAAACGGCTGTGGCCGAAGACCAAAGTACAACATCCAATAATTGCTCGGCAAGTATGCCTATATACGTCTATTAATCATGACCATGGGCTACGGGCGTCGGAACATTTTCTAAACATGCTAAATATTGATGAAGACCTTGTGGATTTGATCCTTGTCTTGTTGAAATTTGCACTTACTCATAATGCCTTCACATTCAAGGACCGCTTCTACCTACAGCTCCGGGGTACAGCTATGGGGGCGTCTTGTGCGCCCTCATATGCTAATTTGTTCCTGGGGCTGTGGGAGAGGGAGACGGTCCTGAATGTGAGGGGTCATGACGCCGTAGTCTCATGGTCAAGATATATAGATGATATTTTGTTTATTTGGCAGGGCTCGGCGTCACACCTAGAGGAGTTTCTAGGTGAATTAAACAACAATGAGCTAAATATCAGACTTACTTGGAAGTATAGCCCAGTTTCGGTGGAATTCCTTGATGTCTTGATTCAGGTTGAAGAGGATGGCTCTTTGGGCATGGATATGTACCGAAAGCCCACGGCGGCCAATTCCTTGTTACATTTTTCCTCTTCCCATCACCCACAGGTTAAAAAAGCTATACCAGTTGGCCAATTTTATAGGGCAAAAAGGATCTGCTCTAATGATGCTAGGTTTGAACGACAGGCGGCGGATCTGACCCGCAAGTTTCAGGAGAGAGGATATGGTCGTCAGACCATACAGAGGGGCTATATCAGAGCCAAAAACATTTCTAGAGACAATTTGCTTTTGAAGAAGGGCCGAAATGGTAAAGAACAAGGCCCGGAACATCTGAGATATATCACCCCTTTCAATGCTCAATGGCGTGAACAATTAGAGATCTTAAACAGACATTGGCATGTCTTACTTACGGATGGAGACTTGAAACGGGTGATTTCAACACGAGCGTCGGTGGCCTGGAAAAGATCAAAAATCTAAAGGACATGATCACTAGAAGCCATTATATTGCCCCAGGAGTCAAAAGTCCCTTTGGTGATAAGGGCCCCAGTGGGGTTCATTCCAATGTGGAAATTGTACTGCTTGCAGGTTGATGATGAGAACCAACACTTTTACTGATTCGGGTGGCAATAAGGAATATAAAATAGTGCATCATATATCTTGCACTACGGAGGCGGTAATATATCATGCCTGCTGCCCTTGTGGCCTTATCTATATTGGAATGACAACCAGAGCTCTGAAAGTGAGGATTTTAGAACATGCTCGGGACATCAGGGCAGCAGGAGAAATTTCAGATCAAGAGGGACTTAAAAAGCTAAAACCATTAGTGAGACACTTCCGTGATTTTCACGGAAGCAACCCCAACAAAATAGCTTTTAGGGGTATAGATCGCGTAAGACTGGGAGTTAGAGGCGGCGATGTAAAGCGCCGGCTCTTACAATTGGAGACGAAATGGATGGTACTGCTCAACACTGTGTTACCACATGGTCTTAACGAAGCCTTGAGTTTCAAATCCTTTCTATGATTTTATCTTATTTTATGTTACTATATGTCCATGTTTTAAACTATGTCTACTAGCCCTCTGAAGATAGCTACCTCCCCTTTGTTGTTTGGATCGACATATGGACTCTTGCCCTATGGATCATTGTGGACGTCGATGGCTTTATCTGAATTACACATTTCTTGATTCACTAATTATGTATTGCATATTTTGATCATGTTTTTTGATTTTGCCTACTTCATGCACTTTTGTACACCAATCATGGTTGATTTATCACGTGTTTTATTTAATCATGTAACTTTTTTAATTATGAGTTTAGATTTTTAATTTTTAATTTTATACTCATTCTGATCACTATGTATTTATTATTTTTATATTCAATATTCTTTATCCCAAAATGAAATATGATTATTTGATTATGAGAATTTCTAGTTGTGGCTACCTTCCTATGTTTCTTTGTTTTTTTCGGCCTCTATTTTTGATTCCATAGTGTAGGTCTGACTTCCGTCCTGTGCCGTGCCCCTTTGTATATTCCGTCATCATGACTACCGCTGTAGCGAGCTCCCATGGTGCGCTGCGGGCGGGTCCACGTGATGACGCCGCACGGTCTCCTTGGTAGCTGGACTGACGCGCCGGAAGCGCGTCACTCCACCTCCTGATGAGCCGGCGTCCTCGTGGAGGACCGCGTCCGCATCACCAGGGTAAGCTCGCTCGATACTAAACAGCGGCTGTCCTCAATCGGATAATTATTTTCTTAACCAATCAGGGTGAGCACTGCACTATAATTGGGGGGCTTTGAGGGGATGTTATTGTACCTCCTGACGAAGCGAAGTGCGAAACGCGCGTCGAGGGTGTTCTGTTCCACTGGCACTGACTATCCCCTGTACACCATGGCTAACGGTATGTTACCTGCGCCTTAGATTGTTTTGATTATGTTATGCATATTTTGGCTAATTTGTTTAACTCTCTGGGGTTTATCATGACCTCTAACCTTGCCGTTGCTTTATCATTGAATACTTAACCATCTTTGTGGTGTGGGGATACCCAGTGTTAGTGGTGGTTCTTGGGCATTCATTCTGTGCTCCTCCACTGCACAATTAATGTGTATGTACTTATTGTCTATCTATTTATTTGTTTAATAAATCTTTATACTTTTGCATACTTGGGCTGTGCCTTCTTTTGCTCTTGCCGAGCAATTATTGGATGTTGTACTTGGTGAGAGTGGCCTGTGCCTGCGCCCTGAGGCTTGAGCGCCCTGAGGCTGGAGCCTCCTCAGCCTCTGTGTCGGCCCGGCCCTGCTGCCCAGGGTCATATGATCCTCCATCTTTATATCCCCTGCTCTGCTATGCTTACTAATTTACTGTGATATATATTTTAGTGGATGCCATTTTGAGTGGTTTGCACAAATTGAATCTCAAAAACTTTGTATTTGTATTTATATTTGGAAGATGAATTTTTGGAAATTCTAAATGAATTTGGTTTTTGACAGACCACAGATTTCAGATGAGAGGAGTTTTGGTCATGCCTGACCTTCTGACTGATGACTATGTGGATGACTCGCGGATAATTTTACCGACATATTCCATAAGTCGACTTGGTTACATCACCGTTGATATGTTTCTATGTTACATTACATGTCTCGGTGGTCTGCTGACTATCCGAGCTCTTTGAGCCTGGTGTTTGGCCAAGTGCACAGTAGCTTTGCTTTCACCTATATCGGTGTAGTTTTTTCACTTACTACTTGGCGCATATTTTATACACTAAAGCATTAAAAGTTACGTTTTAGTCTTATCATTCCCCCTCTATTCCCCTTCAGGGATTAGTATACATTGTTTCTATTTGGGAGGAAATAGGCTCGGGACAGCACGTTAACCCCGCCACCTGTGTGTTTAAAAAAAAATAAAAAATTCGGAGCATGACAGGTTTCCTTGCCATGGGTTTCAATGCAGAGGAATGGCTGGTGGAGGCAAAAGAAATCTTTTCAGATAAAGAATTTGCCCAAAAAAGTATACCCCCTCCTTCAACACAGCCTTTAAGGAACTTACTGACATATATAAAGACCAGATCCTTTCATGGTGGGAAGTCCAGAGTCTAGAGAACTATTTGAAACACAACATTGTACCCAGGGGTTTGAGAATCTCCCTGCTCCCAGTAGCTATAGTCATAAACCCGGGGTTTCTGAGCAAATGGGAGCAGGAAGCCACTAACAGCTCTCTTAGGTTGATGCACCTCCTCCTAGCAGAGGAGAAAATCAATCTTGAGACCTTTAACAAAAAACTGTCAGAACAGACGGAGGTGGTCCAGACCTTCACACACAAGGCGGAATTTGCTAACAAGGAGAAACAGCTCCAGAATACCCTTGGAAAATTTAAATATCATCTCAAGGAACGGAAGCACTGCCAGTTTGTGAGGGATCTGGCCAACTTTAAGGAGAATAAAATCTACTCCTCCATAACCAACAGGAAAAATCCAGCACCCGACTATACTGACCAATCTTCAACTGAGACTGATATCTTAGACACTGACAGTGCACAAAAAATACCGGGACAGTCCCCACGTGGTAGAGGTAGACGTGGTCAATTCCGTGGTGGGCCCAGAGGCAGAGATAGGCGTTTTTTTAGGGGGAGGAGGGAGTCAGAATTTGAACCAACTGACTCCAGCTCCGGTATACCCTCTACGAAACCGATCTCAGCCCCAGTTAAACCCACAGGACCACAGGTAATTAATCTATCCTCATGCACCCTGTCCCCGGTTGAGATCCGGGTTCTCGAGATGGGACTCTCCTTTGTGCCAACTCCGGAATATAACAGCTTCAATATTATTAAGGATCTTCACTTGTTTTCTCGGAAGTTGGGTTTGCATAAACACTTCAAGCAAAAGGAGAGGAACCAAGCTCGCAAACTGGGTATCCCGCCAGAAAATCTTTGTGATGTACGCCTCCTGTATGACCTTGAAAGTGAATCAGACCATCAGGAAGGTCTGGGTCCCTTCACTGGTCTTAAGCCTAAGAGTGTCTTGATGCCACACGTGTGTGGTGAGTTATCGTGCATTGATGTGTTTCTCGACACGGTTTCTAGACAGATAGAGTAACTTAAACCTCCACACTACTCCAGTCTTGATCTGGCCCATACTGCTGCTATCAGAGACCTTGAGAGTGACCGCTCCATTACTATCAAACTCTCCGACATGGGTTTACCAGGAGGGTCTACCACTAGCTCAGGGGCACCGCTATGGGGAGTTCCTGTGCCCCATCATATGCAAATTTGTTCCTGGGCTGGTGGTAGGAGACCCTGGTGTTCATGGAGGAAAGGTCAACGTTGATGGACCAGGCAGGACTGTGGGCGCGGTATATCGATGACATTTTCATCATCTGGAATAGTGATTTGGTGGGCTTTAAAAGCTTGGTGGAGGGACTGAATGAGAACTCCATAGGGATGCGGTTTACCTCCGAGATCGATGCCCGTTGCTTGCCATTTCTGGATGTTCTCATCTCCAAATCATCCAACGGAGAACTTGAAACTTCAGTATACAGGAAGCCCACCTCTACAAATACTATATTGATGTGGGAGAATAGCCATCCCCTACCACTCAAGTGTGGCATTCCTAAGGGGCAATACATTCGCTTGAGGAGGAATTGTTCCAGCA
Source organism: Bufotes viridis (assembly GCA_033119425.1). NCBI lineage: Eukaryota > Metazoa > Chordata > Amphibia > Anura > Bufonidae > Bufotes > Bufotes viridis. The sequence continues at coordinate 378,915,464 of CM065590.1, forward strand.
AGGGGGAGTTTATCAGGCAAGCACGGGACATGCTTATCCGTTTTCTACACCGGGGGTATCCTGATAGAGTCCTCAGAGAAGCGTACAGGATGGCGCTTCAGGAGGATAGAACTCACTTACTAACCCCTAGACCAAAAGCTGCCCTAACCCCGAGACTGATCAGTCTCATTTCCACCTTTGACAGAGCAGCCCCGGAAATATGGAAGGTGATTCAGAGTAATTGGGCAATTCTGCAGCTAGACCCAGACCTACGCAAGGTAATTGGTGATTATCCACATATCACCCACCGTCGCGGCCGCAGTCTACGGGATAGACTGGTGTCTAGTGAATATATCCCTCCTGTCTCCCCTGGCTGCGATTAGTTACGATCCAACATTAAGGGCTGCTACCGATGCAGTGATGGCATTGCTTGCAGGCACTTGCAAACGGGCAGATCATTCCACAGCCAAGTGACAGGGAGGGAATACAGTATTCACCACTTCATCAACTGCCGAACCCGCGGAGTGGTATACCGACTGGCCCCGTAGAAGAGTTGGTGAGCACCTGAATGACATTGAGAAATTAAGGGACACTCCAGTAGCAAACCATATACGATGTCACTATAACGGCCATGCCAAGATTACCTTTATGGGCATTGATAAGGTTTCCCCTCCACGACGTGGTGGCAACTGGGACTGGCTTTTACTACAATATGAAACGCGATGGATTTTCTACTTGAAAACCATGGCCCCCTTAGGACTGAATGAACAGTTACATTTTGGCTGTTTTTTCTGATTAACACCACCCCTACTATGGGAATTGACTACTATGTACTGTTAGCCTGGTATAAAACCCTATTACGGGTAGTGAGCCCATGGCGCTCCTTAAATGTCCACATCAAAGACACCTGCATTCATGTGGACATTCATCCACTTTCATTTACTATTGACCAACTGTAATTTTTAAGTAACATTTGGTATTGTTTGATCTTAACATCTAAAGTAATTCCTTGCTGGCCTATCTCTCCTTGGGCCCCTCTAGCAGGTTTTAACCTGTCAACAAGCTCTGTGTCCTTTTTGAGTTTACTTATGGCATTACATTTTGCTGTTAGGGAACGTAATTTTGCTTTCCCTTCCCCTAGCATAGATTTCCGCCCGGCGGCCTCTCTGAGAACGCCCCCCCGAGCTTCCGTGAGTGGTGGAGCGCAGTGCCTTCTCTCTGCGCTCCATGGCTTGGGCGTGACGGGAGGCAGTGGAGAGCAGCATTGTTTCTCTGCGTTTCACGGCTCCCCTTCGCGCTCGTCATGTGACCGGATGTGTCATCCGTGTCACCAGGGGAGGAGCGGCCGCTCACTGCTGGCGCAAACTCTCTGGCTCACCTGGTGCTTCTTTTGATCGTTCCCTCAGTGTATTTGAGTATCGATCCCAGTATCTATACAAGCCCTTTTTTTACTAGCCCCATTTTGTCCATTACTCCCCTGATGATTCTTTAGGCACGAATGAAACATGGCACGTCGGGAGATATCTATTTTACATGGGAGCTCTCTTCTGCTCTAGGGCTTAAGTAGGGACTCCGGCCGGTCTAGGGACAGGTATCCGGACCGGGTCGCCCCTTTCGGGGCGGGTAGCTCTGTATAGGTAGGTAGGGTGTCTGATAGCCCCCTCCCCCTTCATAGGGTATCCATAGGGTGATATCTAGCTCCCATCTACCTCCTCCCATGCAGAGTTCCTTTATCCTGTTCATCCGATGTACTGGATCCGACAGCAACCAACTGAGACCTGACCTCATCCACCCATCGTGTGGTTTTCATAGTGGCTATCTCATTGGTCCACCTCTTCCTCTCTGATTGACCACATCGAGGATCCGGTGAGCATGTTCCATGTTATCGACTTGGTTACATCACATGATATATATTTTAGTGGATGCCATTTTGAGTGGTTTGCACAAATTGAATCTCAAAAACTTTGTATTTGTATTTATATTTGGAAGATGAATTTTTGGAAATTCTAAATGAATTTGGTTTTTGACAGACCACAGATTTCAGATGAGAGGAGTTTTGGTCATGCCTGACCTTCTGACTGATGACTATGTGGATGACTCGCGGATAATTTTACCGACATATTCCATAAGTCGACTTGGTTACATCACCGTTGATATGTTTCTATGTTACATTACATGTCTCAGTGGTCTGCTGACTATCCGAGCTCTTTGAGCCTGGTGTTTGGCCAAGGGCCCAGTAGCGTTGCTTTCACCTATATCGGTGTAGTTTTTTCACTTACTACTTGGCGCATATTTTATACACTAAAGCAATAAAAGTTATGTTTTAGTCTTATCATTCCCCCTCTTTTCCCCTTCAGGGATTAGTACACATAATTTTTAAAAGGGATATTTTACAGTTTATAGCTAATGATAAATAGAGATGTATTATAAATTCACGTGACTAAAATTATCAAGGTGTAGAGTTGAGCGAACACCTGGAAGTTCGGGTTTGCCGGGTTCGGCCGAACTTTGCAAAAAAGCCAACACTGTTTTTTTTTATTTGTTTTTTAATTGGTGTAGCCTCCAAAATATTGAGACATATAAAAAAATAAAACAAATACTAAGTGCACTTGAGTACAAGAATGGATGGTTGAGGCCAGTATAAATGTCTATTCTGCACAAGGTACAGACAAGTCCTGTGGGATCCATGCCTGGTTTATTTTAATGAACGTGAGCTTGTCCAGATTGGACAGGCGGCTGTGCTTGTCTGTGATAATGCCCCCTGTCATGCTAAATATACGTTTAGACAATACACTGGCTGCAGGGCAGGCCAGCATCTCCAAGGAGTAAAGGGCAAGCTCAGGCCATGTGCCCAATTTGTAGACCCAGAAGTTGAATGGGGCAGACCCATCTGTCAGTCCATGCAGGCGTGTGCACACAATTGCTCCACTATGTTGCTGAAATGCTGCTTCCTGCTAAGAGGTTGCATATCAGCTGGTGGTGCTTGTTGTTGTGACATGGTGACAAAGCTTTTCCACATTTCAGCCATGCTAACCCTGCCTGCTGAGGTGCTGGCGGTGCCCCGGCTGCGTTGCCAACCTCTTCCACCTCCTCTGCCTTCGCCTTGTGCTTCCACTGAGGCCCCGGTGTCGGGTGGGAATGCCATCAGCAGCGTGTCTACCAGCGTGCGCTTGTACTCACACATTTTCTGATCATGCTCCAGTGAGGGAATTAAGGATGGCACGTTGTGCTTGTAACGGGATTCAGCAGGGTGGCTACCCAGTAAACAGAACATGTTAGAATGTGGGCAACTCGGCGGTCATTGTGCAGACACTGCAACATGTAGTCGCTCATGTGTGCCAGGCTGCCCAGAGGCAACGACAAGCTGTCCTCTGTGGGAGGTCTATCGTCTGTGTCCTCGGTAATCCCCCAGCCACGCTGCAGTGATGGCCCTGTGCTGCTTTGGGTGCCACCCTGCTGTGGACACGGTTCCTCCTCATCCTCCTCTTCCTCCTTATCCTCCAGAACTGTGCCCTGGCTGGACAATTGTGTACCTGGCCTATGTTGGTGCATATACACACCCTTTGAGCCACTTGTGAATAACTGCCTGATAACCATGGAAATGATCCCTCTTCCTCCTCCTCTTTCTCCTGTGCCACATCCTCTTCCATCATCGTCCAAAGCATTTTTTCAAGGAGAAATAGAAGTGGGATAGTAACGCTGAAAGAGTCGTAATCAGCACTGGCCATGTTGGTGAAGTAGTCGAAACAGCGCAACAAGGCACACAGGTCTTGCATGAAGGCCCACTCAGTGGCGGTGAAGTCGTGCTGTTCTGCAGAGCAACTCACCTGTGTGTGCTGCAGCTGAAACTCCACTATCACCTGCTGCTGCTCGCACAGTCTCTCCAGCATGTGCAAGTTGGAGTTCCACCTGGTGGGCACTTCGTATATGAGGCAGTGAGCGAGAAGGCCGAAGTTGCGCTGCAGACCAGAGAGGCGAGAATCAGCAGGGTGAGAACGCCAAGAGTGCACATATACGGTCCGCACTTTCTGCAAAAGCTCTGACATATCGGGGTAGTTTTTAGGAATTTATGCACCACCGAATTCAACACATATGCCAGGCAAGGGAGTTGCGTCAAACCGGCTAGGCCCAGAGCTGCTACGAAATTTTGCCCATTATCGCATACCACCAGGCCGGGCTTGATGCTCAGTGGCACCAACCACTCATTGGTCTGTTGTTCCATGCCTGTCCACAGCTCCTGCGCATTGTGGGGTTTGTCCCCCAAACAGAGTTTAAAAACTGCCTACTGTCATTTTCCCCTGGCTGTGCTGAAGTTGCTGGTGAAGGTGTTAAGCTGACTGGATGAGGAGGTGTTAGAGGAGGAAGAGGAGTAGGAGGCAACAGGAGGAAAAAAAAAATGCCCTGCAATCCTTGGTGGCAGAAGGATATGCGCCAAACAGCTATCTGCCTCAGGCCCAGCCGCCACTGCATTTACCCAGGTATGCTGTTAGGGAGATATACATACAAACACAGAAATGTAACAGCACTCTGCAACCAGCACTCTGCCCTGCCTCTATGCTAGAAGTTAACAGATGCGTCTGTGTACATTTTGATCAAAAAGTAATAAGCCACTCGCCGCGCCAAGGCCGCCTCTATGAGTGGTCCTAACACTAAATCCTACCTGTTATGGGCCGTGACAGCCACATAAAATCCAGGGAGTGCAGGACCAGCATGCATGCTGGATCTACCTTGCTTATTAACCCTTTTTGGTGCCATAACAGCCTCCATTAGATCCAGGGATGCAGGTACCAACCTGCATGTTGAGCCCACTATGTACTCACTCGCCACGCCTTGCGCCTCTGTTAACTTCTAGCATAGAGGCAGGGCAGAGTTCTGGTTGCAGAGTGCTGTTGCATTTCTGTGTTTGTATGTATATTTTGCAATGGCTACGTGCACCTGCATACAGGGACGTGCTCACTGACCCTCTTTTTTCTGTTAGGGAGATATAACATCCCTGCCCGTACTTACCGGTCCACATATCGGTAGTTATGTGGACATTGTCACAGATGGCGTTGCGAAGTGCACACCTGATTTTGTCCCCCACTTGTTTGTTCAGGTAAGGGATGGCTTGCCTGGAAAAGTAGTGGCGGCTGGGAACGACGTACTGTGGGACAGCCAAGGCCATAAGGTTTTTGAAACTCTCCATCTCCACCAGAGGGAATGACAACATTTCAAAGGCCAGGGATTTTTAAATGCTGGCATTCAGGGCCAGGGATCGCGGGTGGGTAGGGGGGTACTTCCTCTTTCGCTGCATTGTTTGGAAGATGGACAGCTGAACCCTGCCATGGGACATTTTGGTGCTGCTTGTTGAAGGTGATGGACGTGGTTGCGTTGACACATCCTCTTTTTGCTTGGGGGCCGGTGCCACGGTCACTCCAGAGGTGGAGGAAGAGGCTGAGTCTGCAACAAAAGAGGGAACAGGAGGAGCCTGAGACCTTTCTTTGTTTTGGAGGTGTTTACTCCACTGCAACTCGTGCTTTGCACTTTTACGTTTATGCCTCACTTCTGGCTCTGATTGCACAGCGTGCAGACCACTCGTGTCTTGTCAATAGAAGAAAGAGCAGGCGGCACTCCACAATACTCCACTATGGAGCGGTGCCCGTATCCCGAGTCGGTGTACTCACAAATAGTAGTAGTATTGGAAGGATCGGCACTCAAAGTAGTATATCTTCAAAGTTCTCGTTTATTCGCCATTGAATGAGGCAACACACTACCTCATTCAATGGCGAATAAACGAGAACTTTGAAGATATACTACTTTGAGTGCCGATCCTTCCAATACTACCACTCGTGTCTTGTCATCTGCACATTGTCTGACGAACTGCCACGCTAGGGAACTCCTTGGAGCTGGCTTTGTTGTGCTTGGGCCCTGGGTGCGGTGGGCAGTAGCAGGTGTACTGTCTAGGGGATGGCCGCTCTGCTTTTGCACCCGGCTCTCTCTTTTGCTGTGCTGGTGGCTCTGTGCGACCACAGCCTCTCCTTCAGAACTGCACACGTCACTTGCATGACCTTGATTCCATGTGGGGTCTAGGACCTAATCGTTCTCCACATCATCTTCCACCCAGTCTTCACCCCTGCCCTCTTTGTCGGTTTGCACACTGCAGAAAGCAGCAGCAGTTGGCACTTGTGTTTCGTCATCATCAGAGACGGGTTGCTGTGGTCTTTCCATGTCCTCATCCTCAAACATAAGTGGTTGGGCATCTTTGCACTCAATCTCTTCCACTTCTGGGGCAGGGCTAGGTGGATGGCTCTGGAAAACCCTGCCAGCAGAGTCATCAAAAAGCATAAGAGACTGCTGCATGACTTGAGGCTTAGACTGCTTGGCTGATTTGCAAGGGGGTGAGGTGCTAGATAGATGCCCATGGCCTGAAGGTGCCAACTCTAATCTTCCAGCAGTGGGCCGGGTGGAAGACAATGTAAAGGTACTGGGGGCACTGTCAACCACCCAATCTACTAGCGACTGTACTTGTTCTGGCCTCACCATAAGTAGAGCGGTATTTGGGCCTACTAAATAACGCTGAAGGCTTTGTCGTCTATGAGCACCGGAGAAAGGTTCTCGTAGACGAAATTTGGGCGTGTAGCTGGCACAGATTAACCATGTCCTCTCCCTGCAATAGGAGCTCCAACAACACCAGCAGCACCACGACCAGGGCCATCTCCTTTATTTGATGCTCTCCTCATTTTTTGCGGTCACCCACCGAGGTAACTGACGTTTTTACAAAATTGTGTTCCCTGTCACCTATGCAGAGCAGGGGTTTGTATATGGCAAAACTAGCAAAATGTCACCCACCAATGTAACAGACGATTTATACAAATTTATGTCCCTGTCAACTATGCAGAGCAAAACTGGCAAAATGTCACCCACCAATGTAACAGGTGATTATTTTTTAAATGTACCTCCCTGTCACCTATGCAGAGCAGGGGTTTGTATATGGCAAAACTGACAAAATATCACCCACCAATGTAACAGATGATTTTTAGAAATTTACCTCCCTGTCACCTATGCAGAGCAGGGGTTTGTATATGACAAAACTGGGTTAATGTGACCCAATAATGTAACAGACGATTTTTCCAAATTTACGTCCCTGTCACCTATTTAGCACAAAAAGTGTTTTTTTTTTTTTTTATAGCACCAATGTAAATGCAGTATATGATGGTTGTATTGGACTGTCAGAAATGCAGCATAGCATGCAAATTTGCTATCTAGCACAAAAAAATAGCTTTTTTATAACAGCAATGTAACTGCAGTATGTAACATTTTAATTGGACTGTCAGAAATGCAGCATAGCCCGTAAATTTAATATCTTGCAAAAAAGTGTGCTTTGTTATATCAGCAAGGTAACTGCAGTATTTAGTGGTTTTATTGGACTGTCAGATATGCAGTGCTGGTTGCAGACAGATAAAAAAATCGCTTTAGGTCGCAAAAAAATGTGACAGACTAATGTAATTGAATAATTTTCACTGCCAGGTATGCACTGCAGACTGCAGGGGTACTTGAACGGCCAAAAAAGGGAATTTGTCCTCCACTGTGCTACCAGAACAGAATTAAAGTAATGTCCCTGGCACACATGCAGTTCACATGCAGTTGCAAGGGCACTGCACTTGCAAAAATTGCTGCCGACGCCCATCGAACTAGCTGATGGATTAAAACTTTTTTTTCAGTGTCACTGGGCTCAGGGCTGGGTACAAAAATGTAGCATAGCACCCTCAATAATCTCTGTAGTTTTAAGATTGAACACACCACCAAGTTCAACAGAATTCTTCCCTAATCTCTCTCTCACAGCAGCAGCAGCATCCTATCCCTACACTGAGAAGAGCAGAGTGACGTGCGGCGCTATGTGACTCCAACATATATACAGGCTGGGTCACATGCTGCTCTTCGCCAATCACAGCTATGCCATTAGTAGGCATGGCAGTGATGGCTTCTAAGGACAGACTAGTTAATTGGCTGCCCTGCAGCCTTTCAAAAAGCGCCAAGAAATCGCCGAACACTGAACTCGAACCCAAACTTTTACTTTACAGTTTGGGTTCACTCACCCCTATCAAGAAGGTTTCACATACAAACATACAATGACTTTAAGCAATTTCAGATTCCTCACAGTTATCCTATGGATTGTCATACAAATTTCAAAAGGAAATTTAAAACAGGGCATTACAGTAAAGCATTTGTAGTAACCCAACAGGATATGCCACCCATATCTGATATTAAAAGGCGTTGCCCCAGAAAAGCATCTTATCCCCTATCCACAGAAGAGGTAATACATTTTATTTAGTACTTAGTAGCATTGTGCATACTACACGGCTATTCCTTTCAAATGGGAGGCATGAAATCCCAGTTCTCATGATTGGTTTGGTCCAGTGGCTGAACCCCCACAGATCACACACATCACCTATCTTGTTGATATGTGATACATTGTCATTCTGGGGCAATCCCTAAGGGTCTCACCTATGTGACGTTTAACAGTAGAAGGCTTGGCCATTTCCATAACTCCCCATGGATTGCAGTGTCTGATTCTCCTTTGCATCCAGGTTCCTAAAGCACAGTAAGGGACAGATATGTCCAGTAGATTGACTCTCCCCCGTAGGATCAGACAATAATGTCTTGAGCACCTCTATACTTCCAAAAGGTTATTACAATTAATTTAAAAGCATAAAAAGAACAATATTAGCAAGACAATAGATGCAGTAATAAGTTCACTATTAGTCACAGGCTAGCCAGCATTCTAGTAAAGGTCAGTGTTGCCAGAACACAAGTCAAGACCTGGCGTCTGCTTCATTTTCAGTTTATGCACCCTCAGGTTTTCCAATTTTTTCTGGCTGCAATTTTTGAATCCTAGCAGCATGAGCAATTAATAATCTCGACTGTTGCTAACTAACAGATTGGTCTGGTATGGATGATTTAATGGATAATTTGATTTGCCCTATGTGCAATAGAACAATACATCTACAATGTTTGTGAGCTGATACTTTCCATATTATAGCATTGTTTGTGCCTTGTAATTTAAAATTGTTTCCAACGTTCAGAACTATATTTGCCATTTCTTTGATTTTTCCCTTTATTAAAAAAAAAATGAGCTCAAAGCCTACACACAATGCATAATAACAATGTACAGCTTGTGCTGCAAATAATATACTTTTTCACACTGAGCTCTAAACTATGCTTGATATGAGAGGATTAGTAATAACTGCAGACTTGTAAAATGACGCTCTTACGCTTTAATAATACATATTTGTAGAGTGTAAATTAAAACTTCTTTGGGGATTTTACATGCAAATTGCTGGATAATGATATATTGTTACCCTTTTAGAAATTAATTTCTTATTTATTTATAATTGCACAAAGTTAGTAAAGAAAACATATGAAGACACTGTCATTATTAACTATTATGCTGTTTTGGTGCAACATTACTTTTCATTTCTCCTAGAAGTTCTGTATTTGTTGAGATTTTTATTAATCCCTTGCTGACGAGACGATTTTCCATTTTTGCGTTTTAATTTTCACTCCCTGTCTTCTTGGTGAACCCATAGCTTTTTTATTTTCAATTTACATAGTCATATTAGGTTTTTTGCGGGGGCAAGCAGACATAACTGCATGCCAAGTTTTGCAACAATTTCTATCTGGGTGTATTATTTTATTTATTTATTTTTTTGTCAATGAATGTATTTAATAGAAGGATATTCTCTTTTACTCTATTTGTACTGTTGATGCATTTGAATGAGCCGGAAGCCCTATAGACCCATCAATATGTTTTTTTTTTTTTTTATTCCAATTCATTATATTCATATATGATGTATTATTGATATATGTGTTGTTTTTATTTACATTTTTTCTTACATGGAACCAGCAGTTAACTCATAGTAGTGTGTTTAGAAGTTCTTCTTTTTACAGATGAATCTTTTGATTGTTACCACAGTCGGTAGGGAAGACACAGACAGTGAAGCCTAACTGGATTCCTGCCCACTTTCCCTGCCTACTTGTAGTGCAAGCCCTAGTCGGCAAGTTGAAACTGGTCGACATTCTCTACCCCACTTAAGTGCAAGACAGATGACTCTCATAGACAAAACTAGACAAAAGCAGAGTGGTTGTAGGAATGGGTCCAAACCAGGAGGTTGATACAGTACTAAATCGAGAGACAAAGGGCAGTCAAAAACCAAGCCGAGATCAGAACCAGACAGGAAACACAGTACCAAAAACACAAGGCAGAGAGTGGTCAAAAGTAAGCCGAGTTCAATAATATGAGCAACCCAGAGGCACAGACAGAACTGGAACTGGGAGCACAGCTAGGGAGCAACAGATTATCACTGGCACTGGTATAAAGCCAGAAAGGGGTTTAAATAGAACATCCAGTCCCATTAGTCAGAACACTAGCACATGGGAATAAATCAGCTGAGCAATCAGCCTACTGCTAGTCTCCTCCAGCACATGCACGCTGTGAGGAGAAACAGAGCTTTGCATCCTGCTGCTAAGGATGCTCTTGTGTCACTTGGGGGCCTGGTTCAGCAGAATGTCTCCCCCGCAGTTGAACTGAGGCTGGAGATCTCGTTGCTGGATTCTGGACAGGTTAGTTTGTGACAGTGATCATGTAAAAAATTACCATCTGTGCAGGGGCCTAGCGGGGTGGGGGGGGTTGGGGGGCGGGGCAGATGGGGCATGTGCCCAAGCCTAGCAGTTTGTTTGAATAGTGAAGCAGGGAGCCGTCTGCTCCCTGCTTCACTGTTCTGCTGATCTCAGGCTTTCCCCCCTCACACTGTACATTGCACTGCTGGGTGTGGGGGAAGCGCTGAAATCCCAGGAATCAGACTCTAGCACAGCCAGCGGCACAATGTGTGTCGTCAGAAGCAGGTAAATATCTTTACTTTTTTCTTTTATGTAGCTGGAGAGGGCACTGGGGGCCACAAGGAGGACATAACTCTGTGAGGTGGCACAAAAGGGGGAATAACTACACTGAGAGGGCACATATCTGGCTGTAAATTAAATTGAGGGGGCACGTATCTGGCCATAACTACAGTGAGGGGGTACAAACTGGGCATACCTACAGTGACGGGCACAAAGGTAGACATAACTACTGTGAGGCGGCAGAAAGGTGGGCATAACTACTGTGAGGAGCACAAAGGTGGGCATAACTACCGTGAAAGGGCACAAATATGGGCATTACTACTGTGAAAGGGCACAAAGATGTGCATAACTAATGTGACAGGAACAAAGGTGGGCATATTTACTGTGAGAGGGCACAAAGGTGGGCATAGATACTGTGAGCTACCTTGAAAGCTATTTTATTGGACAACACAAATATACAGACATTTGAAAATTGTATACAATAAACCATGTGCTGGTAAATTTAAAACCAGACAGAAATACATGGCCCACCAAAGTCCATAAATGAAGCCACAGCATGTGTAGTCCGATATAGAGTAAAATACAATACAACATTAGACAAAAGCAAAAATAGTATGAAGTACAATAGCAAAGAGACCGGACTAGTTAGGTGATCCTATGTTAGAAAGAGGAGAACACCCCACGCAAATCGCCGGTAAAGTCCAGCTTACTCAGGGGTAAAACTCTGTATATAACAGGGTCTCATATATACCTGTATGATTGATGCTGTATAATAATAAAATGATAATCACCTGTGTAACTTTAGAGTAAGGAGAGTAGGGATGTGCTCGTAGCTTCCCAGGAGTCAAACCGTGCATGTGCAAAATAGCTACGGACCGGAAGTGTCATAAAGCATGTGATCGAAAATAGGAAACACGCATGATATGTTTCACATTGGAACGCAAATGCACTTCAAGTGAAACAAATATAAGAAACATTAAGAAAAAGTGTCAATAATAGCATATAGAAGGTCGAACATAAACATGAACCTTTGATGACATAATAATAAACATACCAAACTGAACTAATAGAATTAATTCATGATTCTATAAAATTGATCTGTGAGCTTAGATCCGACTGAAGTAACATGATCATAATATGATTGAATCAGTGACAGTGATAATTTAAAATTCAGGTAAATACATAATAAGGATTATTTAATTGAAAAATAATAAAATGACACATATTGTCCAGGAATAGTGTGCATGCACTAAACATAAAAAGCAAGCACACTCCAATAACCAAAGATACAAAAACCTAAGAAAAGGAAAATAATCTTACCTATATCAATCAGCATAAATAAATACTAATAAATAAATAATTATATACATGATAGTGTAAATTACAAAAATAAATATACCATGCTTATAAATATTAATTGTAAAATATATATGTTTTAATTTATTGGCCAATAAATATTTTAAAAAGATGAATTCATAATAGCAATTCTAACTTTTAATTCATAGACCACTCTACTGATGAAATACCTAACGAATATATAGAACAGAAAGAAGCCTGGGGCGCCAGGAGCAAACACCATAGAAAAAGAAAAGAAAATAACAAAAAAAGAGAAGGAAGAACGAAAAAAAAAAATAAATAAGAAAAAAAAAAAATACAAAAAAAATGCATACAATGTAATGGTAATGAAGCTCATGTTATAATAGAATGTAATTAAATTCTAGTATAATATATAGAGAACGACAAAGAACAAGAAGATGAGGTACGCAGATGAGGCTCCAGTAAATCCATAATGGAATGAAAGGAAAAGTTAGAGTGACGTTCATAAAAGTGCAAAGCTGTGCATTCGTGCATCTGTGGGAAAAACAAACAAAAAATGAATGAATAATAAGAAATAATAAGAAATAAAATAAAAATAATAATAATATGATAAATGAGAATTAGGAATTTATGTGTGAGATGTGTAAAGATTTGTAATTGCTTAAATGTGTAATTACTTCATGTGTTCGATCTCAGGGATACACTAAGAAAGTAGTGTCCCAGGCATTTGAAACTGCTTACAAAGCCAACCGCCTGGAATTATTCAAACTCAATCATAGAATACAGAACAGAAAAGTACATCTTATCACTAGATTTAAAGAGTTTCTGTCACTAGAATTTTCACTATTAAACTGGCTGACATTAGCGATGTGCTAATGTCAGCTGCACCTAACTATGCTATTCTTGTGATTATTCATGCCCCAGTTACTGCAAAATTCTTACTTTTATAATATGCAAATTAGCCTCTAGGGGCAGGGTGGGGCATTGCTCATGCTCCTAAAGGCTCCCTTCTCCCACATCTTTACACACCCTCCAAATCTTGATAGACAGGGCCAGGCAGCGTTCACATCCTCCTGCCGGTCCTGTACGCTGGGGAATTCTCCTACCGTTCAGTATTCGGTGCAGGCGCGGTGAGCCGGCAGGAGGGAATGCTGCCTGGCCCTGTCAATCAAGAGTTGTAGGGCATATAACGAGGTGGGAGGACGGAGCCCCTAGAAGCAGGAGCAACGCCCCTCACTCAGGCTCCTAGAGGCTTATTTGCATAATATATAAGTAAGAATTCTGCAGTGATGGGGGCATAAATAATCACAAGAATAGCCTAGTTAGGTTCAGATGACATTAGCACATTGCTAATGTTAGCCAGTTTAATAGTGAAAATTCTACTGACAGAAACCCTTTAACAATCAGTGGAATTACCTAAATAGATTATTGAATGCACATTGGTATTATTTACTTTCTGATTCCAAACTTCGAAACCATGTTGACTCACTACCCAAGATCATTGCACGCTGAGCTCCAAGTGGCTTTGAGTGGTCCGCTCTGACTGGATCGTGACCCCGTTGCGAGATTACAGCTCATGCGCCGAAACAACAGGGCTCTGAACCGGCCGAACGGGGGGGAAGGTATGAGAATAAAAAATACATCCCGGGCTTTAGTGGGGGCTGCACTACAAGGCGTGGACAGAGTTAGCCTATGTCAAAACCAATGAAAGGTCCTCTTTAAGGAGAGGCATCAAATTAAGGGGCAGTTATCCCTGTGGCAATTGCAATATATGTCAGTTTATGATTGGCTCTGATTCTTTCATTAATCCAAAGGACTCCAGAAAGATTCACCTCAAACATTACATCAATTGCTGTACTCAAAATGTCATCTACGCACTCATCTGTAAATGTGGCAAGCTATATGTTGGGCAAATCAGTCAAGAACTGCGTAAACGTATTCAGAAACATCTTTGAAATATTGCCTTGGCATGCCGTGACAGGGCCAAGGCAGAAAAACCACTGACTTTTGTGGCCGTACATTTCTTGGATTGTCACCAATGTAATACCAGTGGTTTAAAAATTGCTGGACTTGGATAGGAACGTAATAACCTGAGGGGGATCTCTACTACCCCACAACTTCTTCACCTTGAATCCAGATGGATTTTTAATCTTGACTAGTGATGCGCGAGCATGCTCGGCCGAGTATTGGTTCGGCTCGAGAATCGCTATGCTCGGCGCTTGGCTTTACTCGGCCGAGCACCATGTGTATTCGTCGCATTGCTCGAGTCTCCTCCCCGCACGTTTGGTGCCTTCTAAGCAGCCAATCAAGGTCCAGGTAAGTAATTCCCGTCAGTGTAAGGCCAAAGCCATGTTAGTTGTAAGCCTTACACTGATTGGATGGCCGGAACACGTGATACCATTTCTAAACTTACTGATTTTACTCCAAAAACCTTATTGAAAGACCTAACAGTCATTTAAAGGGCTACAGTGTGTGTTTGACAACAGTGCAGCACTTTTTTTTTTTTTTTTAAGAAGGGGTTTGCTTCAGCACTATCAGAGACAGGCGTCACCAGAAAGCAAGATATAGTGCAGGGCTTAAAAATTGCTTTTTTAACTACCCAAACTTCTAAAAGACAGAAAGATTTCAGATTAGTGACATCTACAATACGCCAACATAAAGAAGTGTGTTAAACAGATATTATAGAAAGGGGATTATTCACTACAGTGTGCCTGGTACTGAGATATACACTGCACCATCATAAAGCAGTGTGTTGGGCAGACATTATAAAAAGGGGCTTATTCCCTATGGAGTTCCTGGTACCGAGATATACACTGCACCATCATAAAACAGTGTGTTGGGAAGACATTATAAAAAGGGGCTTATTTACTACAGTGTGACTGATAATGAGATATACACTACAGCATCACAGAAATTATTTTTTTCTGGGGAAATTAACCTAACTTGTGCCACATCAGTGTGTGCGTTGAATCCGTACCCGTTATGTTAATTACTCCAGCAGAGAGTGATTTATATTTTGCCCATAGTTAACTAATTTTGAGCAAATCTGTGTGTGCGTTTAGGCTGCAACCGTATATACAGTATTCCAGCAGAGAATATATTTCATTTGGGACAAATTTGTATCCAATATAGAACTTCATCCGAATATGGTGTGTATATTAAAAATTACATTATCTCTGGCCTAGTGTAGTGCCCAAATTCTGTATTTTTCTGTATTCAGTACCTTACAGCAAGTCAATACAGTGGTAATCGTCAAAATTACATTATCTCTGGCCTAGTGTAGTGCCCAAAATCTGTATTTTTCTGTATCCAGTACCTTACTGGAAGTCAATACAGTGTGTATTGTAAAAATTTCATTATCTCTGGGCTAGTGTATTGTTTAAAATCTGTATTTTTCTGTATCCAGTACCTTTCTGGAAGTCAATACAGTGTGTATTGTAAAAAGTACATTATCTCTGGGCTAGTGTAATGCCCAATATCTGTATTTTTCTGTATCCAGTACCTTATTGGAAGTCAATACAGTGTGTATTGTAAAAATTACATTATCTATGTGCTACTGTATTGCCCAAAATATGTATTTTTCTGTATCCAGTACCTTACAACAAGTCAATAGAGTGTGTATCGTCAAAATTACATTAACTCTGGTCTATTGTAGTGCCCAAAATCTGTATTTTTCTGTATCCAGTACTGTACTGCATCAGAAAATTGTGTCTTTAGCTCACAGTAAAACAATCTGTGCCACATTTATAGACAAAACCATTAATATGAAGAAGGCAGGCACTAAGGGACGGGGAAGTGGGCGTGATGCTGATGGTGAAAGCAGAAGCCGTGGCACTGCGCATGATGCTGATGGTGCAAGCAGAGGCCATGGCCCTGGGCGTGATGCACTGGAAAAAAAAGAAAATTCACCTTACCCAGCTTCAGGTCCAACAGGAGAACACTGTCCAAGTCGGAACAGTGCGAAGAGGTGGTCGGTTGGATTGCCGAACATAATGCTTCCAGTCGGTTAAGCACCACCCTTGCTTTCACGAAGTCCAGTCTTTGTAGCCAAAAGCCTGGTCAACCGAATCCTCTCTCTGATCATCCCTACTCCCACCATGTCGCGTCTGGCCAAACAAGTGATCGCAAACTCGGATATTCACATGACCTCTTTTCATCGCCAATACTTGGTTTTGCTCTCTCGCCAAGCACGCTTGAAGAGGTACCTGAGATATTGTGCCCTGATTCCCAACCTCTTGAGCCTTCACAGTCTCAAGAAGATGACGGTGGTGAACGGCAATCATTCGTTCACGAGGTGGATGATGATGAGACACAGTTTCCAATCACTGAGGTGGTGGTTAGGTCAAGTCAGGAGGATGAGCAGAGTGAGGAAGTGGAAGAGGAGGTGGTGGACGATGAACATGGGAAGGTGAAATGCCGAGCGAGGACAGCAGTACAGAGGAGGAGGGATCCGGGGCACCACAACAGTCTGGAAGAGGCAGTGGGGTTGCAAAAGGGAGACGTCAGCCAACACCAAACAGGCCCGCAACAGTTACACTGAGCAACCCCATGCGTAAATCTACTTTGCCAAGGGGTAGGTGTTCCTCAGTATGGCACTTTTTTGAGGAGACGACAAAATAGTGGTAGTTTGCAACCTGTGCTGTACCAAAATGAGCCAGGTCGTGAACACTAGCAACCTCACCACCACCAGAATGATCTGCCACATATAATCCAAGCACCCTAATAAGTGGGCCGAACACCTGGGTCCACACTCTGGATCTGTGGGTCCCACCACTGCCTCCTCTTCCCCGGTGTTACACACTGCTGGCCAATGCTCTGTCGAAGGCGCAGGCCTGGATGCCCCTCACTCTGCACCTGGACCTTCGCATGAACTGTCAGCAACAACATCCACGTCCTTGTCCCATCGCAGCATCCAAATGTCGATAAACACAAGCGCAAATACCCACCTATCCAACCACAGGCCAATGCACTAAATGCGCAACTTTCAAAATCACTGGCCCTTGAAATGTTGATATTTAGGCTTATGGACACTGAGGACTTCCGCAGCCTGATGTCGGCGGTAGAGATGAGCGAACACCTGGATGTTCGGGTTCGAGAGGTTCGGCCGAACTTCCGGAAAATGTCCGGGTTCGTGATCCGAACTCAACCCAAACTTCATCCCGAACCCGATAGAAGTCAATGGGGACCTGAACTTTTGGGCACTAAAAAGCCTGTAAAAGACTCCCGGAAAGGGCTAGAGGGCTGCAAAAGGCAGCAAAATGTAGGTAAATCCCCTGCAAACAAATGTAGATAGGGAAATGAATTAAAATAAAATAAAATAAATAAAAATTAACCAATATTAATTGGAGAGAGGTCCCACAGCAAGGAATCATGCGTCATATCATCCACCACTGGAGAAGGCCACTCTCATTTATTTGGGACCAGCACCCAGACAGAGGATACAGGTCCCACAGCAAGGAATCATGCTTCATATCATAAGTATAACATTCATATCACCCAGCACAGGAGAAGGACACTTTCATGTACTTTGGCCCCGGCACCCAGACAGACGGAAGGTTCATTCAACTCTGGGTTGCACCCCAAGATCCTACTTAATTTTAAAAATTGATTTTTCAATGAAGAAGTGGCCAGGAGTACAAGACAACATGGTTTAAGGCAGTTATTAAGGACTACTCTGCACAAGGGAGGGTCAGGTCTTGTGGGATCCATGCCTGGTTCATTTTTATAAACGTCAGCTTGTCCACGTTGGCTACGGACAGGCGGCTGCGTTTGTCAGTAATGACTCCCCCTGCCGTGCTGAATACACGTTCAGATAAAACGCTGGCCGCCGGGCAGGCCAGCACCTCCAAGGCATAACATGCTAATTCTGGCCATGTGGACAATTTGGAAACCCAGAAGTTGAATGGGGCCGAACCATCCGTCAGTACGTGGAGTTGTGTGCAGATGTCCTGTTCAACCATGTTAGTGAAATGTTGCCTCCTGCTAACACATTCCGTATCAGGTGGTGGGGCAGTTAGCTGTGGCGTGGAGACAAAACTTTTCCACATTTTTGCCATGCTAACCCTGCCCTCAGAGGAGCTGGCCGTGACACTGCTGCGTGGGCGACCTCTAGCTCCTCCTCTGCCTTGGCCTTGGCCTTCCACCTGTTCCCCTGTGACAGTTGGGAATGCTCTCAGGAGCGCGTCTACCAGTGTGCGCTTGTACTCGCGCATCTTCCTATCACGCTCCAGTGCAGGAAGTAAAGTGGGCACATTGTCTTTGTACTGTGGATCCAGCAGGGTGGCCACCCAGTAGTCAGCACACGTTAAAATGTGGGCAACTCTGCTGTCAGTGCGCAGGCACTGCAGCATGTAATCGCTCATGTGTGCCAGGCTCCCCAGAGGTAAGGACAAGCTGTCCTCTGTGGGAGGCGTATCGTCATCATCCTCTGTATCCCCCCAGCCATGCACCAGGGATGTGCCTGCGCTGTGCTGGGTGCCACCCCGCTGTGAACCTGCTTCATCCTCATCCTCCTCCACCTCCTCCTCATCCTCCTCGTCCTCCAGTAGTGGTCCCTGGCTGGCCACATTTGTACCTGCCCTCTGCTGTTGCAAAAAACCTCCCTCTGAGCCACTTCTAACAGAGTGGCCTTAAAGTGCTAAAAACGACCTGTCCTCCTCCTCCTCCTCCTCCTGGCCCTGGCCCACCTCCTCTTCCATCATCGCCCTAAGCGTTTTCTCTAGGAGACATAGAATTGGTATCGTCACGCTGATAACAGTGGCATCGCCACTGGCCATGTTGGTGGCGTACTCTAAACAGCGAAACAGAGCACACAGGTCTCGTATGGAGGCCCAATCATTGGTGGTGAAGTGGTGCTGTTCCGCAGTGCAACTGACCCGTGCGTGCTGCAGCTGAAACTCCACTATGGCCTGCTGCTGCTCGCACAGTCTCTCCAGCATGTGCAAGGTGGAGTTCCACCGGGTGGGCACGTCGCATATTAGGCGGTGAGCGGGAAGGCCGAAGTTCCGCTGTAGCGCTGACAGGCGAGCAGCGGCAGGATGTGAATGCCGGAAGCGCGCACAGACGGCCCGCACTTTATGCAGCAGCTCTGACATGTCTGGGTAGTTGTGAATGAACTTTTGCACCACCAAATTCAGCACATGCGCCAGGCAAGGGATGTGCGTCAAACCGGCTAGTCCCAGAGCTGCCACGAGATTTCGCCCATTATCGCACACCACCAGGCCGGGCTTGAGGCCCACCGGCAGCAACCACTGGTCGGTCTGTTGTTCAATACCCCGCCACAACTCCTGCGCGGTGTGGGGCCTGTCCCCCAAACATATGAGTTTCAGAATGGCCTGCTGATGTTTACCCCGGGCTGTGCTGAAGTTGGTGGTGAAGGTGTGTGGCTGACTGGATGAGCTGGTGGAAGCAGAGGAGGAGGAGGAGGAAGCCGAGTAGGAGGAGGAGGCTACAGGAGGCAAAGAATGATGCCCTGTGATCCTTGGCGGCGGAAGGACGTGCGCCAAGGAACTCTCCGCCTGGGGCCCAGCCGCCACTTCATTTACCCAGTGTGCAGTTAGTGAGATATAGCGTCCCTGGCCGTGCTTACTGGTCCACGTATCTGTGGTTAGGTGGACCTTGCCACAAATGGCGTTGCGCAGTGCACACTTGATTTTATTGGACACTTGCATGTGCAGGGAAGGCACGGCTGTCATGGAGAAGTAGTGGCGGCTGGGAACCACATACTGGGGGACAGCCATGGCCATCAGCTGTTTGAAGCTGTCTGTGTCCACCAGCCGGAATGACAGCATTTCAAAGGCCAGTAGTTTAGAAATGCTGGCATTCAGGCCAAGGGCTCGAGGGTGACTAGGTGGGAATTTGCGCTTCCTCTCAAAGGTTTGAGAGATGGAGAGCTGAACGCTGCTGTGTGAAATAGTGGAGACGCTAGGTGACGGTGGCGGTGGTGGTGTTGGTGGTACATCCTCTGTTTGCTGCTCGGCAGGTGGCAACATTCCTCTCGAGGCAGAAGCCGAGGCAGCAGCGGTAGAGGGAGCAGGGGGAGCCTGAGCGGGTTCCTTGTTTTTAAGGTGTGTACTCCACTGCAGTTCATGCTTTGCATGTAGATGCCTGATCATGCAGGTGGTGCTCAGGTTAAGAACGTTAATGCCTCGCCTCAGGGTCTGATGGCACAGCGGGCAAACCACTCTGGTCTTGTCCTCAGCACATTGTTTGAAGAAGTGCCATGCCAGGGAACTCCTTGAAGATGCCTTTGGGGTGCTGGGTCCTTGTTGGCGCTGGCCAATAGCAGGCAAACTCTCTGGACGGCGGCTGTTCTGCTTTTGCCCCCTGCTCCCTCTTTGGCTTCGCTGTTGTCTCGGTCTCACCACTGCCTCTTCCTCTGCCTCTTCCTCTGCCTCTTCAGTCCATGTGGGGTCTAAGACCTCATCGTCCTCTGCATCGTCTTCCACCCAGTCTTCCTCCCTGACCTCCTCCTGTTCAGTCTGCACACTGCAATAAGACGCGGCAGTGGGCACCTGTGTTTTGTCATCATCAGACACTCGGTCACTCTGCTGTGGTGGTATTCCCATGTCCTCATCATCTGGATGCATAAGTGGTTGTGCGTCAGTGCATGGAATATCTTCCACCGCTGAGGAAGGGATAGGTGGACGCCCCTGGAAAACCGTGGGAGCAGAGTCTTCAAACAGAAGAAGAGACTGCTGCATAACTTGAGGCTCAGCCAGTTTCCCTGATATGCATGGGGGTGATGTGACAGACTGATGGGCTTGGTTTTCAGGTGCCACCTGTGCGCTTTCTGCAGAAGACTGGGCGGAAGACAATGTGGTGAACGTGCTGAAAGCACTGTCGGCCACCCAATCGACTAATGCCTGTACCTGCTCAGGCCTTAACATCCTCATAACGGCATTGGGCCCCACCAAATATCGCTGTAAATTCTGCCGGCTACTTGAGGGAGTTGTTTCACTACTTTGTGTGCCTGAGGCCGAACGGCCACGTCCTCTGCCAGCAACAGAGGCTCCACGGACACCACCACGATCGCGTCCTCGTCCCTTAATAGAATGTTTCCTCATTGTTGCGATTTAACTCGCACCACAATAAAATATATTATTTTTTAGCCCCAAAATTCCCACACTGGAAGATATAATTCCTTTTTCCGGTATTAATTACAAGAACACTGCTGCTAATTGGACACCAGATTTTTTATAATGCTAGTTTTGGTACATAGCTTCCCACACGGGGAAATATAATTCCTTTTAGAGGAGTGAAAACGTGAGGCCTAGTTTTTCTGGTCTAACAAACACCAGATTGATTAAATTGGCCTTTTTTTCACCAAAATTACAACACTGGACAATAATGCCTTTTGGCGGTATTAATTACAAGAACACTGCTGCTAATTGGACACCAGATTTTTATAATGCTAGTTTTGGTACATAGATTCCCACACGGGAAATATAATTCCTTTTAGAGGAGTGAAAACGTGAGGCCTAGTTTTTCTGGTCTAACAAACACCAGATTGATTAAATTGGCCTTTTTTCACCAAAATTACAACACTGGACAATAATGCCTTTTGGCGGTATTAATTACAAGAACACTGCTGCTAATTGGATACCAGATTTTTTATAATGCTAGTTTTGGTACATAGCTTCCCACACGGGGAAATATAATTCCTTTTTAGAGGAGTGAAAACGTGAGGCCTAGTTTTTCTGGTCTAACAAACACCAGATTGATTAAATTGGCCTTTTTTCACCAAAATTACAACACTGGACAATAATGCCTTTTGGCGGTATTAATTACAAGAACACTGCTGCTAATTGGACACCAGATTTTTATAATGCTAGTTTTGGTACATAGTTTCCCACACGGGGAAATATAATTCCTTTTTAGAGGAGTGAAAACGTGAGGCCTAGTTTTTCTGGTCTAACTAACACCAGATTGATTAAATTGGCCTTTTTTTCACCAAAATTACAACACTGGACAATAATGCCTTTTGGCGGTATTAATTACAAGAACACTGCTGCTAATTGGACACCAGATTTTTATAATGCTAGTTTTGGTACATAGCTTCCCACACGGGGAAATATAATTCCTTTTAGAGGAGTGAAAACGTGAGGCCTAGTTTTTCTGGTCTAACAAACACCAGATTGATTAAATTGGCCTTTTTTTCACCAAAATTACAACACTGGACAATAATGCCTTTTGGCGGTATTAATTACAAGAACACTGCTGCTAATTGGACACCAGATTTTTATAATGCTAGTTTTGGTACATAGATTCCCACACGGGAAATATAATTCCTTTTTAGAGGAGTGAAAACGTGAGGCCTAGTTTTTCTGGTTTAACAAACACCAGATTGATTAAATTGGCCTTTTTTTCACCAAAATTACAACACTGGACGATATAATGCCTTTTGGCGGTATTAATTACAAGAGGACTGCTGGTATTTCAGAACACCGGAATTGTTAAAATGCTAGTTTTGCTAGATAAATTTCCCACACTGGGAGAAATATTGCCTAAGCCTTTTTACAGTATCAATTACAACAGGAGTGCTTCTTCTGGTCTAACACCAGAATAATTTTATTATTACGGTGAAAGCTTTTTCTAATTTATATTTCTGGCACATAAAAAAAAAAATATTTCTGGCTGACAGTATTGGACAAAGTAGTGGCACTGGCTAGCCTAGCTGGAACAGCACATTCATGGGATTTGCTATCCAAGTGGGTTACTTTCAGTTTCACCACTGATATATTAAATATCCTTGCAGTTAGTATGGGTGACACAAGCACAGCCAAACCCCTGATGTAGTATATCTATGAAAAAATCGACTATTACATTAGATAAATGGACGTTGTGGCAGCTTTTGCTGTAGCACCACAAGTCCCAAAATGGCCGCCGCCTATCAGCCCAGTAACATGTGCCAGAAAACAGTCTGCCCAGCCAGAAAAAAATTTGACTTTGACTGAGCAGCTGAATCACTGTTGTTCTGATTCACAGGTGTAGATTTTTAACTTCCTTGGAGCTTTGGTTTACACTCTGTGGCAGCAAGTGCTGGCGCACCACAAGTCCCAAAATGGCCACCGCCGGTCAGCCCAGTTACATGTGCCACTAAAAATCGCTCTGGCCAGTCTCAACAAAATAGTGACTTTCAGTGAACAGCTCAGCTGAGTTGTTCTGATGCACAGGTGTTGAAAGGTAGATCATTCAATCACTTCTTTATCCCTGCCTATCTCGCCCTCACAGAAGCTGCATCCTCTCCCTACACTAGTCAGAGCAGTGTGACGTGCGGCGCTACGTGACTCCAGCTTAAATAGAGGCTGGGTCACATGCTGCACTTGGCCAATCACAGCCATGCCATTAGTAGGCATGGCTGTGATGGGCTCTTAGGGCAAGAAGTAAAACGCTAGCTGATTGGCTGCTGTGCAGCCCTTCAGAAAGCGGGAAGTAATCGACAAACACCGTTCCCGAACCCAAACTTTTTTGAAAATGTCCGGGTTCGGGTCCGTTTCATGGACACCCCAAAATTCGGTACGGACCCGAACGATTTTCGAACTGTTCGCTCAACACTAGTCGGCGGCCGTCCCTCGGTACTCAGTTCCCAACCGCCACTATTTTTCACGGTGTGCTGTGCCCGCCTTACACCAGCATGTGTCCCACAACATCACCCGTGCCCTGACCAACGCACTTACTGGAAAGGTCCACCTCACCACGGACACATAGACAATTGCTGTGGGCCAGGGACGCTACATTTCCCTGACCGCACACTGGGTGAATGTTGTGGAGACCGGGAGTGAGTTGGACCTCTGACAATGGCTGTAACTTGGTGGCGGCTTTGGAGTTCGGCAACCTGTCACACATTCCATGCATAGCCCACGTATTAAACTTAGTGGTTCAGCAGTTTATCAAAACCTACCCCAATTTGCAGGAGCTACTAGTGAAGGTGTGCCGCTTGTGTGCCCATTTCCGAAAGTTGTCCACAGCTTCAGCTTGTCTGTCAACGCTGCAGCAGTGCTTGCGGCTTCCAGCGCACTAACTATTGTGCAACGTGAGCACGCTGTGGAACTCTACGTTCTACATGTTGGCCAGGCTTTGTGATTAGCAGAGGGCAGTTGTGGAATACCAGCTGCAACATGGTTGTCGCCTTTCCAGTCAACTGCCACTATTCACAAGCGAGGAGTGGGCATTGATGTCAGACCTATGTGAGGTTTTAAAAAACTTTGATGAATCCACATAGATGGTTAGTGGCGATGACGATCAGCGTAACCATCCCACTGCTGTGTCTACTCAAACGATCGCTGCACACAATTAAGGAGGATGCTTTGAATGTGGCAGATGAGGTAATGGGGGAGCAGATGACACAGGGTGATTGCCAGACCTCCCCCAGTTCGTCTTCTCAGCCTGAATTGGGCCATTAAGAGGAGGAGCTGGAGACACTTGCCTCTGCTACAGAGGGTAGTACCCATGGAACTTTAATTCCATCTGTTCAGCATGGATGGGAAGAAGAGGAGGAGGATGAACGTATGGAGAGTCAACCTGAAGTTGACATCAACGTCTTGCCTGCTGGTAATCTGGCACACATGGCTGACTTCATGTTAGGCTGCCTTTCCCGCGACCCTCACGTTATACGCATTTTAGGTAACACAGATTACTTGGTGTTCACCCTTCTCGACCCCCGCTACAAAGAGAACTTTTCATCTCTCATTCTTGTGGTGGAGAGGATGAGTAAAACTGTGCAATACTAGAAAGTACTTGACAGATTGCTCCAAAATATTCCATCTGACAATGCGGCCGCCAGAGTCCGTACTTCCTTAGCAACCGAGGAAGGGAGACAAGGGGAACACACAGTAGTTCCATCAGAGGCAGGGCAACACTTTCCAAGGCATGGGACACTTTCATGACACCCCGCCAGCAACCTCACCCTGAAGCATGGCCTAGTTTTTGGAAGATGGTGAAGGAATACATTGCAGACCGTGTCAGCATCCTAAATGATCTTTCAGTGCCGTACAACTACTGGGTGTCCAAGCTGGACACATGAATATGCAAAATAAATGTGGAGTCCCATTTATGGGTCTACAACACAATGAAAGCCAGATATCCCTCAAAGGAAGGAAAACCGAGCAAAGGGGTGTCTCCATTACAGAGATCACCAAATCCACCATATTAAGATCAAGATCCTGCTTTTTTACAAGCTTTAAGGATGTGATGGGGAAAACCTAAGCCAGGTATCCATCCACAGACAGCTGTTTCGGGGTGTTGCCCCTCACCAGTGTGGAGTAGGATTCTGGCTAACCGGTAGAGATGGCCCGAACTATCCACCGGCGAACAGTTCCCGGCGAACATAGCTTGTTCGCGTTCGCCTCAACGGGCGAACACATGCGATGTTCGGTCCGCCCCCTATACATCATCATTGAGCAAACCTTGACCCTGTACCTCACAGTCAGCAGACACATTCCAGCCAATCAGCAGCATAACCTCCCTCCCAGACCCACCCACCTCCTGCACAGCATCCATTTTAGATTCATTCTGAAGCTGCAGTCTTAGTGAGAGGAAGGAGAGTGTAGTAGCTGCTGATTTAATTGGGAAATCGATAGCTAGGCTAGTGAATTCAGTGTCCACTCCAGTCCTGAAAGACTCATCTGATCTCTGCTGTAAGGACAGCGTCCTGACAGCACCCCAAAAAGCCCTTTTTAGGGCTGCAACATTAGTCTGCTTTTTTTTTTCCTTTATATACATATTGCAGTTGCCTGGCCTGCCTGTGTGTGAGGAGCTGCCGGCCCACAGACTGTAGTGTGCCCACTGCCAGTGCTCACCCCTGTCATCCCGTGTGGCACAGGACTTTGCATCAAAAAAAGGCATTTAATTTTTACACTTTAATCTAAGGTTAGTTGCCTGCCAGTGTGTGTCGGGCTGACTTCCACTGACTGTAGTGTGCCCACTGCCAGTGCCCACCACTCATACCGGCTGGCACAGGACTTTGCATAAAAAAGGCATTTAATTTTTACACTTTAGTGTAATTTCAGCTGCTTGCCTGCTGCTAGTGTGTGTCAGGCCGACTTCAACTGACTGTAGTGTGCCCACTGCCAGTGCCCACCCCTGTCATCCCGTGTGGCACAGGACTTTGCATCAAAAACAGGCATTTAATTTTTACACTTTAGTGTAATTTCAGTTGCTTGCCTGCTGCCAGTGTGTGTCAGGCCGACTTCCACTGACTGTAGTGTGCCCACTGCCAGTGCCCACCCCTGTCATCCCGTGTGGCACAGTACTTTGCATCAAAAAAAGGCATTTAATTTTTAAACTTTAGTGTAATTTCAGTTGCTTGTCAGCTGCTAGTGTGTGTCAGGCCCACTTCCACTGACTGTAGTGTGCCCACTGCCAGTGCCAACCACTGATACCGGGTGGCACAGTAGCTTGCCGATAAATAAGGCATTTCATTTTTAGACAGTAGTCTAAATTCAGTTGCTTGCCTGCTGCCAGTGTGTGTCAGGCCCTCTTCCACTGACTGTAGTGTGCCCACTGCCAGTGCCAACCACTGATACCGGGTGGCACAGTAGCTTGCCGATAAATAAGGCATTGAATTTTTAGACAGTAGTCTAAATTCAGTTGCTTGCCTGCTGCCAGTGTGTGTCAGGCCCGCTTCCACTGACTGTAGTGTGCCAACTGCCAGTGCCAACCACTGATACCGGGTGGCACAGTAGCTTGCCGATAAATAAGGCATTTAATTTTTAGACAGTAGTCTAATTTCAGTTGCTTGCCTGCTGCCAGTGTGTGTCAGGCCCACTTCCACTGACAGTAGTGTGCCCACTGCCAGTGCCCACCACTCATACCGGCTGGCACAGGACTTTGCATAAAAAAGGCATTTCATTTTTACACTTTAGTGTAATTTCAGCTGCTTGCCTGCTGCTAGTGTGTGTCAGGCCGACTTCAACTGACTGTAGTGTGCCCACTGCCAGTGCCCACCCCTGTCATCCCGTGTGGCACAGGACTTTGCATAAAAAAGGCACTTAATTTTTACACTTTAATCTAAGGTTAGTTGCCTGCCAGTGTGTGTCAGGCTGACTTCCACTGACTGTAGTGTGCCCACTTCCAGTGCCCACCACTCATACCAGCTGGCACAGGACTTTGCATAAAAAAGGCATTTAATTTTTACACTTTAGTGTAATTTCAGCTGCTTGCCTGCTGCTAGTGTGTGTCAGGCCGACTTCAACTGACTGTAGTGTGCCCACTGCCAGTGCCCACCCCTGTCATCCCGTGTGGCACAGGACTTTGCATAAAAAAGGCACTTAATTTTTACACTTTAATCTAAGGTTAGTTGCCTGCCAGTGTGTGTCAGGCTGACTTCCACTGACTGTAGTGTGCCCACTTCCAGTGCCCACCACTCATACCAGCTGGCACAGGACTTTGCATAAAAAGGCATTTAATTTTACACTTTAGTGTAATTTCAGCTGCTTGCCTGCTGCTAGTGTGTGTCAGGCCGACTTCAACTGACTGTAGTGTGCCCACTGCCAGTGCCCACCCTGTCATCCCGTGTGGCACAGGACTTTGCATAAAAAAGGCACTTAATTTTTACACTTTAATCTAAGGTTAGTTGCCTGCCAGTGTGTGTCAGGCTGACTTCCACTGACTGTAGTGTGCCCACTGCCAGTGCCCACCACTCATACCGGCTGGCACAGGACTTTGCATAAAAAGGCATTTAATTTTTACACTTTAGTGTAATTTCAGCTGCTTGCCTGCTGCCAGTGTGTGTCAGGCCCTCTTCCACTGACTGTAGTGTGCCCACTGCCAGTGCCAACCACTGATACCGGGTGGCACAGTAGCTTGCCGATAAATAAGGCATTTAATTTTTAGACAGTAGTCTAAATTCAGTTGCTTGCCTGCTGCCAGTGTGTCAGGCCCTCTTCCACTGACTGTAGTGTGCCCACTGCCAGTGCCAACCACTGATACCGGGTGGCACAGTAGCTTGCCGATAAATATGGCATTTAATTTTTAGACAGTAGTCTAAATTCAGTTGCTTGCCTGCTGCCAGTGTGTGTCAGGCCCGCTTCCACTGACTGTAGTGTGCCCACTGCCAGTGCCAACCACTGATACCGGGTGGCACAGTAGCTTGCCGATAAATAAGGCATTTAATTTTTAGACAGTAGTCTAATTTCAGTTGCTTGCCTGCTGCCAGTGTGTGTCAGGCCCACTTCCACTGACTGTAGTGTGCCCACTGCCAGTGCAAACCACTGATACCGGCTGGCACAGTAGCTTGCCGATAAATAAGGCATTTAATTTTTAGACAGTAGTCTAATTTCAGTTGCTTGCCTGCTGCCAGTGTGTGTCAGGCCCACTTCCACAGACTGTAGTGTGCCCACTGCCAGTGCCAACCACTCATACCGGGTGGCACAGTACCTAGCACGCGAAGTACCACTTATCTAAAAAAAAAATGACAGGCAGAGGCAGGCCACCCCGCAGGGGCCGTCGTGGTACTGTGATTTCCACTGTCCCTGGAATAATGCCCAGTTTTCAGAGGCCACGTACCCTGAACCCGAAAAATTCTGAGGACGTAGTTGACTGGCTTAGACAGAACACCCAATCTTCAACAGCTTCCGCTAATAACCTTGACGCACCATCCTCCTCCAGCTCAGCTTCGGTCACCTGCTCTCAAGTTACCACGCACCCGCCCGTCGCCACCACCACCACTACCACCACAGCCACCACAGCCGCTTCACTTGATCCGTCAGAGGAGTTATTTACACATCAGTTGGATGCAATTAGTGATGCGCAACCATTATTGCCAGATGATGTAGATTACGGGGATATGTCTCAGTCAGGCAGGATTACACACATGGATGTACAGTGTGATGATGATGTTGTACCCGCTGCTGCTTCCTTTGCTGAGGTGTCAGATACAAGTGAAGCGGTTGATGATGACGATGTGTCCACGGATGCCACGTGGGTGCCTGCTCGAAGAGAAGAAGAGAGGGAAAGTTCTGAAGGGGAGACAGAGAGAATGAGGAGACGAGTTGGAAGCAGGGGGAGGTCGTCGCAAGGAGTTAGTGGCACAGTCAGACAGCATGTATCGGCACCTGGGGTCAGCCAGACAGCACGCCAGTCAACGCATGCTGTTGCCACCACCAGAATACCGTCATTGCAAAGCTCAGCAGTGTGGCATTTTTTTTGTGTGTCTGCCTCTGATAAAAGCAATGCCATTTGCAACCTGTGCCAAAAGAAGTCGTGGGAAGTCCAACACCCACCTTGGTACAACTGCTTTGCGAAGGCACATGATCTCACATCACAAACGCCTATGGGATCAACACATGAGTACAAGCAGCACACAAACTCAAAGCCACCATGCTCCTCCTGGTCCAGCATCTTCAGCCACGTCAACCACTGCTGTCCTCCCTGCCCCCTCTCAACCACCAGCCACCCCATCTCTCACCTTCAGCAGTTCCTGCTCATCTGCCCACAGTCAGGTGTCTGTCAAGGACATGTTTGAGCATAAGAAGCCAATGTCACAAAGTCACCCCCTTGCCCGGCGACTGACAGCTGGCTTTACGGAACTCTTAGCCCGCCAGCTTTTACCATACCAGCTGTCTGAGGCCTTCAAAAAATTTGTCGCTATTGGGACACCACAGTGGAAGGTACCCGGCCTAAATTTTTTTTCACAAAAGGCAATCCCTGATATGGGACGTAACAGGGATTAAACTGATGAGAATAGTACTACAGAAAATACCACTCATATGGGGTGTGACAGTAAATTGCACGGCGCAGACGCAGTGACCGTGGATTAAAACAGAGTGGAGGGAGCCAGCGTTTTTTTAACCATCTCCCCGTTCGAAAAATCTATTCAATAAATGGCCCCCAAATTGGGGACATTAGAGGAATTAAACTGTTGAGAATAGTACTACAGAAAATACCACTCATATCGGGTGTGACAGTAAATTGCACGGCGCAGACGCAGTGACCGTGAATAAAAACAAATGCTTCAAATGTTTTTGAGGGTCACCAGCAGGCCATCAATCATAATCTTTCAAGGGTGTGTATGATTCCCTCCTTTATGTGTAATAAAGGGTGTATTGGAGTGCCGGTTCCTTGTAATTTTTGCCAGCCCTTTTACTTAATGCATAGGCTTTATGAGTGCAGCAGTGTACCTGAACAATTGTAGCACCATGTGAATGAGACCCTCCTTTATGTGATATACAGGCTGTATTGGAGTGCTTCTTCCTTGGAATTTTTGGTATCATTTGCACTGTATATACAATTTAATATACAGGAAAGAATGTTTCCTAACAATTTTACCTCTAAAAATGTTTTTTTTTTTGAGGGGGCGGTATTTTGTCGCTATATAAAAGTGGCGGACAACTGGGACAATATGGTTCCCAGCAGCAACATTTGAGTCCAAGAATCACTCAGACTTGGTCCCCATGCTGTTACAGATCCACTTCGGTGGTGTTTCTGTCACTTTATGACCTTTTACAATGGACCATGCACCCTCCCCTCATCCGAGCAGCGGGTGCCTTGTTGTCTGCTATTGACTTCCATTATACTTGGGTGCTCGGCCGAGCGCACGAATATCGCTATGTGTTCGGACCGAGTTCTCAAACACCCAAACACTTTGGTGCTCGCTCATCACTAATCTTGACTCATTGGCACTAAATGGGATAAATGAAGAATTCACATTTGTTGGTTTTTAATAGTGATGAGCAGCAGGGGCAATATTTGAATTAGCGAAATTTTGTGAATATTCATCATATATTTGCGAATTCGCGAATTTTCCATTATTTTCTTGCTTGCGAAAATCGGCAATGTAATATGCATGTATTGCGCGCAATACAGGCGTGGGTCACTTTTGCTACATTTTTAAAGTTGCTAGAACATAACAATAGTTTTATATGCAGATAGCGTGCTCCAATATATTCGCGATATCATATTTCCTCACAACACGGCATCTTTTTATGACACATATTTATTAGATCCATACTCACACACACACACACACTTGTATCCACTTATACAATTGCACATCTTGACACATCTCACACATAAATTCCTAATTCTCATTTTTCATATATATTTTTTTATTCATTTAGTATTTATTTGTTGTTGTTTTTTTCCGCTCAGATGCAAGGATGCACGACTTTGCACTTTTATGAACGTCACTCTATCTTACATTCCTCTTATTACATTATGGATTTACTGGAGCCTCATCTGCATACCGCATCTTCTTGTTCTTTGTTGTCCTCTATATATTATACTAGAATTTGATTACATTCTATTAAATCACAGAAAAAAGGTGCACCACAAGGATAAGAAAGTGACAACACTGGCTAATCCCTCAAGCTGATGTTAAAAGCTGAGACTTTCGCCAATATCTTCCAGTCAGGAACATATCGGAGCCCCTTCCTGCACCATGTCAAGGTTTCTCAGCATGGCATGGGCTAGTACCACTAGACTACCTATGGTGCGTGAACATGGTCTGAAAGGGGCTGAGATCCAGCTCACAGCCCAACTCCCACTCACCTGCACTGCAGGACCACCAATGCCATGGGAGGCAAATGAGGCTGCAAGCCACACCTACAACAGACCATGTTACACAGGCTACCAGGTGCAGCAGAATGTTACCAGCCATACACAATGGCACATTCAATACATATAAAGAAAAATCACTGAAATAAACAAGGACTAAATGGGTGGAACTGCTCAAACCCAAAACACTGTTGCGTGTTTCTAACTGGGGGAGCAGCTCCTCCGCATGTTGTTCGCAGCAAGCAGCTATCCCCAGAAAAAATTGCATACAATGGAGGATGCCGGCGCGAACCACATGCACCACACACAGGTGAGTGGGAGTGGGGCTGTGAGCTGGTTATCAGCACCTTTCAGACCATGTTCACACACCATAGGTAGTCTAGTGGTAGTACCCCATGCCATGCTGAGAAACCTTGACGTGGTGTATGAAGGGGCTCCGATATGTTCCTGACTGGAGGATATTGGCGAAAATCTCAGCTTTTAACATTAGCTTGAGGGATTAGCCAGTGTTGTCAGTTGCTTATCCTTGAGGTGCATCTTTTTATATGTGATTTATGTGTTTATATATTTTCATTCGCACATGGTTTCATTTTGTGTGGTGCATGTGGTTCGCACTGGCATCCTCCATTGTATGCAATTTTTGCTGGGGATAGCCGCTTGCTGCAACCACATGCGGAGGAGCTGCTCCACCAGTTAGAAATACGTTAGAAAGCAGTTTTACCCATTTAGACCATGTTTATTTCAGTGATTTTTACATTCTATTAAATCATAAGCCTCATTACCATTACATTGTATGCAACTTTTTGATTTTTTTTTCTTTTCATTGCTTTTTTTTTTTTTTTTTCGTTTTTCCTTCTCTTTTTTTTGTTCTTTTCTTTTCTTTTTCTATGCTTATTTCTTTGCTCCTGGCACTCCAGACTCTGTGCTGCTCTATATTTTATTTATCTATTTCATCAGTAGGGTGGTCTATGAATAAAAAGTTATAATTATTATTATGAATGTATCTTTTTAAAATATTTATTGGCCAATAAATTAAAACATATATCTTTTACAATTAATAATTATAATCATGGTATATATATATATATATTTTTTTACACTATCATGTATATGATTATTTATTAGTATTTATTCATGCTGATTAATTTAGGTAAGATTATTTTCCTTTTGTATCTCTGGCTATTTGGAGTACGCTTGCGTTTTATGTTTAGCACATGCGCACTATACCTGGACAATATGTGTCTTTTTATTATTTTTTTAATTAAATGATCCTTATTATGTATTTACCTATGAAATTATCATCACTGTCACTGATTCAATCATATTATAATCATGTTACGTCAGTCGGATCTAAGCTCACAGATTTATTTTATAGAATCATAACTTAACCACCTCAGCCCCCCTAGGTTAAACACCCTTTATGACCAGACCACTTTGTACAATTCTGCACTACACTACTTTCACCGCTTATTGCTCCATCATGCAACTTACCACCCAAATGAATTTTACCTCCTTTTCTTCTCAAACTACCCCTGCACTGCATACCTGACTGGGAAATATGTTCTGTAAATTTGGGTGCTTTAGTTATATGCTGTAAAATCACCTCTGGAGCGATTCCCTGGGCTGCGCTTGCGCACAAGCTCCTCTTTATCTGCCTTGCCGGCCGCTCATTCAGTCCATGAGTGCGCACGCCGGGAAGCCGCGCATGCGCAGAGCCTGTTTTCAGCGCAGAGTGGAAAGAGGGATTGTGGAACACTGCTGCGAGCAGGAGCACACGGCAAGTTGTTTGAGAACCTGGGAACATTCAGCCAATCAGTGGCTGCAGCTGTATCACATGTCAGGCCAGGGATTTCCTGCTTAGCCAATCACTGGCCTGACACATGACACAGCTGCGGCCACTGATTGGCTGAGTTTTCCCAGGTCCTCAAACAACTTTTCAGAAGCTCAATATACCATGATTATACAGAGGAGAAGGGGAGTTTCTGCAGACGGGATCAGGTGAGCATAATGGTATTTACACATTAATAGTGGGGGAAAGTAGAAGGGTGAAATAAGACATGGAGGGGGAGATGTGACATGGAGGGGAGATGTGACATGGAGGGAGAGATGTGATCAGGGCCGGTGCAAGGATTTTTGCCGCCCTAGGCAAAAGAAAAGTTTGCCGCCCCCCCCCATGTCATTCTCTCTCCTTTTCTTGTCACCCCCCCCC
Source organism: Bufotes viridis (assembly GCA_033119425.1). NCBI lineage: Eukaryota > Metazoa > Chordata > Amphibia > Anura > Bufonidae > Bufotes > Bufotes viridis. The sequence continues at coordinate 378,949,338 of CM065590.1, forward strand.
CCATGAAATTATCTTCCCCCTCTTGTCATTCTCTCTTCTTTTCTTGTCATTCTCTTTCCCCCCTTTTCATTCCCCCCCTTGTCATCCTCTTTCTCAATCACCCCCCCCCCTTGTCATCCTCTTTCTCAATCACCCCCCCCCTTGTCATCCTCTTTCTCAATCACCCCCCCCCTTGTGATCCTCTTTCCCAATCACCCCCCCTTGTCATCCTCTTTCTCAATCACCCCCCCCCCTTGTCATCCTCTTTCTCAATCACCCCCTTGTCATCCTCTTTCTCAATCACCCCCCTTGTCATCCTCTTTCTCAATCACCCCCTCCATGTCATCCTCTTTCTCAATCACCCCCCTTGTCATCCTCTTTCTCAATCTCCTCACCGACCCCCTTGTCATCCTCTTTCTCAATCTCCTCACCGACCCCCCTTGTCATCCTCTCTCTCAATCTCCTCACCGACCCCCCTTACTTCTGGTGTAGCGTGGCCGAGCGCTGTATGCTCCACGGGTACAGGAGCTTTTGTCTCCTGTACCCGGGCGGACTGATAGGAAGCGCACACTGTGTGCGGACTTCCTGTCAGTCCGGCCGGGTACAGGAGACAGATGCTCCTGTACCGCGGACCATACAGGGCTCGGCCACACTACAATGAGGGACTGACAGGAGGGAGCTCTGAGCGCTTCCCTCCTGTCAGCCCCTCTCTTCTTGCTGCGCCCGGGCGGTGCGCCCTCATGGACGCGCCAGCCCGGGCAGTGCTGCAGCTGCCTGAGGCTCTCTATAGAGCGCTCGGGCGGCGCTCCTAGCAGCGCCCCTTCCCAAGGGGCGCTCTACGCGGCTGCCTAGTCAGCCTATAGGACGTGCCGGCCCTTGATGTGATATGGAGGGGGAGAGATGTGACATGGAGGGGGATACTGGGGGGGGACAGACTATATCCCTCCACTCCATAATGTCCTCCCCTCTGTGTCCCTCCATTTCATAATCCTGAATTCCTTTATTTTCCTATATTGAAATATTGTTTGGTGGTGCATTTATTCACATAAAAATGATACTTACCTATTTTTAAGTTGTCCTAGTCCTCCGATACTTGTCCGGCATGTCTTCTCTCTCCACTTCTGTCTCTGAAGTCTTCCCCTGCCACACTAGCACTGTGTAAGAACACCATCCTATACAGCTCTACTACATCTGTCTAAGGGTACTTTCACACTAGCGGTATAGCTAACCGGCAGGCTGTTCCGGCGGGTGAACAGCCTGACGGATCCGCCATGTCCTGTAGCTCCGCCCCCACCCCATTATAGTCAATGGGGACGGAGCGGCAGCATGTGGGTCCTCGCGGCGTGGCAGATCCGTCAGGCTGTTCACCCGCCGGAACAGCCTGCCGGATAGCTATATCGCTAGTGTGAAAGTACCCTAAGGTGTAACTGAATACGTCAAATTTCATTCTTGTTGTCTAGATCATGAAACTATGTGTCCCTTCATTCCATAATGTCCTGTGGAGGGACACATACTTTCATGATCTAGACAACAAGAATGTAATTCTATGTGTTCAGTTACATGTTTAACAGATGTAGCAGAGCTGTATAGGAAGCGTCTCATCCACAATGCTAGTGGTAGAGGGGAAGAGAGATGTAGCAGATCTCTATTTGTTGCGGTTGAGACACAGTGTTTGTGGGAGGGAAGACAGATGTAGCAGAGCAATATATGTTGCCGTTCACAGATAGTGCTGGCGGGGAGGGGGAGAGAGATGTAGCAGAGCTCTATATGTTGCAGTTCAGACACAGAGTTTAATTATGGGGGAGGGATAGACAGATGTAGCAGAGCTCTATATTCATTTATACAGATAAAAGATATAAGGTTTATACACCAGTGTAGTCTATATTGACTACATCTGTGTTTGGTTCTCCTCCAGCAATGCGACTGAACCGCTTGATATACTGCACTACTACATCGGTCTATTTCCCTCCCCCACCAGCAATGTGGCTGTCTAGCTACATACATTGCCCTGCTGTATATAGTAGACAGAAAACAAAATTTTCCCCAATAACTAAAGAAAAGTGCTACATTGACATACACAGCTCCGCTGTGTGAAAATGCTGCAGTAATGTGTATGCTGATGTAGCAGCTTACTATACTAGTATAAGTGGGTAGGTTTAGGTGGGTATAGGTGGGTATAGTATTGGTGGGTAGGTAACCTTTGCTTGTGGGGGAGGAGAAGACAGATGTAGCAGAGCTGTATATTCATTTATACAGATAAAAGCCCCAAGGATTATATACCAGTGTAGTAGAGCTGTATTAGAAAAATATCTTCATCAGTGCTGGTCAGTGGGGGTGGTCATGTTTGATGGGAGTCGGATGCACAAATCATATGGATACTACTTGACTTGCTTGTGGGCTCATGTGTAGTGGTGAATTATTATTTAGCTGCACAGAATGGGTTTGTAAAAGATTAGACAGGTTCTGTGTGTAAAACTTTACTAGACTGCAGGACAGTGACCCTTTTACTGTGTAAAAAGAGGAGAGTGCGGATTCAACAGCAGAAGCTGCTTCCCAGAGACTGCAGGCTGCCAGAGGGATAAGTCATACTATTCACATGAACGAGCACGGCAAGGACTGAGCTCTGTGTGATGTCATAAGGAGGCGTGGCCGGCCTTCACTCAACTGCCTAAGCCTCAGAAGCAGGAAACCAGGAAGTGAAATGTAGAGCTGGCTGAGGTGAGGATGAAATAGCAAGATGGGAATACCCCTTTACGCTGGAGTCACGTAGCGCCACAAGTCACACTGCTCTGATTAGTGTAGGGAGAGGACGCAGCTTCTGTGAGGCGAGATTAGGCAGGGAAAAGTCAGCAAAAACACCTAATGAAGTGATCGATCTACAGCTGTGAATCATTCAACTTCTGGTAGTTAATTGCTCACTGGTTTTTAGGCTGCACAGAGCGTTTTTATGTCACTTTGATCGGCGGCTATTTTGTGTCTTGTGGTGCCCCAGCACAAGCTGCCACCAAGTCCATCAATCAATCAATACTAGTTGTTTTTTTTTTTTGCTATATCCAACATCAGGGGCTTGGCTGTGCTTATTGTCACCCCTAGAAACTCAGGATAGAAATTTTTATATTTTATTAAGGGGTTAAATTCAATTGCCAAAATAGCAATCCCCTAAATCTGGTGTTCCAGCTGTGGCTAGCCAAGTGTAATACTGTCTGCTGTCTGTCAAAGGATAGATTTTTTTCTGTGGTAAAATTCAATTGCCTAAATAGCAATCCCCTAAATCTGGTGTCCCAGCAGTGGCTGGCAAAGTTTAATAGTGTCCGGCAAAGGATATATTTTGTTCTGGGGTGAAATTCAATAGCCAAAATAGCAATACCGTAAATCTGGTGTCCCAGCAGTGGCTGGCCAAGTTTAATAGTGTCTGGCAAAGGATAGATAATTTTCTAGGGTGAAATTCAATTGCCAAAATAGCAATACCGTAAATCTGGTGTTCCAGCTGTGACTGGACAATTTCCCTAGTGTCCATCAAAGGATATATTATTTTATGTGGTGAAAGTCAGTAGCAAAAATAGAAATACAGTAAATCTGGTGTTCTAGCTGTTGCAGGCCTAGTTTAAATCTGTCCATAAAAGGGTATATTTTTTTCTGCTGTGAAAATCAATTGCCAAAATAGCAATATCATAAATCAGTGGTTTCAGCTGTGGCTGGCCAAGTTTCACCACCTCAGCCCCCCTAGCTTAAACCCCCTTAATGACCAGACCGCTTTTTACAATTCTGCACTAGACTACTTTCATGGTTTATTGCTCGGTCATAGAACTTACCACCCAAATAAATTTTACCTCCTTTTCTTCTCACTAATAGAGCTTTCATTTGGTGGTATTTCATTGTTGCTGACATCTTAACTTTTTTTGCTATTAATTAAAAAATTAACGAAATTTTTGCAAAAAAATGACATTTTTCGCTTTCTGTTGCAATTTTTTTTTTCTATATACATTTTTTACTAAATGTATTGTTCTATGCCCCAAAACACATTGCCCTACTACTCCTGAGTATGGCGTTACCACATGTGTGACACTTTTTTGCAGCCTAGGTGCGCAAAGGGGCCCAAATTCCAATGAGTGCTTTTTAGGAGGGCATTTTTCCGCATTTGGATTCCAGACTTCTTCTCACGCTTTAGGGGCCCATAAAATGCCATGGCAGTATAAATACCCCACATGTGACCCCATTTTGCAAAGAAGACACCCCAAGGTATTTCATGAAGGGCATGGCGAGTTCATAGATTTATTTTTTTTTGGCACAAGTTAGCGGAAATTGACTTTTTTTTTTTCTCACAAAGTCTCCCTTTCCGCTAACTTGTGACAAAAAGTATAATCTTTCATGGACTCAATATGCCCCTCAGCGAATACCTTGGGGTGTCTTCTTTCCAAAATAGGGTCACATGTGGGGTGTGTTTACTGTTCTGGCATTTTGGGCGGGGCTAAATTGTGAGCAACCCTGTAAAGCCTAAAGGTACTCGTTGGACTTTCGGCCCCTTTGCGCATCTTGGCTGGAAAAAAGTGTCACACATGTGGTATCGCCGTACTCAGAAGAAGTAGGGCAGGGGGTGGAGCCAGCACCGGTCTGTAATGGACGTGTCTGCTTGAGCTCTGCGTCTCAGTCTCGGCTTATACTGAAGCTAACGTCGGCTCCAGTGCCACTAATGGGCAAAATCGGCCACCAAAAGGCAGGGGATCCCTCCCCGCACCCGAAAACCCTTCAGAACAGCCGGGATATGGACAAATTCGTAAGAAAATCAGCCACGATGCACGCTGCCAAAGATTCCAGGATGGCGCTGGCAGCACAGAAGGAGGCGGAGGAGAGTGAGCTGGACGAGAGGGAAGACGTGAGTGACCCTGAAGGAGCTAAAAGCAAACCTCACCTCCCGATTTCCAGAAAATATTTAGACTCAGCTCTCTTGAAGGCCCTCGACCTGCTCGTAAGTGAAATCTGGATATCCGACACATCGGCAATAGAGTGGAGGCCTTAGAAACCACTCAGGCCGCTTTACTAGATTTTGGTCTGCAAAAGTGCCAGTCGCACCTGAGCGCCATATATTCAGCTCTGGAGGACCAGGAGAATCGTAACCATAGAAACAACTTTAGGTTCCGAGGTGTCCCTGAAACTGACTCCAACACGGAGGTAATGGAGATTGTGCAATCTATCTGCCCTGACCTAACTGGGTCGGACTGTCGTCGCCCGATTAATATTGAAAGAGCCCACCGAGCCCTGAGGCAAAGACCCTCGGACACAGACCCTCCTAGGGACATTATATGCCGTTTCCTAGACTTCAGGGACAAGGAGGCCATCCTCAATACCGCACGTAAACTCCCTGCTGTGAGGTATAACGGTGCAGAAATCAGCATCTTTCAAGACCTGGCACCCCTCACTCTCAAGAAAAGAAGAGCCCTGAAACCCCTCACCGATTGGCTCAGGAATGATAAAATACAATACAGGTGGAACTTTCTTTTTGCCCTCTCCTTCATTTTTGAAGGGAACTGAGCTTCTATCAGGAATCACTCTGATTTGGGTCCACTATTTGATCTCCTGGACATTCCCCCTATGGACATCGAGGACTGGGACTTGATTCAGGATCTCACCATCTTACCAGAGCTTCCCAAGAATATTCCATTTGAGACCCGCGAAACCCCTAAGGCTCAAAAAAAGAAAGAAGAACCACCCGTTAACGCCCAGACATATCGCCACAGATGTCTTCTGAGAGCTTCGGAGTCTGTATCCATATGACCATTATGGCACTTTATAGGTCTTCCTTAGAAGATCTCCTTTAACACATCTTCTCCTTTTATTTCTGGACCCCTACAGTCCCAGCAATCTCCCTCATCCCTGTTCCATCCTACTCTTTTGACAGCTTCTCACCAAACCTATCAGACTCTCCACTCCTCTCCTCTTCTTTCTCTTTCTGTCTCTCTGGACATTCATAACTGCTCCTCTCTACCCTCTATTCTGAGCTATCCTTATTTCCTCCCTTTTTGAGAGGTTACTGTGTTGTCTCACTGACTGCAGGGCCTCCTGCTCCTGCACTCAGCACTGGTATAGATTTGATCTTATCAAGGCCGAGCTTATAAGATGTTCTTACATCAAACTTCCCCCACTGAACACCTAGCTAAGTGTTTATTATTTGTGCTCAATATGCTGTTAACATGTTTGCTTTATTTTTCACTTATTTTTTAGGTTCATCCAACATCTCTAGAGATCTTCCTGTACCAATGTGGAGTATCCCCACAGGTTATCTTCTCTATCCTCTGAAGGCTAAGTACCCGAATCCTTTATCTTTTATGGCTTCCACTGGACGCATTATATTCTCCTCCTTGTACTCTTCTCCTCTTTCTAGATGATGGCTCTCAAGATTGCTTCATATAACGTAAAAGTTTTCAATTCGCCATCTAAGCGCAGCCAAATATTTGGAGACATGAGAAGAAACAAGGCTTCTGTTCTTTTCCTCCAGGAGACTCATTTTAAGATATCCAATTTTCCAAATCTTTCCTTTGCATATTACTCCCAATGGTTCCATAGCGGTTTCCCCTACTCTAATTCTAGGGGTGTTAGCATAGGCTTGCACAAGAACTGCCCTTTTATACTGGTAAATCAGCTATGTGATGATTAAGGGGGCGATCGTCCAGCACACTTATACATTTATAATGTCTATGCACCAAACTTTATAAGTAAAAAAAAAAAAAAAGAAGAAGTAGGTCAATGTGTTTTGGGGTGTATTTTTACATATACCCATGCTGGGTGAGAGAAAAATCTCTGTAAATTGACAACTTTGTATACATTTTTTCTTTTAAAGTTGTCATTTACAGAGATATTTCTCACACCCAGCATGGGTATATGTAAAAATACACCTCAAAAGACATTGCCCTACTTCTCCTGAGTACGGCGATACCACATGAGTGACACTTTTTTGCAGCCAAGATGGCACAGATTTCTTCATTCGCATTGATCAATGTGCAAAAAAAAAAAAAGAGGGAAACGGACATAGGAGTGCTTGCGAAGTAAGGCCCCATTCACACGTCCGCAAAAATGTCCGCATCTATTCCGCGATTACGCGGAATAGATGCAGACCCATTCAGTGTGAATGGGGCCGGCGGAGCATTTGCGGAGCTGCAGCCGCGAACTTCCGGGTTTCGACCCGAAACATCCGGCCGCAGCTCCGCAAAAGATAGAGCATGTCCTATTCTTGTCCGCAATTGCGTACAAGAAAAGGCATTTTAAATATAGTTCTGGCAATGTGCGGATCCGAAAAATGCGGAAAGCACATTGCCGGTGTCCGTGCTTTACGGATCCGCGGATCTGTGGATCCGCAAAACACATACGGACGTCTGAATGAGCCTTACATGGGGGTGATTAGTGACAGGGGGTGATCAGGTGGGTGACATGGGGTGATCAGGGGTTAATCAGTGACTGGGGGGGGGGTGTTAGTGTGTGGTGATTGGTCCAAGCAAAAGGGACCACCAGAGGAGAAGGCAGCATGCATATCAGATGCTATTTACAAAACAGCGTCTGATATGCGATTTAGATGGCGTTTTTTTAACATCTACAGCCTGCCAGTGCATGATCAGCGCTGGCAGGCTGTAGTCAAACTTCCTGCCGTTTCACAGGAAATCTCGCCTCTCACGAGATGACGTGCCGACGCGCCAAGGAGGATCATCCCGGCCGCCCGCAGGACGCATCCCTGCGTTAGGCGGTCGGGAGGTGGTTAATTAGTTTAACTTAGTTTGGTATGTTTATCATTATCTCATCAAAGGTTCATGTTTATGTTCGATCTTCTATGTTGTATTATTGACACTTTTTCTTATTGTTTCTTACATTTGTTTCACTTGAAGTGCATTTGCTTTCCAATGTGGAACGCATCATGTGTTCCACCTTGAATACGTGTGTTTCCTATTTTCGATCACAGGCTTTATGACACTTCCTGTCCGTGGCCATTTTGCGCATGCACGGTTTGAATCCTGGGACGCCACAAGCACACCCCTACTCTCCTTACTCTAAAGTTACACGGGTGTTCTTCTCTTTCTAACATAGACTCTCCTAACTAGTCAGGGCTCTTTGCTATAGTACTTCATTTTTTAGTCAGGTATTATTTTTCATTCTTTGATGCTACAGTATTATTGATTAAAGGGCTTCTGTCACCCCCACTGACGAATTTTCACTAGCTGACATTAGCTACTTGCTAATGTCAGCTGAGTTCAAACATATGTTTAATATCTTTTTTTCTGTTTGCAATCTTCTTAAAAACTTACTTTTGTCATATGTAAATTATCTTCGCTACCAGCAAGTTGGGCGGGTACTTGCTGGTAGCCGCCGCATCTTCATGGCCTTGGAACGCCCCCTCTTCTTTTGATAGACAGGGCCAGCGCGCTCTCCTCCTCTCGCTGGCCCTGTCTGCAGCTGCAATCCCGCGCCTGCGCCGTCTCGGTCTTTAGTCGGCGCAGGCGCTCTGAGTGAAGGACGCTCGCTAGGCGCTCCGTCCTCAGTGCGCATGCGCCGATGACGTCAGCGCTACACCGGAAGAAAGACGCCGGCATCGCCTGCTCTTTACCAGGGATGCCGGCGTCTTCTCTTCCGGGTGTAGCGTTGACGCCATCGGCGCAGGCGCACTGAGGACGGAGCGCCTAAGCGAGCGTCCTTCACTCAGAGCGCCTGCGCCGACTAAAGACCGAGACGGCGCAGGCGCGGATTGCAGCTGCAGACAGGGCCAGCGAGAGGAGGAGCGCGCTGGCCCTGTCTATCAAAAGAAGAGGGGGCGTTCCAAGGCCATGAAGATGCGGCGGCTACCAGCAAGTACCCGCCCAACTTGCTGGTAGCGAAGCTAATTTACATATCACAAAAGTAAGTTTTTAAGAAGATTGCAAACAGAAAAAAAGATATTAAACATATGTTTGAACTCAGCTGACATTAGCAAGTAGCTAATGTCAGCTAGTGAAAATTCGTCAGTGGGGGTGACAGAAGCCCTTTAACAATTTTTGCTTTTGTCTAATGTTGTATTGTATTTTACTCTATCCCTGACTACACATGCTGTGTCCTCATTTATGGACTTTGGTGGGCCATGTATTTGTGTCTGGTTTTATATTTACCAGCACATGGTTTATTGTGTGCAATTTTTAAATGTCTGTATATTTGTGTTGTCCAATAAAATAGTTTGATTGTTTTTACAATTCTTGGATGTGCACATTATTGTGGTCAAAAGCAGCCCATTTGGCTTTTCTGGTTTTTAATATTATATTTTGAACCGCTAGTGAACTCCAGTTTATTTGTATTGTTCCCCCTGACTTCATTGGTATTAGATAACTACTGTGAAGGCGCACAAAGAGGAACATAACTACTATGACGGGCACCAAGATGGGCATAACTTCTGTGAAGAGCACAAATATGGGCATAACTACTCGCACCCCCTGCCACAGACTTAACATGGGCAGTCATCATCCTTTCCTTATGTGATTATTCTTTTTTTCTCTGTCACCACAGGGACCTTGTTCTGGATCCAGAGGACATCATGCCAACATGCCAACGACACACTGGATAGGGTTGGGTCTTTCATTTATTGCAAGGAGTATTGGTACCGATGTGTACCCTATGATAGATCTTATTAGGTAAGTGGGACTGGGTGAGTATAGTTATGCTTTGGGCAGAGTTAGAGGAGCCACTTAACTATCCTGTCTTTATGTAAATTTGACACCCCCAAATCTAAATCCTTGCCCCGGGTGCAGGACAGCCTAGCTACACTTCTGCCTCTGTATGTAGGACTCATGTGACAGAAAATACCAGTAATATACACCTATAATCATAGTTAACCTTTGATATTCTGTAACACTGCCGTCATGGGCTTGTGTCCTGTGTTAAAAGTATAATCCACAACTAACAGAGAGCATTGTGTGCATTGACGCATGATGTGCTAGGTGGGATGGATTCTAGTGCTGCAATCAGTGTTGGACTGGGGTATGTAAAAGTAATGTACTACTCATTAGTATACGTACGATCGGGAGCTCGGGCCAAACACATTGGGATGCTAAGGTGCTGTACAGAGCACCCGAGTACAATGGAAGTCAATGGGAGAACCCGAGCATTAAACCAGGCACCCCCTGCTCTGAAGAGGGGAGGGTGTTTGGTTCATAGAAAAAGGTCAGAAATTGATGAAAACACCATGGGGAGGATGTCTGGATGCATCTTGGACTCCTAGGTCGCTTCTGGGAACGATGTTGTCTGAGTAGTACGCCACTTTTACATACTGACAATAATACGCACAAAACCAAAGATAAAATCGATTTTAGAGGAAAAATTGTTAGGAAAAATTCTTTCCTGTATATTTACCTGTCAATAAAGTGCAAGTGCTGCCAAAAATTACAATAAAGGGACACTCTAATACAACCTGTATATCACAAAAAGGAGGGCCTACTTCACATTGTGGTACAATTGTTCATGTAGTAGGACCCCTACACTCACAAAGCCTATGCACTAAGTGAAAGGGCTACCAAAAATTACAAGGAACCGGCACTCCAATACACCGTTTGTTACACATAAAGGAGTGCATCATACACACCCTTGAAAAATTATGATTGATGGCCTGCTGGTGACCCTCAAAAACATTTGGAGCATAGGCCTGTTGATCTGACCGTCTAAAACATTAGGGGCGAGGGCCTGCTGCTGAGCTGACCCTCTAAAACATTAGGGGTGAGGGTCTGCAGGTGAGCTGATCCTGTAAAACATTATATGTGAAGGCCTGCTGGTGAGCTTACTCTGTAAACATTATATGCGAGGGCCTGCTGGTGAGCTGACCCTCTAAAAGGTTATAGGTGAGGGCCTGCAGGTGAGCTGACCCTGTAAAACATTATATTTGAGGGCCTTCAGGTGAGCTGACCCTGTAAAACATTATATGTGATGGCCTGCAGGTGAGATGACCTTGTTAAAGATTGTAGGTGAGGGCCTGCTGTTGAGATGACCCTATAAAAAATTATATGCGATGGCCTGCATGTGAGCTGACCCTGTAAAACATTATATACAAGGGCCTGTTGGTCAGCTGACCCTGTAAAAGATTGTAGGTGATGGCCCGCAGGTGAGCTGACCCTGTAAAACATTATATGTGAGGGCCTGCAGGTGAACTGACCCTGTAAAAGATTGTAGGTGAGGGCCTGCTGGTGAGCTGACCATATAAAAAAATTATATGCAAGGGCCTGCAGGTCTGCTGACCATGTAAACCATTATATGCGAGGGTCTGCAGGTGGGCTGACCCTTTAAAAAATGATATGCGAGGGCCTTGGCTACTGAGACTGGACTTAGTGGAAGATAGAGTGGTGCTTAACCGACTGGAAGCATTATCTGCTGCAATCCAACCGACCACCTGGTAGCACTGGTCTGACTTCAAGAGTGGTGTCCTGCGCTGCCCTTAAAACAGGGACATGAGGCTAGGAATAGTGGATGATTGTTTTTCTTGTGCTCTGGTTGCGCTACAAATATATATTCCTGCTGTCACACACAATAGTCCTGAAAAGGACTTTTGGATCTCTGAAAAGTTTTTGCTAATAAAATTGAAAGCGTTTAGTGAGGTATTTCTGTACTACAAGAAAAATATATACTCAGTTCACTGTTTCCGTTATTTGCGGTAAAAGCATTTAGTGGCCTACTTCATTACAAAAAGAAAAATATATACGCAGTTCACTTCTGGAGCTATATGTGCTGAGAGCATTTAGTGACATATTCCTGTACTACAATTCACTTCTGCAGTTATTTGGGGTTAAAAACATTTAGTGAGGTATTTCTGTACTTGTTACGGGGAGCCAGCGACACGCTCTCCCTTCGCAGCGCCGCCGGCATCCCGCATAGGTAGAGGAGCAAGGACGTGGCTGGCGTCCTTGTCTCCACAGTAACCAGGGGGCCGGGGAGGATCTTGCCGCTCACGCCTCCTCAGTGTGGTCGGCGTCCTCCATCCCCTAGACAACGAGCAGCTGGGGAGCTGAGCGCCGATTCATCCTTATCGGTCCCTATGAAATCATTAACCCTGTGTCGATTAAGTTAAGGTTACCTGACTCATTTCGCATCCATAATGTTTTTCATACAGCCTTACTCAAAAATTATGTGTCACTTAAATCCCCTACACAGGAATCTCCGCCGCAGTGGAGGTGGCTGGCCAACTGGAATTCAAAATTTCTAGAACCCTCGATGTGAGAAAGATCCGGAATTGTTGCAGTATTTGGTACACTGGAAAGGGTTTGGTCCTGAGGAGAGGTCTTGGGTACCAGCTAGTAGGATGAATGCTAAGAGTTTGATGAGAAACTTCCATCTAGCTAACCCGGAGAAACCCACTTGAGTGATTATGGGTCCGGTGGCCCCTCATGGAAGTGAGGGTACTGTTATGGGGCGTCGGCGATGCACTCTCACTTTGCAGCGCTGCTGCATCCCGTGCAGGTAGAGGGGCGAGAACGCGGTTGGCGTCCTCGTCTCCACAGTAACCAGGGGGCGGGGAGGACCCGGCCGCGCATGCCTCCTCAGCATGGCCGGTGTCTTCCATCACCCAGACAACCAGCAGCTGGGGAGCTGAGCACCGATAAGGATGAATCGGCGCTCAGCTGTGTTATGCGAGTCACGTGATGCTGGCCACGTCACATGACTCACCAGTCGGGGCTATTTAAACAGGCAGCCTGCTGGCCACAGATTGCCTGTGATTGGACTTGCTAGCCTCACCAGCATTTTCGCATATTGTGTCTTTCGTGTTTAGACCTCAGCTTTGCTTTTGACCTCAACAATGTGACCTCCCTGGAATTGACCTGACATCTTGGTTTCTGACTTCGGATTGTTTTGACCTTGTTATTGTGTTGCTCCCTGTATACCTGCGTGACCTGCTGGCTTTGACTTTGGCTTCCTTGACTCTGTTATGGTACTCCTCTTATCTTCTTTAGGCCCCTGCACGTATCTAAGTGAGGGACTGCCGCCAAGTTGTACGCCGTCGGTTAGGACGTGCCGTGCAAGTAGGTAAGGATAGAGGTGCGGGTGGATATCAGGGCAGCACTCTTCCCTTCCTTCCGTGACAGAATCACTGGCCTTACCTATATTATGGACCCTATGCGAGTGCTTATTGATCAGTCCATAATCTTGCCTAAATGGTGCAGGAATTGGCAGAAAGGTTACAACAGCAAGAATCGGTTCAGACCCCACCTGTTGCGACCTCCTCCTTTCAGAATCGCTAGCCCCATGTTAAGCTGCCTGATTGGTTTTCAGGGGATCTCAAGTGTTTTCTAACATTTAAAGAAAGATGTAAGATGTATTTTTATTTACGCCCTCATTCTTAGGGTTCAGAACAGCAAATAGTCAGAATTATTATATCTTTGTTGCAGGGGGACCCACAATAATGGGCTTATTCCCGCCACACTGACTCTCCTTGTCTGGTTTCTGTTGAAGCATTTTTTCAGGCCTTAGGGGTGTTATATGATGAACCCGATGTCGACTGTGGCAGAATTCCAGTTGAAGTCTCTCATCCAGGGCAGACTGGTGGAGGAATACTGCACCCAGTTCCGGAAATGGTGTGTTCCCTCTGGCTGGAATGAACCAGCGCTTAAGTGTCAGTTTAGATCAGGACTCTCTGAAAGCCTAAAGGACATGTTGGTCAATTATCCCTGCCTGACACCTTAGAGCAGACTATGACTTTGGCTGAAAGACTGGACCGACGTATTAGGGAAAGACAAAGAGAACATCTGACCTTTCCCCAGGTAGTGCTCAAGTCAGACTCGTTACCCATGTGGGTCAAGTTGGAGAGTCATCCGGAAGAGCCCATGCAGATCGGAATGACCAGAAGGGTTCAGAGACGTCAGAGGGATGCCTGCTTTTATTGTGGCGAATTTGACCACTGGGTACGACAATGCCCTAAGACTCCTCTCTCCAAGAGATCCTCACGGCCGGACCTCCTGAAGGATAAAGTACTCCCAGAAGTGGTCAAAGAAAAAGTATTAGTGCCGGTGGTTATTTCTCTATTCCAGTAGGGGTTCTGGGAAGGCTTTTATTGATTCTGGGTCTGCCTCAAATTTTTTTGACCATAATTTTGCACTTTCCATTGGGGTACCCATATTGTCTCTTCCTAACCTTATCCACCTTGTTGCTATTGACTCTACTCCTTTTATAGGCGGAACAGTGGAATTTTGTATTCCTGAGGTAACTCTGACTGTGGGGGTTTGTCATACAGAAAATTGTACTTTTTTTTATTTAAAAAAAATTACCCGTAGAGAAAGTTTTGGGCATGCCTTGGCTCCAGGTTCATAACCCAGTCATTAACTGGTCTACGGGTGAATTAGAGAAATGGGGACCCCTCTAATTCAGGTTGGAATCACTACTGAATCGAAAACTCTCCCCCCCTACATCAGTGACTTTGCTCATGTTTTTTTCACATCCGATGTTGTGTTCCTTCCCCCTCATAGACCGTATGATTGTGCCTTATTCCAGAATCGAAGTACCCTAGGGGTCGTATTTATAATTTGTCTGGTCCTGAACGGAAGTCTATGAGGGATTATTTGAAGGAGAGTTTACAAAAAGGTCATATTAGACCCTCAGTGTCTCCTATGGGGACAGGATTTCTTCGTTGAGAAAAAAGATGGGGGGCTGAGACCTTGTACTGATTATATGGAATTAAACAAGATTACTATTAAAATCAGTACTTTTTGCTGTTGATTCCAGATCTGTTCAATCAAGTTCTTGGAGCTCACTGGTTCACTAAACTCGATCTCAGGGGGGCTGCTACAATCTTATTCGGATTAAGGAGGGGGATGAGGGGAAAACGGCCTTTAATACCCCCAAAGGCCATTATGAATATTAAGTGATGCCATTTGGATTAAGTAATGCCCCAGTGGTTTTCCAAAATTTTGTCATTTATATATTTAGACAATTTATTTGGAAATTCATGGTTGTGCATTTGGATGATATCTTGATTTATTTGCCTGACTGGGATTCTCACATTAGCCACATTAGACTGTTACTGGAGGTTCTTTGTAAGAACCAACTATTTGCTAAAGGTAAAAAGTGTGTCTTTGGGGTACAGGAAATTTTATTTTTGGGATATATTCTCATGCCCCAATCCTTTAAGATGGATCCGGGAAAGGTGCAGGCTATTCTGGAATGGGTAAGACCCTCCTGCCTTAAAACATTGCAACATTTTTTGGGTTTCTCTAATTATTATCGAAAATGTATTACAATTTTTTCTATTGCTAAGCCTCTTACCGACCTAACCAGGATGGGGGCAGATCTAGTGAATTGGTCGCCGGAGGCCATAAAAGCATTCGAGACACTCAAAAGGTGTTTTGTTAACGCCCCAGTATTGGTTCAACCTGACCAAGAGAGGCCTTTTGTAGTCAAGGTCGATGATTCAGAGGATTGGGTAGGAGCAGTACTCTCTTAGGGGTCATCAACCCTCAATAATCTGAGGCCCTGTGCATTCTTTTCTCTTTAGTTCTCTCCTACTGAGAGAAATTATAATATTGGAAACCGAGAGTTACTTGCTATTAAATGGGCCTTTGAGGAATGGCGTAATTTTTTGGAGGGGGCTTAACATTGTATTACGTTCTTACAGATCATAAGAATCTATTGTTTTTGGAGTCTGCTAAATGTTTGAATCCCAGACAGGCTAGGTGGGCTTTTTTCTTTACACGTTTTAACTTTTGTATTACTTTCAGACCAGGAAGTAAAAATATCAAAGCAGATGCCCTATCCCGGAGTTTTTGTGCTTTCAATCTCCTGACACTCCACCAGAACCTATATTACCAGCAGGTATCATTGTGGCTTCGGTCTTCTCTGATCTGATGACCGAAATAACTGTGAGACAACTGTAAAATTGAAGACCGACAGGCCCGGCGAAGCAGTCAGGTGCGAAACGGCCGTCGCCTCGTTCTGCTGATACACAGATGTATGTAGTCTGCTCCCTACCTTTTACCACTTTGGAATAAAGCCATCTCTGCAAATACTGTTGAGTGCCGCCCTGGTCTACGACCACATATGGGGTGTTTCTGCAAACTAGAGAATCGGGGCAATATATATTGAGTTTTGTTTGGCTGTTAACCCTTGCTTTGTTACTGGAAAAATTGATTAAAATGGAAAATTTGCAAAAAAATAGCTATTTTCGGACCGTTTTTATTTTTTGTTATTTACATCGTTCAACTGACAGGTTAGATTGTGTGCTATTTATATAGAGCAGGTTGCTACAGATGCGGCAATACCAAATATGGCTACTTTTTGGGGGGTTTTGTTTCAGTTTTACATAATACAGCATTTTTGAAAAAAATGATTTTTTAGTGTCTTCACATTCTGAAAGCCATATTTTATTTTTATTTTTATTTTTTCGGCGACTGTCTTATGTAGGGGCTCATTTTTTGCGGGATGGGATGTTGGTTTGATTGGAACTATCTTGGGGTGCATATGACATTTTGGTCGCTTGCTATTACACTTTTTGTGATGTAAGGTGACAAAAATGGCTTTTGACACCGTATTTTTTTTTTTGTTTTTGTTTTTTTCACCTGATGGGTTTGGTCATGTGTTTTATAGAGGAGGTTGCGACGGACGCGCCGATACCAAATATGTATACTTTGTATTTATTTATTTATTTATTTATTTAAGTTTTACACAATATTATCATTTTTTAAAACAAAACAAATCATGTTTTAGTGTCTCCATAGTCTGAGAGACATATTTTTTTATTTTTGGGTGCATATAACTTTTTGATCGCTTGCTATTACAGTTTTTGAGATGTGAGGTGATAAAAATGTTTTTTTTTACATTGTTTTTATTTTATTTTTTTAACGGTATTTACCTGAGGGGTTAGATAATGTGATATTTTTTTAGAGCAGGTTTTTACGGACGCGGCAATACCTAATATGTATACTGTTTATTTATTTATTTTACTTTAACACAATAATAGCATTTTAGAAAAAAATAATTATGTTTTAGTGTCTCCATAGTCTGAGAGCCATATTTTTTTTTATTTTTTTTGGTGATTGTCCTATGTAAGGACTCATTTTTTGCGGGATAAGATGGCGGTTTAATTGGTACTATTTTGGGAGGCATACGCCTTTTTGATCACTTGGTATTACACCTTTTGTGATGCAAGGTGACAAAAAATGGCTTTTTTACACCATTTTTTTGGGGGGTTTTTTTACGGTATTTGCGTGAGGGGTTAGGTCATGTGATATTTTTATAGAGGAGATTTTTAGGCGATACCTAATATGTGTAGTGTATTTGATTTTTTTAATTTTTATTCAGTGATATGTATTTTTCTTTTTTTTTTTTTGACCCAGACCCACTTGGTTCTTGTAGATCCAGTGGATCTGGTGTCTATATAATACAGTAAGTACACTATATAGTGTACTTACTGTATTTTTTACTTTACAAAGTCTGAATAGGCTTTTGCCTTTAGCAAAAGCCCATTCAGAGTTTCAGTGCCATGGAGAGCAGGACGCTTATGAAAGCGTCCTGCTGCCATGGTAACCATCACCCGCTGCCAGAACACAGCAGCGGGTGATGGGAAGAGAGGGGAGCTCCCTCCCTCTGCTATCCTATCCTGTCAGGGGGCTGCAAAGGTACAGCAGCCCCCCGATGGGAGAGGGAGGGAGCTCCCTCCATGTTAACACCTTCTATACCGCGGTCCGTACGGACCGCGGTATAGAAGGGGTTAAACTGCTGACATCTGCAGCACAGATGCCAGCAGTTTATAGCAGGGGGTCAGCAATGTGCTGACCCCCTGCTATACCCACTAGACACCAGGGAAAGCATTTGAAAGGAGGCGGGCGGGGGATCGCAATTGCGATCCCGCCTGCCACACCGCCCACCTCCTGCACCGCCCATCCACAGCACCGCCCGTAATCCCCCCCCCTGCACCGCCCGTGGGGACACTAATATGGCGGGGTGCAGGGGGGGGGGTTAATATTTATAAGTTTGGGGCATATTTTAGTCTCTGATCCCCGCGGTCACAGACCGCGGGGATCAGAGACCTAGAGCGCAGCAAACCGCAGGTCTGAATTGACCTGCGGTTTGCTGCGATCGCTGACATGGGGGGGTCACAGAACCCCCCTGGGCATTGTGCCAAGGTGCCTGCTGATTGATTTCAGCAGGCATCTTGTTCCGATCACCGCCACGTGCGCAGCGGTGGTCGGATATTCGCAGGGTGTACATGTACGCCCTGGGTCCTTAAATACCAGGACACAAGGGCGTACATGTACACCCTGCGTCCTAAAGAGGTTAAGTTACGGTTACCTGACTCATTTTGCATCCATAATGTTTTTCATAAAGCCTTACTCAAAAAAGTATGTGTCACCTGTATCCCCTACAAAGGAATCTCCTCCGCCAGTAGAGGTGGCCCGCCAGTAGAGGTGGCTGGTCCTGAGGAGAGGTCTAGGGTACCAGCATGCATGCTAAGAGGTTGGTGAGAAAATGTTATCTAGAAACACACTCCAGTGATTATGGGTCCGGTGGCCCCTCATGGAAGGGAGGGTACTGTTACGGGGAGCCTGCAACGCACTCTCCCTTTGCAGTGCCCCTGGCATTACGTGCAGGTAGAGGAGCGAGGACACGACTGGCGTCCTCGTCTCCACAGTAACCAGGGGGCGGGGGAGGACCTGGCCGCGCATGCCTTCTCAGCGTGGCTGGCATCCTCATCCCCCAGACAACAAGCATCTGGGGAGCTGAGCGCGGATAAGGATGAATCGGTGCTCAGCTGTGTTGAGATGTGTGATGAGAGTCACGTGATGCTGGCCACGTAACATAACTCACCAGTTGGGGCTATTTAAACAGGCAGCCTGCTGGCCACAGGCCACAGGTTGCCTGTGATTGGTCTTGCTACCCTCACCAGCATTTTCGCATATTGTGTCTTTCATGTTTGGACCTCGGCTTTGCTTTTGACCTCGACCCTGTGACCTCCCTGGAATTGACGTGAAATGTTGGCTTCTGACTTTGTATTGTTTTGACCTTGTTATTGTGTTGCTCCCTGTGTACCTGTGTGACCTTCTGGCTTTGACTTTGGCTTCCTTGACTCTATTACAGTACTCCACTTATCTTCTTTAGGCCCCTGCATATATCTAAGCGAGGGACTGCCAGAAAGTTGTACGCCATCGGTTAGGACGGGCCGTGCAAGTAGGTAGGGATTAGTGTTGGGAGCGAATCGCAAATATTTAGAATTTCAGCAGTTCAAGAAATCGCGAATATTTAGAATATAGTGCTATACCGTATATTCATATTTTTGAATATTCGCCATTTTTTTCCATCTGAACACATGATTCCTTCCTGCTTCTTGCTTGTGGGCCAATGAGAAGGCAGCAATGTCTTTGTCTGAGCTTAGCAACATCCCTAGCAACCAATAGGAAAGTTGCCTACCCCTTTACTATATAAAAACCTCCCCAGCAGGCATTTTCAGCATTTTTTTACAGTTGTGAGAGAGACAGCAGTGTCATTGTGCTCTGTGTTTTGCTGTAACATTACATTAGATAGTTAGTGTATATATATATATATATATATATATATATATATATTGTGGGGAGTCGCTCTGGTAGACAGCGGTGCGGGTGCAGTTTAGAGGCAAAACAAGGAGTCCAGATTGTGCAACAAACAGTGTTTTATTCACACTTGCACACCATAAATGAAAAACAGTCTCTTTGGTGACAGTTCACACACAACGGAAATAACGTGGCAAAACAAAAACAGGCCAACACAGGTTCAGTCACCTGGGAGGTGTAGGTGCAGGTTCGCACCACGCTGTCGGCCCAGCCGCAGGAGAATCCAGCTTCAGGTAGCCAGGAACAAAACACCTCCTTGCTGAGTTCTTTCCTCCAGGACAGAGAACTCCTCAGCCCTGTTAGCAGCTCCAGGATAATCACCACCTCCAGCTGCTGAGCTGGCTGAGCTTTTAAACCCAGCCCAAAACCAGGACTGGGTCGTGGGGAGCAGCCACCCACCCTACACTTTAGCTGCTCCCGGTAAGAGCCGGCCCGGATCGGCTTTGCAGCCATGCAATTTAAACTCTGTCAGTAGCACTAGCTGCTGCTGACATCAACAAAAACGGGCTCTTACCTCACCGAGGCTATGAACCTCGGTGACACATACCTGCCATCCACGACGGCACCCTGCACCTTACCACAATATATATATATATATATATATATATATATTAAAGATAGTTAGTGTGAGATAGTCAGTGTAGGTGATATAGTGTAGCTGACAGGTTCCAGTGCAGGGTGTTAGGTAGGATGATAGGTTCTGCTGTCCATAGAAACATGTTACAGTGCTGTGATGTCACAAGTTCACAACAATACTTAGTGCACCAATCAGTAATATGCAGTCAGACCTGCTAAAATGTGAAGTTGCCCGTATTGCGCTAAAATATGTGCATCAATTGCCAATTTGCACAATCGCAAATATATTGGAGCACTCTATCTGCATGTACAGCTATTGTAATTTACAAATATAGCAAAGTAGTAAGGCAGCTCTCACCTGTAGAAAACACCCTCTGGGCACGGATACGTCACCTGGATGCAGAAATAGTCTTGTTATATGGAAGTTTTATAACCGCTGGAATAAAGTTGAAAATATTTTTCACCTGACCTGAGCTGAATTTTACTTTTTGCGTACAGCTATTGTAATGTTCTGCCCTGTCAATCATTTTCTCCATTCTCAGGAAACTTCTAGCAGCTTGAAAAATGAAGCAAAAGTGACCCACGCCTGTATTTTGCACGCAGTACGCGAATATTACACTGCCGATTTTCGCAATCAAGAAAATAATTGCAAATTCTCGAATTCGGAAATATTCACGAAATATCGCGAATTTGAACATTGCCCCTACCGCTTATTACTAGTAGGGATAGAGGTGCAGGTGGATATCAGGGCTGCACTTTTCCCTTCCTTCTGTGACAGTACTACAAGAGAAATGCAGTTTACTGTTACCGTTATTTGTTTTAAAAGCGTTTAGTGGCCTTCTTCATTACAAAAAGAAAAATATATACGCAGTTCAATTCTGCAGTTCTTTGAGGTTAAAAGCATTTAGTGAGGTATTTCTGTACTACAATAAAAATATTTACGCAATTCACTGTTTCCGTTATTTGCGGTAAAAGCGTTTAGTGGCCTACGTCACTACAAAAATAAAAATATATACGCAGTTCACTTCTGCAGCTATATGTGCTGAGAGCGTATAGTGATGTATTTCTGTACTACAAGAAAAGTATATACGTAGTTCACTTCTGCAGTTACTTGGGGTTAAAAGCGTTTACTGAGGTATTTCTGCACAAAAAAAAATATATAAACCCAGTTCACTGTTGTTATTATTTGTGGTGAAAGCTTTCAGTGACCTATTTCAGTACAAAAAGAAACATATATTTGTTGCTTCTAGGGGTGTTTTAATTTGCTTTTAATTTATTTTGTTTAGCTAAAAGTATGTCTGACAGAGAAGTGCCAGGCCATGCACAGAGGAGTGGCAGAGGCCTAAATGTTTCTGCCATAGGCATAGGTCGCAGCAGAGTAAGGGCGAGTGGCAGCAGGAGAGGCCTGAACTCCCGGGGTCATTTAGCGGTCGTGTCTTGACCAGCAACCCAGCGGTTCTTGATTGGTTAACTCGGTCATCCACTTCATCCCAAGTGACATCAGACACCCCCAGCCGGTGGGGTGGGTTCGTCAGAGATAACCCTTAGTTGGCATGGCCCGGAAGCAGGCCCTGTGCCCTCACCTATCCTAAACCTGTCTCTGTCCTTTTCTGTTCCCTCGCCACGAGAAGTAGTATATGCTGTAGGCTCAGCTACACTTTTCAGCGAGGGAGACCTATAAGAGGACAGTCAGCATCTACTGCTTAGCCAGGATGTGGAGGCGGGCAAGTAGTGATGAGGATAGTGGTGTGGGTGGTGGTGTTGAGAACGGTCTTGACCCGAGGCCATTGAGGAGGACATCAGTGACGTGCAGACACTACTCGATGATGAAACTACTCGACTTGGCAGCCGGTGTGCAGAAGGAGCTTCATCATCATCCCGTGAGGCAGCGGATGAGCCAGCAAGGTGGTAGCATGGCTGGAAGTCAGCAGGGTGGCAGAAGTGGGAGGTCGGGAGTTTTTTTTTCAAAGCACCAGAGGAGGTGAACGTGGCCAATCTGAGGGTAAAAGGTCAATGTTGGCACTATGGCCCTGCTTCGCCATACAGTGGCCTGGGAGAACCGTGGCTCCCGATGCGGTGGTCCAGCCTGCTGCATCAACTGCTGCATCACCCAGTGGCATGCACCGGGTTTCAGGCAGTCAAGGCTCTACCACCTCAGCCGAAGAAGGTGCTAAGAAGGTGGACCAGTCTTTGAGCCTGTCAGTGTCTGCCAAAGTGCATGGCAGTGTCGTGGGCCGTAAAGGACAATATTCCTTTTTTAGAATATTTGTCCTTTACGGCCCACTGGGTGAATGTGGTTTCTGCACAGCCACACCAGCAATTTGACCAGGTGACGCCGCTTCCGCCTCCACGTTCTCACACCGTTGGTCCTGCAACAATGTCAGCCTCTGCCTCCTCATCCTCCACTGTGTCCTCAGCCTTCACTGCAGGGACAATTCACAGTGCCCCTCCAGCGTACCACATGTGCAGGGCACTGCGGTGTCACACTGTTCTGCACCTCATTTGCCTTGGCGAATGGAGTCACACATGGGAGGAACTGCTCCGTATCCTTCGTCAAGAAATCGAATCCTGGCTTTTTTCGTGACAACTGAAAATCGGAACCATGGTGACTGACAACAGGAAGAACATCAAGGAAGGCTGAGCCCTGCTCCCTGCATGACACACCTGTTCAATCTGTTTGTCAAGCGGTTCCTGAAGTCTTCCACCCATCTGCAAGACATCCTAAAAATAGCCAGGAAACTTTGCATGCACTTCAGCCACTCATACACCGCAAAACACACCCTCCTTGAGCTGCAGCGGCAGAATGGCATCCCCCTACATAGGCCTATATGCAACGTTTCCACCCGTTGGAATTCCACCCTCCATATGTTGGACCAATTATACGAACAGAGAAAGACCATCAACAATTTCTTGAATATGCAAGCGGATAGAAGTACTCCACTGTTTAAAGGGAACCTGTCACCAGGAAATTCACTGATAGACCAGGCATGCTGCCATGTAGGGCTCACTCTGCTGAATATAATGACACCTTTCACTTAGTGATCTGTGGCTTTATTGTGGAGAAAAGTACTTTTTATCCATATGCTAATGAGCTGAGTGGAGTCCAGCAGTTGATTATGGGTTCAGCATTTTTTCTATTCAGAGCTGTAGCCACTCCCCTATCACTTCAGATGTAAAAGGGGCGTGGTTTATTACATCCTTCATTTAAATAATTGTTTATCAAACATGTGTTTATCACTCCATGAACAAACTAGCCCTTATTATAATTACTAACTTCAATAGTATATTTCTCCCCCTTTTTTTACCTTAGTAAATACCTTAGCATTCCCTGTTATTCATTTTCCCGCTAATTATTTAAATGAATGAAGGATGTAATAAACCACGCCCCTTTTACATCTGAAGTGATAGGGGAGGGGCTACAGCTCTTAATAGAAAAAACGCTGGACTCCTATCAACTACTGGACTCAAATCAGCTCATTAGCATATGGATGAAAAGTACTTTTCTGCACAATAAAGCAACAGATCACCAAGTGACAGGTGTCATTATATTCAGCAGGGTGAGCCCTACAGGGCAGCGTGCCTGGTCTATCAGCGAATTTCCTGGTGACAGGTTCCCTTTAACTTCGATGTCAGCCAGTGGCAGCTCATGCGTGACACTAGCCATTTGCTCAGGCCCTTTGAGGAGGCCACGTTATTTGTCTCCAGGACTTACGGGATGAACAACGTCATTCCACTGCTTCATGTCCTGGACCAGATGCTGGTAAATCTGGCTGGTCAGGGGACTGGAGACATGGTGCCTAGATCTCATGGCCACATGAGACTTGTGGGGGCTGAACTAGAAGAGAAGGAGTACATTTGAGCACAACCAATGTGTAGCGAAATGGGTGGTTTTGATACACAGCTGACCGGAGAGAAGGAGCAGGAGCAGCCTAAGGAGCTACAGGTCATTTTTTCCATCTGAAGTCAAGATTCCTCCCTGCTTAAGTTGCTTTTGGGCCAATGACTGTTCACATTAAATTGGAAAAAATGACGAGTATTCTAAAGAACAACTATATAGCACCCCATTCAATATAATGCTATATATCTTTATTTTTTAGAATATTTGTAATTTTTTCCATCTGAAGTCATGATTCCTCTCTGCTTAAGTTGCTTTTGTTTTTTTTTTGTTTTTTATATACATCTGCTTTTTAACCTCTTAAGAACATAGGACATATGGGTACGCCCTAATGTCTGAGTCCTTAAGGATACAGGGCCTACCCATACATCCTAAATAAAATCGTGTGTTAAAAAAAAAATAATTGCGATAGGAACATGATTCCTGCTGCAATCGTGCAGCAGGAACCATGTTCATATGCCGAGGGAGCATATCAGTGATTGCTGCAAACCGCAGGTCAATTCAGACCTGCGGTTTGCAGCTCTTTGCGATGTATCTGATCAGAAACTTTAAAAAGCTGCCAAATGTTTTTTTCTTATTCCTGTAACCTGTCCCCCCCCCATGCCCTCATTGTGATGGGTGGAGCGGGGAGGAGGGAGGCTTGCGGGCTGTGCGGTGGGCAGTGTGGCAGGCGGTGCGGGGGGCGGGTGCGCAATCCTCTGCCAGCCCCTCCGCTCAATTTCAGGATGGTCAAGCTTGGCAAGCAGAGTGTCACTCTGCTTGTAATGGCTGACATCCGTGCAGGCACAGTCAGCCTTTTAACCCCTTCCATGCCGCGGTCATTAGGGACCGCTGTATGGAAGTGGTTAAGAGTGAGGGAGCTGCTGTTGGGGGCTGTTGTGCCTGGTGCAGCCCCCCTAGCTCCAGTCCCCAGCTTTCCTCCCTCCCCATCCTCCGCTGCTCTGTTAAAGCAGCAGAGGAGGGTAACCATGGCAACAGGACGGGTTAATAAAGTTTGTAAAATAAGTTTTAAATACCTTGAGGGGTGTAGTTTCTTATATGGGTTCACTTTTATGAAGTTTCTACTCTAGGGGTGCATCAGGGGGGCTTGAAATGGGCCATGGTGTAAATAAACCAGTCCATCAAAATGTGCCTTCCAAAAACCATATGGCGTTCCCTTCATTCTATGCCCTGCCATTTGGTGATACAGCAGTTTACAACCACATATGGGGTGTTTCTGCAAACTACAGAATCAGGGCAATAAATATTGGGTTATGTTTGGCTGTTAACCCTTGCTTTGTTCCTGGAAAAATTTGATTCAAATGGTAAATTTACCAAAAAAAATCGAAATTCTGAAATTTTATGTCCATTTGCCATGAACTCTTGTGGAACACCTAAAGGGTTAACAACGTTTGTAAAATCTGCTGCTGCTGCCATCTCCACACTGT
Source organism: Bufotes viridis (assembly GCA_033119425.1). NCBI lineage: Eukaryota > Metazoa > Chordata > Amphibia > Anura > Bufonidae > Bufotes > Bufotes viridis. The sequence continues at coordinate 378,974,774 of CM065590.1, forward strand.
CACCTTGCCACTCTGTTGTATCCTGATGCTGCTGCCGCCATCTTCACACTATGTCACCTTGCCATTTTGTGGTCTCCTGCTACTGCTTCCATCTCCACACTATGTCACCTTGCTATTCTGTGGCTTCCTCATTCTGATGCCACCTCCAGAATTAGTAATTATGCTACTCTGTGGCCTACTCATGCTGCTACCACCTTTCAGACTCTGTCATTGTGCCACTGTGTGGCCTACTTATGCTACTGCCCCCTCCAGACTCATTGATTGTGCACTCTGTGGTCTCCTCATGCTGCTGCCACCTCCACACTTGGTCATTGTGCCACTCTGTGGCCTCCTCCTGATCCTGATACTGCTGCCACCACCTCCAGACTTGGTCATTGTGCCACTCTGTGGCCTTCTCATGCTGCTGCCACCTCCATACTCAGTCATTGTGCTACTCTGTGGCCTACTCATGCTGCTGCCACTTCCACATTCTCTCATTGTGCCACTCTGTGGCCTCCTGATTCTGCTGTCACCTCCAGACTCTGTTATTGTGCCACTCTGTGGCATACTCATGCTGCTGCCACATCCAGACTGTCATTGTGCCATACTAACATTGTGCCATTCTGTGGTCTCCTCATGCTGTTGCCGCCTCCACCCTTGTTCATTGTGCCACTCTGTGGCCTTCTGATTCTGCTGCCACCTTCAGACTCAGTCATTGTGCTACTCTGTGGCCTTTTGATTCTGCTGCCACTTCCAGACTCTGTCATGGTGCCATTATGTGGCTTCTTAATGCTGCTTCCACCTCCACAATCTGTCATTTTGCAATTATGTGGCTTCCTCATACTGCTGCCACATCCACACTCTGTTATTGTGCCACTCTGTGGCATACTCATGCTGCAGCCACATCCAGACTGTCATTGTGCCGCTCTGTGGTCTCCTCATGCTGCCGCCACCTCTAGATTCTGTCATTGTGCCAATCTGTGACCTACTTATGCTGCCGAAATCTCCATGTGGCCTACTAATGCTGCTGCCACCTCCACACTCTGTCATTATGCCACTCTATGGCTTCCTCATACTGCTGCCAACTCCAAACTCTGTCATTGTGCCACTCGGTGGCCTATTTATGCTACTGCCACCTCCACACTCTGTCATTGTTCCACTCTGTGGCCAACTTATGCTGCTGCCACCCCCAGACTTTGTCATGGTGCCACTCAGTGGTCTTCTCATGCTGCTGCCACCTCCACACTTAGTCATTGTGCAACTCTGTGGCCTCCTCCCGATTATGCTGCTTCCGCCACCTCTATACTCTGTTATTGTGCTGCTCTATCGTCTCCTCATACTGCTTGCACCTTCAGATCCTGTCATTGGGTTGCTCTGTGGTCTCCTCATGCTGCTTTCACCTCACCACTATGTCATAGGTCCACTCTGTGAACTCATGCTGTTCCCACCCTCCCCACTTCATGACTGGTCCACCATTTTGGCTTTTGGCCTGGCTGACATCAACATTTATTTGACCTGTCTTCTGATCTGTCAGAAGCAAAGAAAAATGAGATGCACAATGGATCCGGTCTGTGTAGCAGCTTTAAGACCTGTATGGTCCCATCAGAATTGGCTTATGATTTGGTAGCCAAAAGCAGGAGTGGGTAAAAAACACAGAAGACATGCAAATATTCCATTCACGTGTCATCTCTGTTTACGATCCACTTCTGTTATTTTCATGGATTATTGAGCAAATGCTGAACGAGTGAAGGCGTATGCTCTACAGACAGAATTGTTTTTTTGTGGGTTAATGTTTTGACGGATCAGAGGAAGGACAAATTAATCAGTGACGCAGATGAGGACTCAGACTATAATCCCCATGCTTTCAATCTAAAAAAGAAATATCCGCAGCACTTTCCAGGTGGTATCAAAAATCCAACAGGTTTATTCCAGCAGCATACAAAAGCGACGTTTCGACTATAGTAGTCTTTATCAAGCAATATCACATACAGAAGTGACACCCTTATAAATCCCTTAGTGTTTGGTGCCGCCCAAATCTGGGGGGCGTGTACATATAAACATACAATAAAACCATTTGCCAATTCCTCACTATACCCCCGTATACAGTGATTTACCCCTATCCACGTGCGTCTCCACTCCAGTAAAGGCATCTGCATCCGTTGTCCATGGCGTTGCGGAAGTCTAATTGCTCATACACCATCCTCGGTGAAAAGCCTCAGTCATTTCCGGAATCCCAACCAATAGGGAGTCCGTGCTGGCCACGTATTTACCAGCGCCCAACCCACAACTCACATGATTGTGATTATCACCATTGGGAATTCATAAAGAGATGACGTCAGCTGTTGTCAGCAGGGTAGACTGGAACATCTTCCAATCACAAAAGACCGGTCATACTGCGTCACTCGTTGCCGGTTAAAGTCCGGTCACATGAAAGAGGCTCATGTAATTGGTTGCTAAGTAACAAGGACGCTTCACTGGATCGCGTCATAAGGGTCCTGAGATAACTGGGTGAGAATGTCATAAAATGTATACAACACTGGTTATATTCAGACTTATATAACAGGGACAAAATTGTCCTCACACCACAAACGTGGCTCATAGCCCAAGAAGACAGGTTCCCATACAAGATCGAACACATGCATAACTGCGATATCCGTCAGGGCACGGGTGCCGTTAGGTAACCATGTTCCCCAACAGACTGCAGGAAGACACCACTCGCTGGTTGCCCTCAGGGGCAACCGGAGAAACCCCACCAGGGGCACATCCAGTGCTACACAAGTAGGCTTGATATCACTCATCCTCACCTGTCAACTTATAAAGGGCCGTCTGAAAAAACCATTATAGACTCCACCAGATATATCAAAAACTAGAAACTAGAAATGAAGTGGATCCACCGATTAGAAACATTGGAACCTAAAGGATTAAATAGAGAGTTCGGATTGAATATCTTCCTCTAAGTATTATCCAGTTTGCTTTGACTACCTCCAATCTGTTTGATTTATCATTACATAAGTTTAGTGCCCAACAAATACCTTGTTGTGATTTTTCTATTTGTGTGCAAATTCCCCTCTGTCTTTTGTTTTTGAAGTGATTTACCGTCTCCGACGTGCGGTCCTGGACTTCATATAAAGGCTTTCCAGCTGTATATGATCTAAGTTAATGTACGATTATTTTTATTGAGGCCCTGTGATATATCGGTTGGAGTCTATAACGTTTTTTTCAGACGGCCCTTTATAAGTTGACAGGTGAGGATGTGTGATATCAAACCTACTTGTGTAGCACTGGATGTGTCCCTGGTGGGGTTTCTCCGGTGCTCCCTGAGGGCAACCAGCGAGTGGTGTATGCATTTTATGACATTCTCACCCGGTTATCTCAGGACCCTTATGACGCGTTCCAGTGAAGCATCCTTGTTTCTTAGCAACCGAATGACTGAGGCTTTTCACCGAGGATGGTGCATGCGCAATTAGACTTCCGCAACGCCATGGACAACGGATGCAGAGGCCTTTACTGCAGTGGGGACGCACGTGGATAGGGGTAAATCACTGCATACGGGGGTATAGTGAGGAATTGTCAAATGGTTTTATTGTATGTTTATATGTGCACGCCCCCCAGATTTGGGCGGCACCAATCACTTTACACTAAGGGATTTATAAGGATGTCACTTCTGTATGTGATATTGCTTGATAAAGACTACTATAGTCGAAACGTCGCTCTTGTATGCTGCTGGAATAAACCTGTTGGATTTTTGATACCACCTGGAGAGTGCGGATTTTTCTTTAATTTCTTTTTTATTTGAATATACAATGGTCGTCCAGGAACCAATTAATATTGTAACTTAAGGGACCACTGTATTTCTTTAACCGCCTCTGGACCGCTGCACGCACGGATGCATCCAGGCGGTGGCAGGTTTATTCCTCGTGGACGCACCCGCACGTCATCTCGCTCACAGGATCGCGTCCGGGAGAAGTTAAACTACAGCCTGCCAGCGCTGATCAAGCGCTGGCAGGCTGTAAAAGTTAAAAAAAATTGCATATCAGACGCTGTTTTGTTAACAGCGTCTGATATGCTTGCTGCTCGTTCCTCTGGTGGTCCCTTTTGCTTGGGACCACCAAAGGAAACATATGTAAGTGCACCAATCACCACACAGACCCCCCATCCAACCCCCCCTGTCACTGATTAACCCCCAATTAACCCATAATTAACCCCTGATAACCCCATGTCACCTCCCTGATCACCCCATGTCACCCCCCTGATCACCCCCTGTCACCCCCGTCACTAATCACTCCCGTGTAAGGCTCATTCAGACATCTGTATGTGTTTTGCGGATCCATGGATCCGCGGACCGCAAAACACGGACACCAGCAATGTGCTTTCCGCATTTTGCGGATCCGCACATTGCCAGAACTAAATAGAAAATGCCTTTTCTTGTCCGCAATCGCGGACAAGAATAGGACATGCTCTATCTTTTGCGGAGCTGCAGCCGGATGTTTGGGGGCCGAAAACCGGAAGTTTGCGGCTGCAGCTCCGCAAATGCTGATGCGGCGAGCACATAGTGTGCTCTCCGCATCACCGCCGGCCCCATTCCCACTGAATGGGTCCGCATCTATTGCGCAGAATTGCAGAATAGATGCGGACATTTTTGTGGCCTTACTACTTTTTTTTTTTTTTGCACATTTTTTGGCAGAGATTTTTTCATCCACATTGATTGATGCGAATGAAGAAATCAGTATCGTTCATTTTTTTTTTCAGCCCAGAGGCTCAACGGAAAAAAAAAAATCTCATTACCCGTATGCTCAATATAAGGAGAATAGCAGAAACTCAAATGCCAGAGCAGTACAAAAACCTCACATGTGACCCCATTTTAGAAAGAAGACACCCCAATGTATTCTGTGAGGGGTATGGTGAGTTCATGTAAAAAAAAAAAATTTGGTCACAAGTTAGTGGAATATGAGAATTTGTAAAAAAAAAAAAAAGTCAATTCCCGCTAACTTGTGCCAAAAAAAAAAAAATCTTCTATGAACTCGCCATGCCCCTCACGGAATACCTTGGGGTGTCTTCTTTCCAAAATGGGGTCACTTGAGGGGTATTTTTACTGCCCTGGCATTTTAGGGACCCCTAAAGCATGAGAAGAAGTCTGGAATCCAAATTCATAAAAATGCCCTCTTAAAAGGTACTCATTGGAATTTGGGCCCCTTTGCGCACCTAGGCTGCAAAAAAGTGTCACACATTTGGTATTGCCGTGCTCAATAGAAGTAGGGCAATGTGTTTTGGGGTCTATTTTTACATATACCCATGCTGGATGAGAAAAATATCTCTGTAAATGACAACTTTTTAATTTTTTTTATACAAAGTTGACAATTTACAGAGATATTTCTCCCACCCAGCATGGGTATATGTAAAAATACACCCCAAAACACATTGCCCTACTTCTCCAGAGTACGGCGATACCATATGAGTGACACTTTTTTGCAGCCAAGATGCGCAAAGGGGCCCAAATTCCAACGAGTACCTTTAGGTTTTACATGGCTGCTCACAATTTAGCCCCCCCTCCAAAATGCCAGAACAGTAAACACACCCCATAAATGACCCATTTCGGAAAGTAGACACCCCAAGGTATTCACTGAGGGGCATAGTGAGTCCGTGGGAGTTTTTTTTTTCCCCTCAGAAAGTGTCATTTTCCGCTAACTCTTGAAAAAAAATGAAATGATACATGAACTCACCATGCCCCTCCCCGAATACTTTGGGGTGTCTTAAATGGTGTCATTTTGGGGGGATTTATACTATCCTGGCATTCTAGCACCTGAAGAAACATGACAGGTGCTCAGAAAGTGAGAGCTGCTTCAAAATGCGGAAATTCACTTTTTTGCTCCATAGTTTGTAAACGCTATAACTTTTACCCAAACCAATAAATAAATACACTTATTGCATTTTTTTTTATCAAAGACATGTAGAACAATAAATTTAGAGAAAAATGTATATAGAAATCTAGTTTAAAAAAAAAATTACAACAGAAAGTGAAAAATGTCATTATTTTGCAAAAATTTCGGTCATTTTTGATTAATATCAAAAAAAGTTAAAATGTCAGCAGCAATGAAATACCACCAAATGAAAGCTCTATTAGTGAGAAGAAAAAGGTAAAATTCATTTGGGTGGTAAGTTGTATGACAGAGCAATAAACGGTGAAATTAGTGTAGTGCAGAATTGTAAAAAGTGGCCTGATCAGTAAGGGCTTCTGTCACCCCCGATTTAGCAATTTTGAGTAGTGGACATTAGCTATTTGCTAATGTCCGCTGAGTTCATACATATTACTATTACCTCTCTCTGTGCTCTAAATTCTGTAAAATCGCACTTTATGTTATGCTAATTTCTTCACTACCAGCAGTTAGGCGGTTACTGCTAGTCGCCGCATCCTCGGACTATAAACACGCCTCCTCCACTTGATAGACAAGGCCAGCGAGCGCTTCCTCCCGCTGACCCGCCTTCCCATGAAATCCCGCACCTGTGCCGTAACGGTCTTCATTCGGCGCAGGCGTTCTGAGTGAAGGACGGGCACTTGCCAGCTCCTTCACTCAAAACGCCTGTGCCGAATGAAGACCGTTACGGCGCAGGCGCGGGATTTCATGGGAAGACAGGGCCAGCGGGAGGAGAAGAGCGCTTGCTGGCCTTGTCTATCAAGTGGAGGAGGGGGCGTGTTTATAGTCCGAGGATGCGGCGGCTACCAGCAAGTAACCGCCCAACTTGCTGGTAGTGAAGAAATTAGCATAACATAAAAGTGCGATTTTTACAGAATTTAGAGCACAGAGAGAGGTAATAGTAATATGTATGAACTCAGCGGACATTAGCAAATAGCTAATGTCCACTACTCAAAATTGCTAAATCGGGGGTGACAGAAGCCCTTTAAGGGTGTGTAAGCTAGGGGGGCTGATGTGGTTAAAGATAAAATACACTTTTGATTGCAGTTACAGCAAATTATCAATTTAAAAGTAAAGCCAGTGTACAATGTTTCTTAAAATCTTTATTAAATGGATATTGAATTTTTTAACAGTGACATTAATTTTCATAGGCAATAGAAGCAGTTAAAATGATATTTGTGAATTCCTGTAACCACTGTGAAAAATAATACAGTTAAGCAATGAAAAATACAATTTAGAAAAAGTTCTTATATCATTATTATCATATTCAAAATTATTAGAGATGAGCGAATCAAAGCTGACGAAGTGAAATTCAATAAAAATTTGACGAAAAATTCTAATCACATTTTTTTCGTAAAATAGCTGCTGCATGTGAGAGGACACGGAGAAAGGAACTCTGGGAAGGCAGGATCACCCAGAATGCCATGCATGCAGCCAATCAGTAGCCAGCCAGCCCTGTGATGTCACAGCTAGAGTTGAGCAAACAACTGGATGTTCGGGTTCGAGAAGTTCGATCGAACTTCCCGAAAATGTTCCGGTTCGGGTTCAGGATCCGAGCTCGACCCAAACTTCACCTCGAACCCGAACCCCATTGAAGTCAATGGGTACCCGAACCTTTGGGCACTAAAAAGGCTGTAAAATAGCCCAGGAAAGGGCTAGAGGGCTGCAAAAGGCAGCAAAATGTAGGTAAATCTCATGCAAACAAATGTGGATAGGAAAATGAATTAAAATAAAATAAATAAAAATTAACCAATATCAATTTGAGAGAGGTCCCATAGCAGAGAATCGGGCTTTATGTCACCCACCAATGGAGAAGACCAATTTTACTTGTTTAGGCCCCAGCACCCAGACAGAGGAGAGAGGTCCCATAGCAGAGAATCAGGCTTCATGTCACCCACCAATGGACAAGGCCACTTTCAGTTATTTAGGCCCCAACACCCAGACAGAGGAGAGAGGTCACATAACAGAGAATCAGGCTTCATGTCACCCACCAATGGAAAGGCCACTTTTACTTATTCAGGCCCAAGCACCCAGACAGAGGAGAGAGGTTCAATAGCAGAGAATCAGGCTTCATGTCACCCACTAATAGGAAAAGGCCACATTTACTTATTCAGTCCCCAGCACCCAGGCAGAGGAGAGAGGTCCCATAGCAGAGAATCAGGCTTCATGTCAGCCACCACTGGAACAGGCCACTTTCAGATATTTAGGCCCCAGCACCAAGACAGAGGAGAAAGGTCGCATAGCAGAGAATCAGGCTTCATGTCACCTATCATTGGAACAGGCCACTTTACGATATTTAGGCCCCTGGCACTCAGACGGAGGAGAGGTTCATTCAACTTTGGGTTGCCCCGCAATATAATGGTAAAATTAAAAAAAAGATGATTGAATGAAGAAGTGCCCTGGAGTCCAAAAATATATGGTTAGGTAAGGGGAGGTAGTTATAAATGTCTAATCTGCACAAGGGATGGACAGGTCCCGTGGGATCCATGCCTGGTTCATTTTTAGGAACGTCAGCTTGTCCACATTGGCTGTGGACAGGCGGCTGCGTTTGTCTGTAATGACGCCCCCTGCCGTGCTGAATACACATTCAGACAAAATGCTGGCCGCTGGACAGGCCAAAACCTCCAAGGCATAAAAGGCTAGCTCTGGCCATGTGGACAATTTGGAGACCCAGAAGTTGAATGGGGCCGCACCATCAGTCAGTACGTGGAGGGGTGTTCACACGTACTGTTCCACCATGTTAGTGAAATACTGCCTCCTGCTAACATGTTCCATATCAGGTGCAGTTAGCTGTGGCGCAGTGACAAACTTTTCCAAATCTCTGCCATGCTAACCCTGCCTTCAGAGGAGCTAGCTGTGACACAGCTGCGTTGGCTACCTCTCGCTCCTCCTCTGCCTTCGCCTTGGGCTTCCACTTGTTCCCCTGGGACATTTGGGAATGCTCTCAGTAGCGCGTCTACCAACGTGCGCTTGTACTCGCGCATCTTCCTATCACGCTCCAGTGCAGGAAGTAAGGTGGGCACATTGTATTTGTACCGGGGACCCACCATGGTGGCAACCAAGTAGTCTGCACACGTTAAAATGTGGGCAACTCTGCTGTCATTGCACAGGTACTGCAGCATGTAGTCTCTCATGTGTGCCAGGCTGCCCAGAGGTAAGGACAAGCTATCCTCTGTGGATGGCGTATCGTTTTTGTCCTCCGTTTCCCCCCAGCCACGCACCAGTGATGGGCCCTAACTAGATGTTTTCCTCATTGTCTGCATTCACCACAATAAGAACTTTTTTTTTTAGCCCAATGTATTGAATTCAAATTCAGGCCTTTTTTTACAGGCACCTAACACTATCTGGCTATCTATTTATGTACCGTATTACACTAATCCAGGCACAGCAGTAACCACAGATTTAGGGGAATATAAATTGTAGGCCTAGTATTTATTACGGACAGATTTACACTTGAAGATGCACAGTAGAGTGTGAAAAAATATATAGGATTATGCTTCCAGCACTTGTATTTTAACACTTTGTGTAATATACCATTTAACGGAAAGAAATACACTTAGAGATGCAAAACTGTGTGTGCAAATGTAGAGAATTATGCTGTATTTTAACACTAACGGTAATATACCTTTTAACGGAAAGAAATACACTTGGAGATGCACGGTAGCGTGTGAAGTTATTGAGGATGACCCTATCAGCACTTGTATTTACACCTTGAGTGTAATATACCCTTTTACGGACAGAAATACAATATGAGATGCACAATAGTGCATGCAAATTTACAGGATTATGCTTTCAGCAATTGCAATTTAACACTTTGTGTAATATACGCTTTTACGGAAATAAATACACTTGGAGATGCACGCTGAGTGTAATATACCCTTTTACGGTCAGATTTACACTTGGCCTGCAACAGCTGGAACACCAGATTTTGGGTATTGCTATTTTGGCAATTGAATTTCACCCCAGAAAAAAATATATCCTTTGAAGGATACTATTAAACTACTTGTCCAGCCACAGCTAGAACACCAGATTTACTGTACTTCTATTTTTGCAACTGAATCTAACCCCAGAAAATAATATATCCTTTGACGGACACTATGAAACTTGTCCAGTCACAGCTGGAACACCAGATTTACGGTATTGCTATTTTGGCAATTTAATTTCACCCTAGAACAAAATATATTCTTTGATGGATACTGTTAAACTACTTGTCCAGCCACAGCTAGAACACCAGATTTACTGTATTTCTATTTTTGCAACTGAATTTCACCCCAGAAATATTCTTTGCAAGACAGTATTACACTTGGCTAGCCACAGCTGAAACACCAGATTTAGGGGATTGCTATTTTTTGAAGTGAATTTCACCTCTCAATAAAATATAGAAAATTCTATCCTGAGTTTCTAGTGGTGACAATAGGCACAGCCAAGCCCCTGATGTAGGATATAGCAAAAAAAAAAAAAAAAACTACTATTGATGGATTATTGGACTTGGTGGCAGCTTGTGCTGGCGCGCCACAAGACACATAATGGCCGCCGATCACCCCACAAAAAAGTGACAGAAAAACGCCCTGGGCAGCCTGAAAACAGTGAGCAATTAACTAGCAGGAGCTGAATGATTCACAGCTGTAGATCGATCACTTCATTAAGTGTTTTTGCTGAGTTAATCCCTGCCTAATCTCACCCTAACAGCAGTTGCATCCTATCGCTACACTAATCAGAGCAGAGTGACGTGTGGTGCATTGTGACTCCAGCTTAAATAGAGACTGGGTAACATGCTGCACCTGGCCAATCACAGCCATGCCAATAGTAGGCATGGCTGTGATGGCCTGTTGGGGCAAGTAGTATGACGCTTGTTGATTGGCTGCTTTGCAGGCTTTCAAAATGCGCCATAGAAATCGCCAAACAACGAACCCGAACTTTTTTGTAAATGTTCGGGTTCGGGTCCGTGTCACGAACACCCCAAAATTCGGTACGACTGTACAGTTCGGGTTCGCTCATCCCTAGTCACAGCCCTATAAATAGCACTTAGAGATGGCCTGAACTATCCGCCGGCGAACATTTCCCGGCGAACATAGCTTGTTCGCGTTCGCTGCAGCAGGCGAACACATGCGATGTTCGGTCCGCCCCCTATACATCATCATTGAGCAAACTTTGACCCTGTGCCTCACAGTCAGCAGACACATTCCAGCCAATCAGCAGCATACCCTCCCTCCCAGACCCATCCATTTTAGATTCATTCAGAATTTGCAGTCTAACCCTAAGTACACACCTAAGCGTTTTACAGCGCGTTCAAACGTGCTGTAAAACGCACAACATGTGAAAAGCCATGCTTCCCTATGGGCATGGTTCACATTTGGGCGTTTTACAGCGCGTTTGAACGCGCTGTAAAACGGCCAACGCCCAAACAAGTACATGAGCTTCTTTGGGGCGTTTTAACGCGCCTATGGACAATGATACCATAGGGGAGAGTCACTCAATCGCGCGTATGACACGCGTTTGTAAGTTAACAAAACGCGCATCAAGAAATGCGCATAAAACGCACGTCATAAGCGCGATTCAGAAACGCCTTGGTGTGTTCCCAGACTTAGTGAGAGGAGGGAGAGTGTAGTTGCTGCTGATTTAATAGGGAAATCGATAGCTAGGCTAGTGAATTCAGTGCCCACTCCAGTCCTGAAAGACTCACCTGATCTCTGCTGTAAGGACAGCGTCCTGACAGCACCCCCAAAAAGCCCTTTTTAGGGCTGCAACATTAGTCTGCTTTTTTTTTTCCCCATATACATATTGCAGTGTCCTGGCCTGCCTGTGTGTGAGGAGCTGCAGGCCCACAGACTGTAGTGTGCCCACTGCCAGTGCCCACCCTTGTCATCCCATGTGGCACAGGACTTTGCATCAAAAAAAGGCAATTAATTTGTACACTTTAATCTAAGGTTAGTTGCCTGCTGCCAGTGTGTGTCAGGCCGACTTCCACTGACTGTAGTGTGCCCACTGCCAGTGCCCACCCCTGTCATCCCTTGTGGCACAGGACTTTGCATCAAAAAAAGGCATTTAATTTTTACACTTTAGTGTAATTTCAGTTTCTTGCCTGCTGCTAGTGTGTGTCAGGCCGACTTCCACTGACTGTAGTGTGCCCACTGCCAGTGCCAACCACTGATACCGGGTGGCACAGGAGCTTGCCGATAAATAAGGCATTTAATTTTTAGACAGTAGTCTAAATTCAGTTGCTTGCCTGCTGCCAGTTGGTGTCAGGCCCACTTCCAGTGACTGTAGTGTGCCCACTGCCAGTGCCAACCACTGATACCGGGTGGCACAGGAGCTTGCCGATAAATAAGGCATTTAATTTTTAGACAGTAGTCTAAATTCAGTTGCTTGCCTGCTGCCAGTGTGTGTCAGGCCCACTTCCACTGACTGTAGTGTGCCCACTGATACCGGGTGGCACAGTAGCTTGCCGATAAATAAGCATTTCATTTTTACACATTAGTCTAATTTCAGTTGCTTGCCTGCTGCCAGTGTGTGTCAGGCCCACTTCCACTGACTGTAGTGTGCCCACTGCCAGTGCCAACCACTGATACCGGGTGGCACAGTAGCTTGCCGATAAATAAGGCATTTAATTTTTAGACAGTAGTCTAAATTCAGTTGCTTGCCTGCTGCCAGTGTGTGTTAGGCCCACTTCCACTGACTGTAGTGTGCCCACTGCCAGTGCCAACCACTGATACCGGGTGGCACAGTAGCTTGCCGATAAATAAGGCATTTAATTTTTACACTTTAGTGTAATTTCAGTTGCTTGCCTGCTGCTAGTGTGTGTCAGGCCGACTTCCACTGACTGTAGTGTGCCCACTGCCAGTTCCCACCCTTGTCATCCCGTGTGGCACAGGACTTTGCATCAAAAAAAGGCATTAAATTTTTACCCTTTAGTGTAATTTCAGTTGCTTGCCTGCTGCTAGTGTGTGTCAGGCCGACTTCCACTGACTGTAGTGTGCCCACTGCCAGTGCCCACCCCTGTCATCCCGTGTGGCACAGGACTTTGCATCAAAAAAAGGCATTTCATTTTTGCACTTTAGTTCAATTTCAGTTGCTTGCCTGCTGCCAGTGTGTGTTAGGCCCACTTCCACTGACTGTAGTGTGCCCACTGCCAGTGCCAACCACTGATACCGGGTGGCACAATAGCTTGCCGATAAATAAGGCATTTAATTTTTACACTTTAGTGTAATTTCAGTTGCTTGCCTGCTGCTAGTGTGTGTCAGGCCGACTTCCACTGACTGGAGTGTGCCCACTGCCAGTTCCCACCCCTGTCATCCCGTGTGGCACAGTACTTTGCATCAAAAAAAGGCATTTAATTTTTACCCTTTAGTGTAATTTCAGTTGCTTGCCTGCTGCCAGTGTGTGTCAGGCTGACTTCCACTGACTGTAGTGTGCCCACTGCCAGTGCCCACCCCTGTCAACCCGTGTGACACAGGACTTTGCATCAAAAAAAGCCATTTAATTTTTACACTTTAGTGTAATTTCAGTTGCTTGCCTGCTGCTAGCGTGTGTCACGCCGACTTCCACTGACTGTAGTGTGCCCACTGCCAGTGCCAACCACTGATACCGGGTGGCACAGTAGCTTGCCGATAAATAAGGCATTTAATTTTTAGACAGTAGTCTAAATTCAGTTGCTTGTCTGTTGCCAGTGTGTGTCAGGCCCACTTTCACTGACTGTAGTGTGCCCACTGCCAGTGCCCACCACTGATACCGGGTGGCACAGTAGCTTGCCGATAAATATGGCATTAAATTTTTAGACAGTAGTCTAAATTCAGTTGCTTGCCTGCTGCCAGTGTGTGTCAGGCCCACTTCCACTGACTGTAGTGTGCCCACTGCCAGTGCCAACCACTGATACTGGGTGGCACAGTAGCTTGCCGATAAATAAGGCATTTAATTTTTACACATTAGTCTAATTTCAGTTGCTTGCCTGCTACCAGTGTGTGTCAGGCCCACTTCCACAGACTGTAGTGTGCCCACTGCCAGTGCCAACCCCTGATACCGGGTGGCACAGTAGCTTGCCGATAAATAAGGCACTTAATTTTTAGACAGTAGTCTAAATTCAGTTGCTTGCCTGCTGCCAGTGTGTGTCAGGCCCACTTCCACTGACTGTAGTGTGCCCACTGCCAGTGCCAACCACTGATACCGGGTGGCACAGTAGCTTGCCGATAAAAAAGGCATTTCATTTTTAGACAGTAGTCTAAATTCAGTTGCTTGCCTGCTGCCAGTGTGTGTCAGGCCCACTTCCACTGACTGTATTGTGCCCACTGCCAGTGCCAACCACTGATAGCGGGTGACACAGTAGCTTGCCGATAAATAAGGCATTTCAATTTTACATATTAGTCTAATTTCAGTTGCTTGCGTGCTGCCAGTGTGTGTCAGGCCCACTTCCACAGACTGTAGTGTGCCCACTGCCAGTGCCCATACCGGGTGGCACAGTACCTAGCACGCGTAGAACCCCTTATCTAAAAAAAAATGACAGGCAGAGGCAGGCCACCCCGCAGGGGCCGTCGTGGTCATGGTGCTGTGATTTCCACTGTCCCTGGAATAATGCCTAGTGTTCAGAGGCCACGTACCCTGAACCCGAAAAATTCTGAGGACATAGTTGACTGGCTTAGACAGGACACCCAATCTTCAACAGCTTCAGGTAAGAATCTTGACGCACCATCCTCCTCCAGCTCAGCATCGGTCAACTGCTCTCAAGTTACCACGCACCCGCCCGCCACCAACACTACCACCACAGCCACCTCAGCCGCTTCACTTGATCCGTCAGAGGAGTTATTTACACATCAGTTGGATGCAATTAGTGATGCGCAACCATTATTGCCAGATGATGTAGATTACAGGGATATTTCTCAGTCAGGCAGGATTACACACATGGATGTACAGTGTGATGATGATGATGTTGTACCCGCTGCTGCTTCCTTTGCTGAGGTGTCAGGTACAAGTGAAGCGGTTGATGATGACGATGTGTCCACGGATGCCACGTGGGTGCCTGCTCGAAGAGAAGAAAAGGGGGAAAGTTCAGATGGGGAGACAGAGAGAATGAGGAGACGAGTTGGAAGTAGGGGGATGTCGTCGCAAGAAGTTAGTGGCACAGTCAGACAGCATGTATCGGCACCTGGGGTCAGCCAGACAGCACGCCAGTCAACGCATGCTGTTGCCACCACCAGAATGCCGTCATTGCAAAGCTCAGCAGTGTGGCATTTTTTTTGTGTGTCTGCCTCTGATAACAGCAATGCCATTTGCAACCTGTGCCAAAAGAAACTGAGTCGTGGGAAGTCCAACACCCACCTTGGTACAACTGCTTTGCGAAGGCACATGATCAAACATCACAATCCCCTATGGGATCAACACATGAGTACAAGCACCACACAAACTCAAAGCCACCATGTTCCTCCTGGTCCAGCATCTTCAGCCACGTCAACCACTGGTGTCCTCCCTGCCCCCTCTCAACCAACCGCCACTCCTCCTCTCACCTTCAGCAGTTCCTGCTCATCTGCCCACAGTCAGGTGTCTGTCAAGGACATGTTTGAGCGTAAAAAGCCAATGTCACAGAATCACCCCCTTGCCCGGCGGCTGACAGCTGGCTTGACGGAACTCTTAGCCCGCCAGCTTTTACCATACCAGCTAGTGGAGTCTGAGGCCTTTCAAAAAAGGCAATCACAAACCTCTACCATGTCATTGAAAAGGAAGTCATGGCTAGAGATGGCCCGAACTATCCGCCGGCGAACAGTTCCCGGCGAACATAGCTTGTTCGCGTTCGCCGCAACGGGCGAACACATGCGATGTTCGGTCCGCCCCCTATACATCATCATTGAGCAAACTTTGACCCTGTACCTCACAGTCAGCAGACACATTCCAGCCAATCAGCAGCATACCCTCCCTCCCAGACCCTCCCACCTCCTGCACAGCATCCATTTTAGATTCATTCTGAAGCTGCAGTCTTAGTGAGAGGAGGGAGAGTGCAGTTGCTGCTGATTTAATTGGGAAATCGATAGCTAGGCTAGTGAATTCAGTGTCCACTCCAGTCCTGAAAGACTCATCTGATCTCTGCTGTAAGGACAGCGTCCTGACAGCACCCCAAAAAGCCCTTTTTAGGGCTGCAACATTAGTCTGCTATTTTTTTTTCCTTTATATACATATTGCATTTGCCTGGCCTGCTTGTGTGTGAGGAGCTGCAGGCCCACAGACCATAGTGTGCCCACTGCCAGTGCCCACCCCTGTCATCCCGTGTGGCACAGGACTTTGCATCAAAAAAAGGCATTTCATTTTTACACTTTAATCTAAGGTTAGTTGCCTGCCAGTGTGTGTCAGGCTGACTTCCACTGACTATAGTGTGCCCACTGCCAGTGCCCACCACTCATACCGGCTGGCACAGGACTTTGCATAAAAAAGGCATTTAATTTTTACACTTTAGTGTAATTTCAGCTGCTTGCCTGCTGCTAGTGTGTGTCAGGCCGACTTCAACTGACTGTAGTGTGCCCACTGCCAGTGCCCACCCCTGTCATCCCGTGTGGCACAGGACTTTGCATAAAAAAAAGGCACTTAATTTTTACACTTTAATCTAAGGTTAGTTGCCTGCCAGTGTGTGTCAGGCTGACTTCCACTGACTGTAGTGTGCCCACTGCCATTGCCCATAACTCATACCGGCTGGCACATGACTTTGCATAAAAAAGGCATTTAATTTTTACACTTTAGTGTAATTTCAGCTGCTTGCCTGCTGCTAGTGTGTGTCAGGCCCACTTCCACTGACTGTAGTGTGCCCACTGCCAGTGCCCACCCCTGTCATCCCGTGTGGCACAGGACTTTGCATAAAAAAAAGGCACTTAATTTTACACTTTAATCTAAGGTTAGTTGCCTGCCAGTGTGTGTCAGGCTGACTTCCACTGACTGTAGTGTGCCCACTGCCAGTGCCCACCACTCATACCGGCTGGCACATGACTTTGCATAAAAAGGCATTTAATTTTTACACTTTAGTGTAATTTCAGCTGCTTGCCTGCTGCTAGTGTGTGTCAGGCCCACTTCCACTGACTGTAGTGTGCCCACTGCCAGTGCCCACCCCTGTCATCCCGTGTGGCACAGGACTTTGCATAAAAAAAAGGCACTTAATTTTTACACTTTAATCTAAGGTTAGTTGCCTGCCAGTGTGTGTCAGGCTGACTTCCACTGACTGTAGTGTGCCCACTGCCAGTGCCCACCACTCATACCGGCTGGCACATGACTTTGCATAAAAAAGGCATTTAATTTTTACACTTTAGTGTAATTTCAGCTGCTTGCCTGCTGCTAGTGTGTGTCAGGCCGACTTCAACTGACTGTAGTGTGGCCACTGCCAGTGCCCACCCCTGTCATCCCGTGTGGCACAGTACTTTGCATCAAAAAAAGGCATTTAATTTTTACACTTTAGTGTAATTTCAGTTGCTTGCCTGCTGCCAGTGTGTGTCAATCCCCTCTTCCACTGACTGTAGTGTGCCCACTGCAAGTGCCAACCACTGATCCCGGGTGGCACAGTAGCTTGCCGATAAATAAGGCATTTAATTTTTAGACAGTAGTCTAAATTCAGTTGCTTGCCTGCTGCCAGTGTGTGTCACGCCCGCTTCCACTGACTGTAGTGTGCCCACTGCCAGTGCCAACCACTGATACCGGGTGGCACAGTAGCTTGCCGATAAATAAGGCATTTAATTTTTAGACAGTAGTCTAATTTCAGTTGCTTGCTTGCTGCCAGTGTGTGTCAGGCCCACTTCCACAGACTGTAGTGTGCCCACTGCCAGTGCCAACCACTCATACCGGGTGGCACAGTATCTAGCACGTGTAATACCACTTATCTAAAAAAAAAATGACAGGCAGAGGCAGGCCACCCCGCAGGGGCCGTCGTGGTCATGGTGCTGTGATTTCCACTGTCCCTGGAATAATGCCCAGTTTTCAGAGGCCACGTACCCTGAACCCGAAAAATTCTGAGGACGTAGTTGACTGGCTTAGACAGGACACCCAATCTTCAACAGCTTCCGCTAAGAACCTTGACGCACCATCCTCCTCCAGCTCAGCTTCGGTCACCTGCTCTCAAGTTACCACGCACCCGCCCGTCGCCACCACCACCACTATCACCACAGCCACCACAGCCGCTTCACTTGATCCGTCAGAGGAGTTATTTACACATCAGTTGGAGGCAATTAGTGATGCGCAACCATTATTGCCAGATGATGTAGATTACGGGGATATGACTCAGTCAGGCAGGATTACACACATGGACATACAGTGTGATGATGATGATGATGATGTTGTACCCACTGCTGCTTCCTTTGCTGAGGTGTCAGATACAAGTGAAGCGGTTGATGATGACGATGTGTCCACGGATGCCACGTGGGTGCCTGCTCGAAGAGAAGAAGAGGGGGAAAGTTCTGAAGGGGAGACAGAGAGAATGAGGAGACGAGTTGGAAGCAGGGGGAGGTCGTCGCAAGGAGTTAGTGGCACAGTCAGACAGCATGTATCGGCACCTGGGGTCAGCCAGACAGCACGCCAGTCAACGCATGCTGTTGCCACCACCAGAATGCCGTCATTGCAAAGTTCAGCAGTGTGGCATTTTTTGTGTGTGTCTGCCTCTGATAAAAGCAATGCCATTTGCAACCTGTGCCAAAAGAAACTGAGTCGTGGGAAGTCCAACACCCACCTTGGTACAACTGCTTTGCGAAGGCACATGATCTCACATCACAAACACCTATGGGATCAACACATGAGTACAAGCTGCACACAAACTCAAAGCCACCATGCTCCTCCTGGTCCAGCATCTTCAGCCACGTCAACCACTGCTGTCCTCCCTGCCCCCTCTCAACCAACCGCCACTCCATCTCTCACCTTCAGCAGTTCCTGCTCATCTGCCCACAGTCAGGTGTCTCTCAAGGACATGTTTGAGCATAAGAAGCCAATGTCACAAAGTCACCCCCTTGCCCGGCGACTGACAGCTGGCTTGACGGAACTCTTAGCCCGCCAGCTTTTACCATACCAGCTGGTAGAGTCTGAGGCCTTCAAAAAATTTGTCGCTATTGGGACACCACAGTGGAAGGTACCCGGACGAAATTTTTTTTCAAAAAAGGCAATCCCAAACCTCTACCATGTCATTGAAAAGGAAGTCATAGCATCTCTGGCATACAGTGTTGGGGCAAGGGTCCATCTGACCACTGATACCTGGTCTGCAAAGCACGGTCAGGGCAGGTATATCACGTATACTGCGCATTGGGTCAACCTGCATACGGCTGACAAGCATGGAATGTGTGGCTCCGCAGCAGAGTTGGTGACACCACCACGACTTGCAGGCAGACCTACTGCCACCTCCTCTACCCCTACTCCATCCTCTTCGATATCCTCCTCGGCTGAGTCCTCTTCTGCTGCGGCGTCTGGCTGCACATCAACTGATTCCCCCCAGCTCCCCAGGGGCTATTCCACATCCCGGATACGACAGTGTCACGCTGTCTTGGGGTTGACTTGCCTGAAAGCAGAGAGCCACACAGGACCAGCACTCCTGTCCGCCCTGAACGCACAGGTGGATCAGTGGCTGACCCCGCACCAACTGGAGATCGGCAAAGTGGTGTGTGACAATGGAAGCAATCTGTTGGCGGCATTAAATTTGGGCAAGTTGTCACATGTGCCGTGCATGGCACATGTGTTGAATCTCATTGTACAACGTTTTGTGTCCCAGGCTTACAGGACGTCCTCAAGCAGGCCAGGAAGGTGTGTGGCCATTTCAGGCGTTTCTACACGGCCATGGCGCACTTTTCCGATATTTAGCAGCAAAACAACATACCAGTGAGGCGCTTGATATGCGACAGCCCGACACGTTGGAATTCAACACTCCTAATGTTCGACCGCCTGCTCCAACAAGAAAAAGCCGTCAACGAGTATTTGTATGACCGGGGTGCTAGGACAGCCTCTGCGGAGCTGGGAATCTTTTTGCCACGTTACTGGACACTCATGCGCAATGCCTGTAGGCTCATGCGTCCTTTTGAGGAGGTGACAAACCTAGTAAGTCGCACCGAAGGCACCATCAGCGACCTCATCCCATTTGTTTTCTTCCTGGAGCGTGCCCTGCGAAGAGTTCTGGATCAGGCTGTAGATGAGCGTGAAGAGGAAGAGTTGTGGTCACCATCACCACCAGAAACAGCCTTGTCATCATCGCTTGCCGGACCTGCAGCAACGCTGGAAGAGGAGTATGAGGAAGAGGAGTCAGAGGAGGAATGTGGCGGCTTTGAGGAGGAGGAAGACCAACCACAGCAGGCACCCCAGGGTGCTCGTTGTTGCCACCTATCTGGGACCCATGGTGTTGTACGTGGCTAGGGGGAAGAACAGACCGTCAATGACATCAGTGAGGAAGAGGAACGGGAAATGAGTAGCTCTGCATCCAACCTTGTTCAAATGGGGTCTTTCATGCTGTCATGTCTGTTGAGGGACCCACGTATAAAAAGGATAAAGGAGAACGATCTGTACTGGGTGGCCACGCTACTAGACCCCCGGTATAAGCAGAAAATGGCAGAAATGTTACCAAATTACCGAAAGTCGGAAAGGATGCAGCAGTTCAAAACCAAACTAAAAAATATGCTTTACACAGCTTATAAGGGGGATGTCACAGCACAGCGGGAATCTAACAGGGGAAGAGGTGAGTGTAATCCTCCTCCTACCACGCCACAGCCCTTCGGGATCCAGCCTTAGAGAACGACTCGACCGACAGGTAGCAGACTACCTCGCCTTAACAGCAGATATCGACACTCTGAGGAGCAATGAACCCCTTCACTACTGGGTGTGCAGGCTTGACCTGTGGCCTGAGCTATCCCAGTTCGCGATAGAACTTCTGGCCTGCCCTGCTTCAAGTGTCCTGTCAGAAAGGACCTTCAGTGCAGCAGGAGGCTCGGTCAAAAAAGTGTTGATTACCTCACCTTCATGAAGATGAATGAGGCATGGATCCCGAAGAGACTGACAGTGGGGGATACGTTTGACTAACAAAAGGCCTGATTACATGCCTTGGCCTCAAAATGGTCCCCAGGCTGCTGTATTTAATGTCTGCATACTGGATGACTTTCGTGAATTCTCCACCACCAACTAGGGTTCAAGCCGCAATGTTTTAGTCACTTTTCTGCCTTGAAAACATCAATTTTTCCGGCCGCTGCCACAATAGCGGCTGCAACAATGCCATTATTTTTCAGGCATGTGTACATGCCTAATTTTTCTGTCCTATGGTGCAGCACTGTGGCTGCAAAAACAAACAAACAAAAAAAGGCACATACAAGTGTCAATTCCCCTTCGTGATCGTTACCTTGTTGTGGTGAAGGGACTTGCGTATCACAATGAAGCAATCATCATCACCTCTATAAGTGTGTTGGCAATGTTGCCACACCCCAGATGATAAGGCCGTTGCTTCTTTATGGTCATACCAATAGCGATCGGACGGCTGGATAATATTTCATAGAAAAAACATTAATTTACCTTTTTTTTTTTATATGTTGTATGGGTTTTTAATACATAAAATAAAAAATCATAATAAAGTCTCTTAATAGTTTATTAGAAATGATGCAGACAATTAAAAATATCCCATAAATTCCAATACAAAGCAAGTAGAGAGCTCAGAACTAAATTATTTCATGATGTCGTAATGGTTCGCTAATTCGACAATGGTTAATCAATTCGACCGGATAGGGTCCGTAACAGGGATTAAACTGATAGGAATAGTACTAGTTAAGACACCACTCATATAGGGTGTCACAGCACATTGCTCTGTGCACGCGCAGTGCCCCAATTTGGGAGTAAGAGGACCGACCAAGCTGCTTTTTCCATCTCCCGGTTCCTGAAATCAATTCAGTTTAGTGTATGAGAGTTTGGTCTGTCACTGTGAAGGCAGTCGAAGGTACCCGGCCTAAATTTTTTTTCACAAAAGGCAATCCCTGATATGGGACGTTAGAGGGATTAAACTGATGAGAATAGTACTACAGAAAATACCACTCATATCGGGTGTGACAGTAAATTGCACGGCGCAGACACAGTCAACGTGGATTAAAACAGAGTGGAGGGAGCCAGCGTTTTTTTAACCATCTTACCGTTCGAAAAATCTATTCAATAAATGGCCCCCAGATTGGGGACGTTAGAGGGATTAAACTGATGAGAATAGTACTACAGAAAATACCACTCATATCGGGTGTGACAGTAAATTGCACGGCGCAGACGCAGTGACCGTGGTTTAAAACAGAGTGGAGGGAGCCAGCGTTTTTTTAACCATCTCCCCGTTCGAAAAATCTATTCAATCCCTTCAGCTCTCCAGGGGTTATTCCACATCCCGGATACGACAGTGTCACGCTGTCTTGGGGTTGACTTGCCTGAAAGCAGAGAGCCACACAGGACCAGCACTCCTGTCCGCCCTGAACGCACAGGTGGATCAGTGGCTGACCCCGCACCAACTGGAGATCGGCAAAGTGGTGTGTGACAATGGAACAAATTTGTTGTCGGCATTGAATTTGGGCAAGTTGTCACATGTGCCGTGCATGGCACATGTGTTGAATCTCATCGTACAACATTTTGTGTCTATGTACCCAGGCTTACAGGACGTCCTCAAGCAGGCCAGGAAGGTGTGTGGCCATTTCAGGCGTTCCTACACGGCCATGGCGCACTTTTCCGATATTCAGCGGCGAAACAACATGCCCGTGAGGCGCTTGATATGCGACAGCCCGACACATTGGAATTCAACACTCCTAATGGTTGACCGCCTGCTCCAACAAGAAAAAGCCGTCAACGAGTATTTGTATGACCGGGTGCTAGGACAGCCTCTGCGGAGCTGGGAATTCTTTTTCCACGTTACTGGACACTCATGCGCAATGCCTGTAGGCTCATGCGTCTTTTGAGGAGGTGACAAACCTAGTCAGTCGCATCGAAGGCACCATCAGCGACTTCATCCCATTTGTTTTCTTCCTGGAGCGTGCCCTGCGAAGAGTTCTGGATCAGGCTGTAGATGAGCGTGAAGAGGAAGAGGAAGAGTTGTGGACACCATCACCACTAGAAACAGCCTTGTCATCATCGCTTGCTGGACCTACGGCAATGCTGGAAGAGGAGTATGAGGAAGAGGAGTCAGAGGAGGAATGTGGCGGCTTTGAGGAGGAGGAAAACCAACCACAGCAGGCACCCCAGGGTGCTCGTTGTTGTCACCTATCTGGGACCCATGATGTTGTACGTGGCTGGGGGAATAACAGACCGTCAATGACATCAGTGAGGACGAGGAACGTGAAATGAGTAGCTCTGCATTCGACCGGATAGGGTCCGTAACAGGGATTAAACTGATAGGAATAGTACTAGTTAAGACACCACTCATATAGGGTGTCACAGCACATTGCTCTGTGCACGCGCAGTGCCCCAATTTGGGAGTATGAGGACCGACCAAGCTGCTTTTTCCATCTCCCGGTTCCTGAAATCAATTCAGTTTAGTGTATGAGAGTTTGGTCTGTCACTGTGAAGGCAGTCGAAGGTACCCGGCCTAAATTTTATTTTCACAAAAGGCAATCCCTGATATGGGACGTAAGAGGGATTAAACTGATGAGAATAGTACTACAGAAAATACCACTCATATCGGGTGTGACAGTAAATTGCACGGCGCAGACGCAGTGACCGTGGATTAAAACAGAGTGGAGGGGAGCCAGCGTTTTTAACCATCTCCCTGTTCGAAAAATCTATTCAATAAATGGCCCCCAAATTGGGGACATTAGAGGAATTAAACTGTTGAGAATAGTACTACAGAAAATACCACTCATATCGGGTGTGACAGTAAATTGCACGGCGCAGACGCAGTGACCGTGAATAAAAACAAAGGGGAGGGAGCCAGCGTTTTTAACCATCTCCCCATTCGAAAAATCTATTCAATAAATGGCCCCCAGATTGGGGACGTTAGAGGGATTAAACTGATGAGAATAGTACTACAGAAAATACCACTCATATCGGTTGTGACAGTAAATTGCACGGCGCAGACGCAGTGACCGTGGATTAAAACAGAGTGGAGGGAGCCAGCGTTTTTAACCATCTCCCCGTTCGAAAAATCTATTCAATCCCTTCAGCTCTCCAGGGGTTATTCCACATCCCGGATACGACAGTGTCACGCTGTCTTGGGGTTGACTTGCCTGAAAGCAGAGAGCCACACAGGACCAGCACTCCTGTCCGCCCTGAACGCACAGGTGGATCAGTGGCTGACCCCGCACCAACTGGAGATCGGCAAAGTGGTGTGTGACAATGGAACAAATTTGTTGTCGGCATTGAATTTGGGCAAGTTGTCACATGTGCCGTGCATGGCACATGTGTTGAATCTCATCGTACAACATTTTGTGTCTATGTACCCAGGCTTACAGGACGTCCTCAAGCAGGCCAGGAAGGTGTGTGGCCATTTCAGGCGTTCCTACACGGCCATGGCGCACTTTTCCGATATTCAGCGGCGAAACAACATGCCCGTGAGGCGCTTGATATGCGACAGCCCGACACATTGGAATTCAACACTCCTAATGGTTGACCGCCTGCTCCAACAAGAAAAAGCCGTCAACGAGTATTTGTATGACCGGGGTGCTAGGACAGCCTCTGCGGAGCTGGGAATTCTTTTTCCACGTTACTGGACACTCATGCGCAATGCCTGTAGGCTCATGCGTCTTTTTGAGGAGGTGACAAACCTAGTCAGTCGCACCGAAGGCACCATCAGCGACTTCATCCCATTTGTTTTCTTCCTGGAGCGTGCCCTGCGAAGAGTTCTGGATCAGGCTGTAGATGAGCGTGAAGAGGAAGAGGAAGAGTTGTGGACACCATCACCACTAGAAACAGCCTTGTCATCATCGCTTGCTGGACCTACGGCAATGCTGGAAGAGGAGTATGAGGAAGAGGAGTCAGAGGAGGAATGTGGCGGCTTTGAGGAGGAGGAAAACCAACCACAGCAGGCACCCCAGGGTGCTCGTTGTTGTCACCTATCTGGGACCCATGATGTTGTACGTGGCTGGGGGGAATAACAGACCGTCAATGACATCAGTGAGGACGAGGAACGTGAAATGAGTAGCTCTGCATTCGACCGGATAGGGTCCGTAACAGGGATTAAACTGATAGGAATAGTACTAGTTAAGACACCACTCATATAGGGTGTCACAGCACATTGCTCTGTGCACGCGCAGTGCCCCAATTTGAGAGTATGAGGACCGACCAAGCTGCTTTTTCCATCTCCCTGTTCCTGAAATCAATTCAGTTTGGTGTATGAGAGTTTGGTCTGTCACTGTGAAGGCAGTCGAAGGTACCCGGCCTAAATTTTATTTTCACAAAAGGCAATCCCTGATATGTGACGTAACAGGGATTAAACTGATGAGAATAGTACTACAGAAAATACCACTCATATCGGGTGTGACAGTAAATTGCACGGCGCAGACGCAGTGACCGTGGATTAAAACAGAGTGGAGGGAGCCAGCGTTTTTTTAACCATCTCCCCGTTCGAAAAATCTATTCAATAAATGGCCCCCAAATTGGGGACATTAGAGGAATTAAACTGTTGAGAATAGTACTACAGAAAATACCACTCATATCGGGTGTGACAGTAAATTGCACGGCGCAGACGCAGTGACCGTGAATAAAAACAAAGGGGAGGGAGCCAGCGTTTTTTTAACCATCTCCCCATTCGAAAAATCTATTCAATAAATGGCCCCCAGATTGGGGACGTTAGAGGGATTAAACTGATGAGAATAGTACTACAGAAAATACCACTCATATTGGTTGTGACAGTAAATTGCACGGCGCAGACGCAGTCACCATGGATTAAAACAGAGTGGAGGGATCCAGCGTTTTTTTAACCATCTCCCCGTTCGAAAAATCTATTCAATAAATGGCCCCCAGATGGTGACGTTAGAGGGATTAAACTGATGAGAATAGTACTACAGAAAATACCACTCATATCGGGTGTGACAGTAAATTGCACGGCGCAGACGCAGTGACTGTGGATAAAAACAAAGGGGAGGGAGCCAGCGTTTTTTTAACCATCTCCCAGTTCGAAAAATCTATTCAATAAATGGCCCCCAGATTGGGGACGTTAGAGGGATTAAACTGATGAGAATAGTACTACAGAAAATACCACTCATATCGGGTGTGACAGTAAATTGCACGGCGCAGACGCAGTGACCGTGGATAAAAACAAAGGGGAGGGAGCCAGCGTTTTTTAACCATCTCCCCGTTCGAAAAATCAATTCAATTCACCTTTCGGGGACCCTTGGTGTTGTACGTGGCTGGGTGGAGGAAGAAACCTTCAATGACATCACCGGGACGCGGCTAGCTTGGTATCCAACCTTGTGCAAATGGGGAGTTTGCGGTTGTGCAAATGAACTGTTTGCGGTTGTTTGCGGTGCATTAAAAGGGCAGTTTGGTCTGTCAATGTCTGTAAAGTGGGCGTAACCCTTACACTACCTGATCGATACAACATCATACCTGATCGTATACATACACTGGATGTTTTAAAGCATGTTATTCCAAACAATTTAGGAATGTTAGGTGATTTATGCCCTTTATGGATTAAAACCCGACTCTGCGTCCACTACGTAATTTTCCATGGGAGTTTTGCCATAGATCACGCTCCGGCATGCCACAGTCCAGGTGTTAGACCCCTTGAAACAACTTTCCCATCACTATTGTGGCCAGAAAGAGTCCCTGTGGGTTTTAAAATTCGCCTGCCAATTGAAGTCTATGGCGGTTCGCCCGTTCGCGAACATTTGCGGAAGTTCGCGTTCGCTGTTCGCGAACGGAAAATTTTATGTTCGCGACATCACTATTAACCATCTTAAATTCTGCCATTTACCAGTGTACTTAGTGCAGGGAGAGATGTCAGCGGGCGCAAGGCACAGTGTTAAAAAAAAACTTCATTGTGCTAAAAAAATGATTTAATAGTGCAGTGAAAGATTATTCCAGGTGTGGGTAAAGGATAGGGAGGAATCATTTCACAGCATTTA
Organism: Bufotes viridis; assembly: GCA_033119425.1. Lineage (NCBI taxonomy): Eukaryota > Metazoa > Chordata > Amphibia > Anura > Bufonidae > Bufotes > Bufotes viridis. Next base: position 379,001,658 of record CM065590.1, read on the forward strand.
TGTTGAACAGGATTCGGTAGGGGGGGGGATACAGCCTGGGTAATAGCCTCGGGATCAAAATTGCCATTATACAGCTCTGTGATTCCGGCAAACTGTTCTTATTAGGGTGCAAGTGCAGTTTAAAACAGGCATTAACAGGGTTTTTTACAAGGAAATATTTATATGTATTATTTGCTCTTGTGTGTTGCAGTTATATGTAGAAATCAACAAAATGTGGTCAAGGCCACACAGTCGTTATGCAAAAATCCACCTCAATTCAATGTAACACTAACAATTTGTGGATAGATATCTTAAAAATTTACATTTATTTATATGCTCTAAAATGATAGGCCCCAAAATAGCTAGAAGATATAAAACAAATGCATCAAAAAGATCCACAGACCACACATTATGCACAAAAATTATTGGATGACATAAAATAGGAGTGTGCGGCGGCACTTAGTAATGCCAGTGTCCTACCGCACCGTGGTCTTAGTCTCGGATGCCAGTAAAGTCAGCATTCATCCTCCAAAGGTTGACTTGAAAGGGTATGCATTGGGAAGGGAACAGACAGAGGTCTACACTTGCCCTATAATAACCTGTGGTGGTAGATATAGACCTAACCACTAAAAAGGGGGGTAGCAGTCTAACCACAGGGCACTCGTCCTTATAAGGGCGACCCTGTCCGGAACCTTTCCCTGTATGCTGAAAGCCTAATAAAGCCCTGCACTATTTAGTGCTCCCTGTTCCCATATGTTCTTAAGCATTTTTTGGCTTTTATTAGTGGGAAAAAAGGGCTTATTAGACGTTGTGAGGGAAGTGCTAAAATTACAGCCCTTTTTGTCGTGTATTAGTGGAAAAAGAAAAAAATATATTTGCTGCTCAGCGGTGAAGTTATCTGTTGTAAAGCCTTTTGTGGTGTGTATTAGTGGAAAAAGAAAAAATATATTTGCCGCTCAGCGGTGCGGTTATCTGTTCAAAACCTTTTGTTGAGTGTATTAGTGTAAAAAGAAAAAATATATTTGCCACTCAGCGGTGCAGTTATCTGTTATAAAGCCTTTTGTGGAATGTATTACTGGCACAAAAAAGGATTTGCCGTTTTGTAGTGAAGTGAGAAAATTACAAGGGTGTTTTAATTTCCTTTTTATTTTTTTATTTGATTTAACAGTATGTCAGACAGAGAAGTGCAATGCAATGCACAGGGGAGTGACAGAGGTGTAAAGGTTTCTGGCTCAAGCAGAGGTCGCAGCAGAGTAAGGGGCCATGGCAGCAGGGGTCACTTCGAGAGGCCTGAGCTCCCAGTGTCAGCTTTGCAGTTCAACGTTGCAGTTATATGTTCTAAAGACTTTCTTGGCGTGTATTAGTCGTAAAAAAAACGGCTTATTAGCCGTTGTGTGGTGAAGTGAGAAAATTACAGCCCTTTTTGGCGTGTATTAGTGGCAAAAAAAAGGATTATTTTCCATTCAGCGGTTCAGTTATATGTTCTAAAGCCTTTTTTGGCATGTATTAGTGGCAACAAAGGGCTTATTAGCTGTTGTGTGGTGAACTGACAAAATTACAGCCCTTTTTGGCGTGTATTAGCAGCAAAAAAAAATGTTATTTGCAGTTCACCGATGCAGTTATATGTTCTAAAGATTTTTTGGCCATTCAACGGTACAGTTATTTGTTTTAAAGCTTTTTTGGCGTGTATTAATGGCAACAAAAAGTATTACTTGCGTTGTGTGGTGAAGTGAGAAAATTACAGCCCTTTTTGGCATGTATTAGTGGCAAAAAAAGGATTATTTGCAATTCAGAGGTTCGGTTATTTGTTCTAAACCCTTTTTTGCCATGCATTAGTGGCAAAAAAGGTCTTATTAGCTGTTGGGTGGTGAAGTGACAAAATAACAGCCCTTTTTGGCTTGTATTAGTGGCAAAAAAAAAGTTATTTCAGTTCAGAGGTGCAGTTATGTGTTCTAAAGTCTTTTTTAGCATGTATTAGTGGCAAAAAATGGCTTATTAGCTATTGTGTGACACCCTCTCCACTCTGTTAGTGGGGCTCTACTTGTATAAGCGTTTAATAGAACAGGTTCTGTAAACATCTATGTGGAATCAGCTGATGAGGGTGTAAAATGAGTGCCCTTCTTCTTTTCACTAACATCGACCTGTAAGGCTAAGTTAATACTTGAGTTATTTGGTCGGTTTTGGCCCTGTGAGTGCCCAAATAAGTGAAGTGTGCAGTGTTATGTGGAATCAGTTGACGACGGTGTAAACGGAGTGTGCTCTTTCACGCTACAGTAGGATCTTGGGCCTCAGCATGGTAATTTATACCTGGCACTAACATTGAGTTCACACTTGAGCTGTTTGGTCAGTTTTGGCCCCGCAACTGCCCAAATAAGTGATCTGTGCAGTGATTCTAAGAGCGACTCCTTTCATGTGCATGTTATACTGACTCACAGTATTGTTTCACTACTATAGCAGACTCTGTATGTGTGTTACTGCAAGGCGCAGTGTTCTACACCACTATACAGGATCTCTGCAGCCAGGAAATAGCTGTTTTTCAATGCAATTCACAGCAAATAATTTTGGATCAAATGTTTTCGGAAAATTCAGCGAACCGGCCACATCAAACTTTTGAGAAATTTGCCTATCTCTAACTGTGACCTCCATAGCAACCTGCCCCATTAACTGTGACCTCCACAGCACTCCTTTCCTGAAACAGTGTCATCCATAGCGCCCTGCCCCTTTAAAGCTGACTTACAGCAGTGAATAAAAATGGATGGGTTGTTATTGAAACTGGGTGTAAAACTGTGTATATGTGGAGACTAAGGGACTGCGAGATTCTATTGGCTGATACGGGTCATGTGACCGTGTGTATGGCAGTTGGGATACGAGGAGAAAGACCTGCAGGTTTTTATTGGCTAATGTAGCTCATGTGATGGTGCCATATTTGCATTTTTTGGGAATGTCTCAGGAACAGTATTTGCTGAGAGCCGAGACCTGGGCTAAAACCTTCCCAGACACCTGATTTACCTGTGTGCCAAATTTTGTGATTGTATATGCGACAGTGCAGATTCCTTTAGCAGACATACATACTTACATACACTTAGCTTTATATATTTGATATAATGACTATGTAGGCTAGACAATTTTCCTCTTTATTTCTGGGGAAACATATGCAAATTATAATTTCCAACATCTGCTGGCATCAGATTTGAATAATTTGAATATCTTTCCCAGATACCCAGAGGGGTGTTCTACAACACTGCACACACGTACTCTGCATATTAGGTAGTCTCCATAATGCGCTCTCTCTCTTCCTTACTAGTGAGGATGATCAGTATGATCTCAAGCATGCTTAAGAAAGGCTTATACTGAGCTGAAATGTTGCATTGGGTAAAATAAAGTATTCTCTTTGGAGTGCTGCCTGTGTCATTATTTATACAATTCAAGGGCTTTAGAATTCTTGTCAGGTGAGGTGTGCACTCTCTTATTGAGTCTTGTTAGTGCTGCTATTGTTTTTTTTTTTGTTTTGTTTTTTTTTTCATTGTTCGAGATTGCTTTATGCATGTGCTCATGAGGAGTGGAGTGGAGAGAGGTGGGAGAAGATGTGAGCAGTGATATTCTTTCCAGATCTACAAATTATTATGAAAGAGATACAGACTCTTCCACTCTCAGAAGACTACCCTTGATCTTGACCATATTATTTTATATGCTCTGCCTTTCTATGTGTTAGGATTTCCCCTCCAGAAATACATTTTTTATGTAATTTTCTGTGGTTGTCTCCACTGAATAAACTTCCTCCAGTCCCAAGATAAGTTTTCACCTCTTTTGTCCTTAAAGGGGTAGTCTCACCTCTGGCATTGGGGGCTTATTGCTAGGATATGTTTCTGGCACCCTGATCTGTCTTTAAAACAGAGCCCACAAAGTGAAGGGAGGGGCATCTCGCATGTGTGGCCGCACTCCATTCATTCCTATGGGAGCGCCAAAATCAGCCGAGCTTGGCTATTTCCATCAGCCCCATAGAAGTGAATGAAGGTGTCTAAGTTTGTGCGTTTCGCTTCCCATTCATGTAAATGGGACTGTGGCCATTTTCAGCTCTCTTATAGGAATGAATAGAGGGTGGTTGAACATGCGTGGTATGCCCTACTTCACTTTGTGGGCTCTGTTATAAAGATAGGTGCCGGTTCGAGAGGAAGTACCAACAGCTATCAGATATTGGGGGCATAACCTAGCAATATGCCCTCAATGTCTGAGGTGAGACAACCCCTTTAAAGAAAAAACACAGTGGTTAAGGGGTTCAAACATAGGCTTGTATTAAATAAAATTGTTCTTTCATATTTACAATATAGTTCTTAATTTTAGATATGTGCTGTGGAAATACTTTACTTGGAAATCATTCTTTGTCCACTCACCTTACTTGCCATTTTTGGCTTTCACAAGGCAATCTTATAAGTTTGTAGTATGCAGTTGAGAACTCCAGAGATTTGGAAACAAGGCTGCATAATACTCATATTAATTTGAAGCAGTTGCTTCTGGACAATTTTTTCACTGACATCACATTAATAAAAAATGACTTAGCATTCTGTTAGCAATTGCTTTTCTTATCCGTTTGCAAGACATTTGTTCTAATGTGTTGTGCAGATAAGAGTGTTCTACTTTTATTATATGTAGAGTTTCAGCAAAATTAATCTAAAATTTAAGTCAAACTTTAGGGAAGAAGAACTCTCGCATAGGGTCATTGCAGAAGGTCAATCTGTTAAATGTAAAATGGTAGAAAGCAGCAGTTATATAACAGTATGAAACTATCTTTTGTAACAGAATATATAGACATTTAAAATGATGAAAACATAAAGAAACATTGTGAGTTCTTGGGAGTTTGATGATTATATATGAAATACAACTATTGGCCTTTTTTTGTTTATTAAAACTTAAAAGATTTAACTTTTAAATGGGGTTTATAGTTTTGACGAATGGATCTAAAAGAAAGAGTATTATAAGTGCTCAGAATGTGGAATGTGCTGTTAATGTTCTTCTGAAACTATAACAGATCATTTTAGTAAAGTCAATCTTCCAAAAGTATTCACTCAAAGTACTGATCCGAAGAATGAAAAAAAATCAACTAATTAACAGGAAATAATTACAGAAAAATATACTTTCTGACTTAAGATAAAGCATTTAGTATAGAATTCTGGACCAAATATTAATTTGAAGTAAGGGTGAGTGAATTGATTCTACTGGATCGGAATTCGTCCCAAAAAGTTCAGATACTAACAACTAGAGTTGAGCGAACCAGAACTGTATAGTTCGGGTTCGTACCAAATTTTGGGGTGTTCGGGACATGTACCCGGACCTAAACATTTTCAAAAAAGTTTGGGTTTGGATCTGTTGATCGGCGATTTCTTCCCGCTTTCTGAAGGGCTGCACAGCTGCCAATCAGCTAGCGTTTTGCTTCTTGCCCTAAGAAGCCATTACAGCCATGCCTACTAATGGCATGTCTGTGATTGGCCAAGTGCAGCATGTGACCCAGCCTCTATTTAAGCTGGAGTCACGTAGGGCCGCACGTCACTCTGCTCTGATTAGTGTAGGGATAGGACGCAGCTGCTGTGAGGGCGAGATTAGGCAGGGAAAACTCAGCAAAAACACCTAATAAAGTGAACGATCTATATTTGTGAATCATTCAACTTCTGCTAGTAAATTGCCCACTGGTTTTTAGGCTGCCCAGAGCGTTTTTCTGTCCCTTTTTTTCTGGGGTGATCGGCGACCGTTTTGTGTCTTGTGGTGCACCAGCACAAGTTGCCACCAAGTCCATCAATCCATTAATAGTAGTTTTTTTTTTTTTTTGTTATATCCTACGTCAGGGGCTTGGCTGTGCTCATTGTCACCCTAGAAACTCAGGATAGAAATTTCTATATTTTATTGAGAGGTGAAATTCAATTGCCAAAATAGCAATCCCCAAAATCTGGTGTTCCAGCTGTGGCTGGCTCAGTTTAATATTGTCTGGCAAAGGATATATATTTTTCTGGGGTGAAATTCAATAGACAAAATAGCAATACCGTAAATCAGTGGTTTCAACTGTGGCTGGCCAAGTTTAATAGTGTTCGGCAAAGGATATATTTCGTTCTGGGGTGAAATTCAATTGCCAAAATAGCAATCCCCTTACCCTCAGTTCACACTTGCGCGTTTTTATGCACGTTCGAACGCGCGTAAAAACGGCCGACGCAAAAGCAAGTATGTTTGCGTTTTTTGGCCCGTTTAACGCGCGTCCCCATAAACAGAGTTTAATAGGGATGCGCGTTAAACGCGCGATTCCTATTTTGTGCAGCGCAATTTAATTTGCGCGTTAAAAACGCGCAAATTAAACGCGCTGCACAAACGCTCAGGTCTGAACCCAGTGTAAATCTGGTGTTCTAGCTGTGGCTGGCCAAGTTTACTAGTGTCCGGCAAAGGATAGATATTTTTCTGGGGTGAAATTCAATTTCCAAAATAGCAATCCCCTAAATCTGGTGTTTCAGCTCTGGCTGGCTAAGTTTAACCACCTCAGACCTCCTAGCTTAAACACCCTTAATGACCAGACCACGGTTTATTGCTCGGTCGTACAACTTACCACCCAAATTAATTTTACCTCCTTTTCTTCTCACTAATAGAGCTTTCATTTGGTGGTATTTCATTGCTGCTTACCTTTTTACTTTTTTTGATATTAATCAAAAATGACCGAAATTTTTGCAAAAAAATTTCATTTTTCACTTTCTGTTGTAATTTTTTTTTAAACTACATTTCTATATAAATTTTTCTATAAATTTATTGTTCTACATGTCTTTGATAAAAAAAATCCAATAAGTGTATATTTATTGGTTTGGGTAAAAGTTATGGTGTTTACAAACTATGGTGCACAAAAGTGAATTTCCGCATTTTGAGTTTCTGAGCACCTGTCATGTTTCCTGAGGTACTACAATGCCCAGAAATACCCCACAAATGATCCCATTTCAGAAAGTAGACACCCTAAGGTATTCACTGATGGGCATAGTAAGTTCATGGAAGTTTTTATTTTTTGTCATAAGTTAGCAGAAATTGAATTCTTTTTTTTTTCAAAAAATTTCATTTTCCGCTAACTTGTGACAAAAAATAAAAACTTCCATGAACTCACTATGCCCCTCAATGAATACCTTGGGGTGTCTACTTTCTAAAATGGGGTCACTTGTGGGGTATTTATACTGCCCTGTCATTTTAGGGGCCCCTAAAGCGTGAGAAGTTGTTTTGCATCCAAATGCGTAAAAATGCCCTGTGAAATCCTAAAGGTACTCAAAGGAATTAGGGCCCCTTTGCGCATCTTGGCTGCAAAAAAGTGTCACACATGTGGTATTGCTGTACTCAGGGGAAGTAGGGCAATGTGTTTTGGGGTGCATTTTTCCATATACCCATACTGTGTGTGAAAAATATCTCTGTAAATAACAACTTTTTAAATTTTTTTATACAAAGTTGTCAATTTACAGAGATATTTCTCTCATCCAGCATGGGTATATGTAAAAATACACCCCAAAAAACAATGCCCTACTTCTCCTGAGTACGGCGATACCACATGAGTTACACTTTTTGGCAGTTAGGATGCGCAAAGGGGCCCTAAGGAGGCAGTGGTGAGACCGAGCCAACAGCGTAGCAAAAGAGGGAGCAGGGTGCAAAAGCAGAACAGCCACCGCTAAGACAGTTCGCCTGCTACTGGCCATCGCCACCAGGGACCGCGCATCCCAAAGGCAGCTTCAAGGAGTTCCCTGGCATGGCACTTCTTCAAACAATGTGCTGACAACAAGACCCGAGTGGTTTGCACGCTGTGCCACCAGAGCCTGAAGCGAGGCATTAACGTTCTGAACCTTAGCACATCCTGCATAACCAGGCATCTACATGCAAGCATGAACTGCAGTGGAGTAAACACCTTAAAAACAAGGAACTCACTCATGCTCCTCCTGCTCCCTCTTCTGCTGCTGCCTCGGCCTCTTCCTCCGCCTCGGGAGAAACGTTGGCACCTGCCGCCTAGCAAACAGAGGATGTGCCACCAACACCACTACCTCCGTCACCAAGCATCTCCACCATGTCACACGGCAGCGTTCAGCTCTCCATCTCACAAACATTGGAGAGAAAGCGTAAATTACCATCTAGCCACCCTCGAGCCCTGGGGCTGAATGCCAGCATTTCTAAACTACTAGCCTTTGAAATGCTGTCATTCAGGCTGGTGGACACGGGTAGCTTCAAACAGCTAATGATGGTGGCTTTCCCACAGTACGTTGTTCCCAGCCGCCACTACTACTCCAAGAGGGCCGTGCCTTCCCTGCACAAACAAGTATGCGATAAAATCAGGTGTTTACTGCGCAACGCCATCTGTGGCAAGGTCCACCTAACCACAGATACGTGGACCAGTAAGCACAACCAGGGACGCTATATCTCCCTAACTGCACACTGGGTAAATGTAGTGGTGGCTGGGCCCCAGGCGGAGAGTTTTTTGGTGCACATCCTTCGGCCGCCAAGGATCGCAGGGCATCATTCTTTGCCTTCTGTTGCCTCCTCCTCCTACTCGGCTTCCTCCTCCTCTTCTTCCACCTGCTCATCCAGTCAGCCACACACCTTCACCACCAACTTCAGCACAGCCCAGGGTAAACGTCAGCAGGCCATTCTGAAACTCATATGTTTGGGGGACAGGCCCCACACCGCGCGGGAGTTGTGGCGGGGTATACAACAACAGACCGAGAAGTAGTTGCTGCCGGTAAGCCTCAAGCCCGGCCTGGTGGTGTGCTCTAATGGGCGAAATCTCGTTGCAGCAGCAGGCCATAGTGGAGTTTCAGCTACAGCATGCATGGGTGAGTCGCACTGTGGAACAGTACTACTTCACCACCAATGACTGGGCCTCCATGCGAGACCTGTGTGCCCTGTTGGGCTGTTTCGAGTACTCCACCAACATGGCTAGTGGCGATTATTCCGTTATCAGCATTACAATACCACTAGAGTTGAGCGAACACCAGGATGTTCGGGTCCGAGAAGTTCGGCCGAACTTCTCAAAAATGTTCGGGTTCGGGATCCGAACTCGACCCGAACTTTATCCCGAACCCCAACCCCATTGAAGTCAATGGAAACCTGAACTTTTGGGCACTGAAAAGGCTGTAAAATAGCCCAGGAAAGGGCTAAATGGCTGCAAAAGGCAGCAAAATGTAGGTACATCCCCTGCAAACATATGTGGATATGGAAATGACTTAAAATAAAACAAAATAAATATAAATTAACCAATATCAATTGGCAACTTGGAGGAGGAGAAGGTGGAATAGGAGGTTGGGGTGGCATCAGTTGGGAATGCTATGAGAGTTGATGTTCTTATCACAGCCAAAAAGGATTCATGTCTGCCTGCAGTGCCACAGGCCTCATTCACAGACTCAGGCCCCTGGCACCCAGATGGAGGAGAGGTTTATTTAACTTTGGGTTGCCCCGCAAAATAATGGTAAAATTAAAAAAAGAGGATTCAATAAAGAAGTGCCCTGGATTCCAAAAATATATCGGTAAGGGGAGGTAGTTATACATTTCTAATCTGCACAAGGGATGGACAGGTCCTGTGGGATCCATGCCTGGTTGATTTTTATGAATGTCAGCTTGTCCACGTTGGCTGTGGACCGGCGGTGCGTTTGTCAGTAATGACGCCACCTGCCGTGCTGAATACACGTTCAGACAAAACGCTGGCCACCGGGCAGGTCAGCACCTCCAAGGCATAAAAGGCTAGCTCTGGCAACGTGGACAATTTGGAGACCCAGAAGTTGAATGGTGCCGAACCATCAGTCAGTACGTGGAGGGGTGTGCAGACGTACTGTTCAACCATGTTAGTGAAATGCTGCCTCCTGCTAACACGTTCCGTATCAGGTGGTGGTGCAGTTAGCTGTGGCGTGGTGACAAAACTTTTCCACATCTCTGCCATGCTAACCCTGCCCTCAGAGGAGCTGGCCGTGACACAGCTGCATTGGCGACCTCTTGCTCCTCCTCTGCCTTCACCTTGGGCTTCCAATTGTTCCCCTGTGACATTTGGGAATGCTCTCAGTAGCGCGCCTACCAACGTGTGCTTGACAAGCTGTACTCTGTGGGAGGCATATTGTCATCGTCCTCCGTATCCCCCCAGCCACGCATCAGTGTTGGGCCCGAGCTGCGTTGGGTGCCACCCCGCTGTGAAAATGTTTCATCCTCATCCTCCTCCCCCCCCTCATCCTCCAGTAGTGGGCCCTGGCTGGCCACATTTGTACCTGGCCTCTGCTTTTGCAAAAACACTCCCTCTGAGCCACTTCTAAGAGACTGGCCTGAAAGTGCTAAAAATTACACCTCTTCCTCCTCCTCCTTCTCCTGGGCCACCTCCTCTTCCATCATCGCCCTAAGTGTTTTCTCAAGGAGAAATAGAAGTGGTATTGTAACGCTGATAACGGCGTCATCGCCACTGGCCATGTTGGTGGAGTACTCAAAACAGCGCAGCAGGGCACACAGGTCTCGCATGGAGGCCCAGTCATTGGTGGTGAAGTGGTGCTGTTCCGCAGTGCGACTGACACGTGCGTGCTGCAGCTGAAACTCCACTATGGCCTGCTGCTGCTCGCACAGTCTCTCCAGCATGTGCAAGTTGGAGTTCCACCTGGTGGGCATGTCGCATATGAGGCGTTGAGCGGGAAGGCCGAAGTTACGCTGTAGCGCAGACAGGCGAGCAGCGGCAGGATGTGAACGTCAGAAGCACGCACAGACGGCCCGCACTTTATGCAGCAGCTCTGACATGTGGGGGTAGTTGTGAATGAACTTCTGCACCACCAAATTCAGCACATGCGCCAGGCAAGGGATGTGTGTCAATCCGGCTAATCCCAGAGCTGCAATTAGATTTCGCCCATTATCGCAAACCACTAGGCCGGGCTTGAGGCCCACCGGCAGCAACCACTCGTCGGTCTTTTTTTCAATACCCCGCCACAACTCCTGAGCGGTGTGGGGCCTGTCCCCCAAACATATGAGTTTCAGAACGGCCTGCTGACGTTTACCCCGGGCTGTGCTGAAGTTGGTGGTAAAGGTGTGTGGCTGACTGGATGAGCAGGTGGAAGAAGAGGAGGAGGAAGCCGAGTAGAAGGAGGAGGCAACAGGAGGCAAAGAATGATGCCCTGCATTTATTGGCGGCGGAAGGACGTGCGCCAAAGAACTCTCCGCCTGGGGCCCAGCTACCTCTACATTTACCCAGTGTGCAGTTAGGGAGATATAGCATCCCTGGCCATGCTTACTTGTCCACGTATCTGTGGTTAGGTGGACCTTGCCACAGATGGCGTTGCGCAGTGCACACTTGATTTTATCGCATACTTGGTTGTGCAGGGAAGGCACGGCTCTTTTGGAGAAGTAGTGGCGGCTGGGAACAACATACTGTGGGACAGCCATCGGCATCAGCTGTTTGAAGCGGTCTGTGTCCACCAACCTGAATGACAGCATTTCAAAGGCCAGTAGTTTAGAAATGCTGGCATTCAGGCCCAGGGCTCGAGGGTGGGTAGGTGGGAATTTACGCTTTCTCTTCAAGGTTTTTGAGATGAAGAGCTGAACGCTGCCGTGTGACATGGTGGAGATGCTTGGTGACGGAGGCGGTGATGTTGGTGGCACATCCTCTGTTTGGTGGGCGGTAGATGCCAACATTCCTCCTGAGGCGGAGGAAGAGGCCGAGGCAGCAGCAGAAGAGGGAGCAGGGGGAGCTTGAGTGAGTTCCTTGTTTTTAAGGTGTTTACTCCACTGCAGTTCATGCTTTGCATGTAGATGCCTGGTCATGCAGGTTGTGCTAAGGTTCAGAACGTTAATGCCTCGCTTCAGGCTCTGATGGCACAGGACCGCCTAACGCACAGATGCATCCAGCGGGTGGTCCTGTTGTTCTGGCCGGACGCATCCGTGCATCATCTAGCGAGACGCGAGATTTGCTGTGAACGCGCGCACGCAGCTCTGCAGTTACACTGCAGCCTGCCAGCGATGATCAATCGCTGGCAGGCTGTAGATGTAAAATAAATTAAATCAAACAGGTATATCAGACGCTGTTTTGTTAACAGAGTCTGATATACCTGCTACCTTGTCCTCTGGTGGTCCCATTTGCCGGGATTGACCACCAGAGGACCAGGTATCTCTGTAAAGTAGCACCAAGCACCACACTACACTACCCCCCCCCTGTCACTTATTAACCCCTTATTAACCCCTGATCAACCATATAGTCGCCCTGATAACCCCCCTGTCATTGATCACCCCCCTGAAAGGCTCCATTAAGACGTCCATATGTGTTTTGCGGATCCACAGATCCGCAAACCACGGTCACCGGCAATGTGCTTTCCGCATTTTGCAGATCCGCACATTGCCAGAACTATATAGAAAATGCCTTTTCTTGTTCACACTTGCGGACAAGAATAGGACATGTTCTATATTTTTGCGAAACGGAAGTGCAGACCCGGAAGTGCGGATCCCCAATTCCGGATCCGAGCGGGACAAAGTCTGTCCCCATAGAAATGAATGGGTCCACAATTCCGTTCTGCAAACAGAATTGAGGATGTGTGAATGTGACCTAAGCGTCCCTCATCACCGCCAGTAAGTTAGCTACTTGTTAGGTAGTTAGCGCTCAGCCCACCGCACCGCAGTCACTGATTTTGGCAGAGATTTTTTCATCCACATTGATCGATGCGAATGAAGAAATCTGTGCCGTTCATTTTTTCTTTCAGCCCTGAGGCTGAACGGAAAAAAAATATCTCATTACCCGTATGCTCAATATAAGGAGAATAGCAGAAACTCCTAATGCTGGCCATACATATAATGATTGCGGAGACCCTCAAATGCCAGGACAGTACAAACACCCCTCAAGTGACCCCATTTTGGAAAGAAAACACCCCAAGGTATTCCGTGAGGGGTATGGTGAGTTCATGTAAAATTTTATTTTTTGTCACAAGTTAGTGGAATATGAGACTTTGTAAAAATATATATATATATATATATATATTTATCAATTTACACTAACTTGTGCCAAAAAAAATAAAAAAATTATGTGAACTCACCGTGCCCCTCACCGAATACCTTGGGGTGTCTTCTTTCCAAAATGGGGTCACATGTGAGGTATTTTTACTGCGATGGCATTTTAGGGTCTCTAACTATGGTGCAAAAAAGTGAATTTCAGCATTTTGAAGCAGCTCTGACTTTCTGAGCACTTGTCATGATTCTTCAGGTGCTAGAATGCCAGGATAGTATAAATACCCTCCAAATGGCACCATTTTAGAAAGAAGACACCCCAAAGTATTCGCGGAGGGGCATGGTGAGTTCATGTATCATTTCATTTTTTTTTCACAAGTTAGCGGAAAATGACACTTTCTGAGGAAAAAAAATAAAAACAAAGTTTCTATTTCTGCTAACTTCTGGCAAAAAAATAAAATAAAATCGCCCACGGACTCACTATGCCCCTCACTGAATACCTTGGGGTGTCTACTTTCCGAAATGGGGTCATTTGTGGGGTGTGTTTACTGTTCTGGCATTTTGGGCGGGACTAAAATGTGAGCAGCCATGTAAAACCTAAAGGTACTCATTGGAATTTGGGCCCCTTTGTGCATCTTGGCTGCAAAAAAGTGGCACACATTTTGGATCGCCGTACTCAAGAGAAGTAGGGCAATGTGGTTTGGGGTGTATTTTTATATATACCCATGCTGGGTGTGAAAAATATCTCTGTAAATGACAACTTTTTAAAAAAATTTATGCAAAGTTGTCAATTTACTGAGATATTTCTCTTACCCAGCATGGGAATATGTAAAAATACACCCCAAAACACATTGCCCTACTTCCCCTGAGTATGGTGATACCACATATGGGACACTTTTTTGCTGTCTAGGTGCGCAAAGGGGCCCAAATTCCAACGAGTACCTTTAGGTTTTACATGGCTGCTCACATTTTAGTCCCGCCCAAAATGCCAGAACAGTAAACACACCCCACAAATGACCCCATTTCGGAAAGTAGACACCCCAAGGAATTCAGTGAGGGGCATAGTGAGTCCGTGGGCGATTTTTATTTTTTTTTGCCAGAAGTTAGCAGAAATAGAAACTTTATTTTTTTTCCTCAGAAAGTGTCATTTTCCGCTAACTTGTGAAAAAAAAATGAAATGATACATGAACTCACCATGCCCCTCCGCGAATACTTTGGGGTGTCTTCTTTCTAAAATGGTGCCATTTGTAGGGTATTTATACTATCCTGGCATTCTAGCACCTGAAGAATCATGACAAGTGCTCAGAAAGTCAGAGCTGCTTCAAAAGGCTGAAATTTACTTTTTTGCACCATAGTTTGTAAGCGCTATAACTTTTACCCAAACCAATAAATATACACTTATTTGATTTTTTTTATCAAAGACATGTAGAACAATAAATTTATAGAAAAATTTATATAGAAATGTAGTTTTTGTAAAAAGAAATTTACAACAGAAAGTGAAAAATTTCATTTTTTTGCAGATTTAGGGGATTGCTATTTTGGCAATTCATTTTTGATTAATAGCAAAAAAAGTAAAAATGTCAGCAGCAATGAAATACCACCAAATGAAAGCTCTATTAGTGAGAAGAAAAAGAGGCAAAATTAATTTGGGTGGTAAGTTGCATGACGGAGCAATAAACGGCGAAAGTAGCGTAGTGCAGAATTGTAAAAAGTGGCCTGGTCATTAAGGGTGTTTAAGCTAGGGGGGATGACGTGGTTAAAGAAGTGACATGCCAGGGAACTCCTTGAAGCTGCCTTTGGGGTGCTCGGTCCCTGGTGGCGGTGGCCAGTAGCAGGCGAACTCACTTGGCGGTGGCTGTTCTGCCTTTGCCCCCTGCTCCCTCTTTTGCTACGCTGTTGGCTCGGTCTCACCACTTCCTCTTCCTCTAAACTATGAAAGTCAGTGGCACGACCTTCATTCCATGTGGGGTCTAGGACCTCATCGTCTCCTGCATCGTCTTCCACACAGTCTTCCACCCTGACCTCCTGTTCGGTATGCACACTGCAAAAAGTCGCAGCAGCTGGCACCTGTGTTTTGTCATCATCAGAGACGTGCGGACTCTGATGAGGTGGTATTCCCATGTCCTCATCATCAGGAAATATAAGTGGTTGTGCGTCAGTGCATTCTATGTCTTCCACCACTGGAGAAGGGCTAGGTGGATTCCCTTGGGAAACCCTGCCAGCAGAGTCTTCAAACAGCATAAGAGACTGCGGAATAACTTGAGGCCCAGACAGTTTGCCTGATATGCATGGGGGTGATGTGACAGACTGATGGGCTTGGTTTTCAGGCACCACCTGTGCGCTTTCTGCAGAAGACTGGGTGGGAGATAATGTTGTGAACGTGCTGGATCCACTGTCGGCCACCCAATTGACTAGCGCCTGTACTTGCTCAGGCCTTACCATCCTTAGAACGGCATTGGGCCCCTCCAAATATCGCTGTATATTTTGGCGGGTACTGGAACCTGAGGTAGTTGGTTCATTAGGACGTGTGGCTGTGGCAGAAAGGCCACGTCCTTTCCCAGCACCAGAGGGTCCACTAACAACACCACGACCATGCCCGCGTCAGTGTCCCTTACTAGATGTTTTCCTCATTGTTACCGTTCACCACAATAAGAAAAAAAATATTTGTCACATTGTATTAAATTAAATTTCAGGCCTTTTTTTTACAGGCACCTAACACTATCTGGCTATCAATTTATGTACCGTATTACACTAATACAGGCACAGCAGTAACCACAGATTTAGGGGAATATTAATTGTAGGCTTAGTATTTAGGCCCTGGATGAAAGGTATCCGTTTATGGACAGATTTACACTTTGAGATGCACAGTAGCGTGTGAAAAAATATATAGGATTATGTTTTCAGCACTTGTATTTTAAGACTTTGTGTAATAAACCCTTTAACGGAAAGAAATACACTTAGAGGTGCAAAACAGTGTGTGCAGATGTAGAGGATTATGCTGTATTTTAACACTTACTGTAATATACCCTATAACGGAAAGAAATACACTTGGAGATGCACGCTGAGTGTAATATACCCATTTACGGACAGATTTACACTTGGCCTGCAACAGCTAGAACACCAGATTGTGGGTATTGCTATTTTGGCAATTGAATTTCACCCCAGAAAATAATACATCCTTTGACGGACACTAATAAAGTTGGCCAGCCACTGCTGAAACCACTGATTTATGGTATTGCTATTTTGGCAACTGAATTTCACCCCAGAAAAAATATATATCCTTTGAAGGACACTATTAAACTTGTCCAGCTACAGCTGGAACACCAGATTTACTGTATTTCTATTTTTGCAACTGTATTTCACCCCAGAAAATAATATATCCTTTGACGGACACTAGGGAAATTGTCCAGTCACAGCTGGAACACCAGATTCAGGTTATTGATATTTTGTCAATTTAATTTCACCTCAGAACAAAATCTATCCTTTGACGGATACTATTAAACTTGTTCAGTCACAGCTGGAACACCAGATTTAGGGTATTGCTATTTTGGCAATTAAATTTCACCCCAAAAAATAATATATCCTGTGACGGACACTATTAAACTTGGCCAGCCACAGCTGAAACCACTGATTTATGCTATTGCTATTTTGGCGATTGAATTTCACCCCAGAAAAAAATATATCCTTTGCCGAACAATATTATACTTGTCCAGCTACAGCTGGAACACCAGATCTACTGTATTTCTATTTTTGAAACTGTATTTCACCCCAGAAAATAATATATCCTTTGATGGACACTAGGGAAATTGTCCAGTCACAGCTGGAACACCAGATTCAGGGTATTGCTATTTTGTCAATTGAATTTCACCCCAGAAAAAAACCTATCCTTTGACGTATACTATTAAACTTGTTCAGTCACAGCTGGAACACCAGATTCAGGGTATTGCTATTTTGGCTATAAAATTTCACCCTCCCCCCCCAAAAAAAATATACCCTTTTACGGACAGATTTAAACTAGGCCTGCAATAGCTGGAACACCAGATTTACTGTATTTCTATTTTTGCTACTGACTTTTACCCCAGAAATTAATATATCCTTGGATGGACACAAGGGAAATTGTCCAGTCACAGCTGGAACACCAGATTTAGGGGATTGCTATTTTGGCAATTGAATTTCACCCCAGAAAAAAATATATCCTTTGCCGGACACTATTAAACTTGGCCAGCCACAGCTGAAACCACTGATTTATGGTATTGCTATTTGGGCAATTGAATTTCACCGCAGAAAAAAATATATACTTTGCCGGACACTTTTAAACTTTTTCAGTCACAGCTGGAACACCAGATTTACGGTATTTCTATTTTTGCAACTGAATTTCACCGCAGAAAATAACATATCCTATGACGGACACTATAAAACTTGTCCAGTCACAGCTGGAACACCAGATTTACGGTATTGCTATTTTTGTAATTGAATTTCACCCCAGAAAATGATCTATCCTTTGCCGGACACTATTAAACTTAGCCAGCCACTGCTGGGACACCAGATTTAGGCGATTGCTATTTTGGCAATTGAATTTTACCACAGAAAAAAATCTATCCTTTGCCAGACAGCAGAAAGTATTACACTTGGCTAGCCACAACTGGAACACCAGATTTAGGGGATTGCTATTTTGGCAATTGAATTTAAACCCTTAATAAAACATAGAAATTTCTATCCTGAGTTTCTAGGGGTGACAATTAGCACAGCCAAGCCCCTGATGTAGGATATAGCAAGACACAAAATGGCCACCGATCAAAGTGACAGAAAAACGCTCTGTGCAGACTAAAAACCAGTGAGCATTTTACTAGCAGAAGTTGAATGATTCACAGCTGTAGATCGATCACTTCATTAGGTGTTTTTGCTGACTTTTCCATGCCTAATCTCGCCCTCACAGAAGCTGCGTCCTATCCCTACACTAATCAAAGCAGAGTGACATGCGGCGCTACGTGACTCCTGCTTAAATAGAGGCTGGGTCACATGCTGCACTTGGCCAATCACAGCCATGCCATTAGTAGGCATGGCTGTGATGGCTTCTTAGGGCAAGAAGTAAAACGCTAGCCGATTGGCTGCTGTGCAGCCCTTCAGAAAGCGAGAATAAATCTCCGAACAACGGACCCGAACCCGAACTTTTTTGAAAATGTTCGGGGCCGTGTCCGTGTCCCGAACAACCCAAAATTCGGTACGAACCTTCCAGTTCGGGTTCGCTCATCCCTAGTGTTCTCCCCTTGAACTACCTACAGATCCCCGACACAAATTTATGACTACGATGTCTTGTGTTTTCATCATATGTAACACATTACCCTTTGTAAAACACAAGTTGCATATTTATATTATTGTTTTTCAGAAAACAAAAAACCCTTGAACTTTTTGATGTCCTGACACAGATTTTAATCTAGTATTTGACGTGAGTTAAAACACTACCCTCTAAAACATTCTTAGTACACGAATATTGCTATTTTCCCAAAGCAAACCAAGACAAAAAAAACTGTCTGGGGATGCCCTGTTCCAGATTTCAAACTATTATTTCAGGTGTTTTCACTGAGATTTAAAACACCATGTATCCTCTGGATGTTAAAACATCTGTTGTACAGTTGTATTGAGCCTGTCCCCCCAAACCAGCTGTATTTTTGCTCAAATAGAAAAAAAGTAATGTTCTTGCAGGTTGCTGCTTTTGAGGTTCTGCAGCAACTGCAGCTATGTTGGGAGGTACATTCAGCTCCTCACTTCTCACTTGGCTAAAAGCTCTCCCTCCTTTCCCTATTCTACCCAATTATTTTTCCTTCAAGCCTTTCCGTTCACTGTCCCTCACTCTAGAATAGAAGCTTCATTGTGACAGTACATTGTCACTCTGACACTCTAAGATCCATACACTTTTTCTTCCTCCCTCATTCTTTTACCTGCTGCCCTGTACAGTAAAATTTTGCTGTGTGCTGTTTTACTGGATTCGTCCGAGGCAAACCTGAAAAGCTTAGGGTTCTTCTGGTGGAAACATTTTTGCAAAGTTTGTTTCAAACCCAGTTTGTTACAAACCAATTTGCTCATCACTAATATTATGTTTTTTTCTTTTCACAGAAGCAAGTCTTGTTGTTGACTAAAATCAGTCTTAAAATATGGAAAGTATTTGAATTACTTATTGTTCCTTAATTTACATACAAACAGTAATACTTTTCTAGGTGATAAAAAGACACTCTGCTGAGTGCAAATCAATTTTCAGGTACCTGGTTGCACGTATAAGCATTCATACTCATGCACTTTGGGATGTCAGTAAAAGAAAAGAAAGTGTTTTCCGTTTGTAACTGCTACTGCATAAATCTGTAAAAAGCCCAGCAGGAATTCTAGTGTTGTGATTTGTGAAATACTTTAAATAGCAATAAAAACATGGAATGCTACCTATAATCAAATAATCATTGCTTGAGAATGACTGGCACTTCTCACATGAAGCCTCCATACAGTCTAGCCAATTAAAATTCAGTGTTTTTCAAATTAAGGTCTTTTCGACCTTCTGTTAAAATGCAATCAAGGCAATAAGAGTTCTCCACAGGCTGAGGCTGGACGCTTTTGTTAAGAAAGCTTAGAAACCATGAAACTGGATTGTACACAGGGTATTAGCAGTAGAATTTTGCACGCAGGTTTGGGACACATTTTGAAGAGATCTGTTGACATGAAATTACATTTGTATTTACGGTATTGTACTGTGCTTTGTCACTGGTTGACTTATGTTAATTGGGTTAGTTTACTTTTTGTTTTGAGCAGTTGTAGGAATGATATGGTTAACTCTCTACAATGGTCACGTACAACAAAGGAGATGCCTGGAAATAATAAAAAAGACAGATCAACAGGATTAAATGAGACAGTGTTTATGTTCGGGAAGAAAATGAGATGCATTATGTTGCAGTTTAAATAAATGATAAAAGTAGAGGAATATATTATTTCACTGAAATGCATTAAATTTAAAATAATATAAATATGCAAATAGTGATTTTAATTTGCATTTTACTTTCTTTTATTCCTGTGTGAATACAGAATTATATAGGAAATATGGTGGTTGTAAAAATAAGTTATGCAATCAGAAGAAAGAAAAATCCAGCTCAGCTCGGGTGACTCGTATTCATAGACTTTATTCCAGCGGTAAAAACTTTATACAAAATGCGAAAAACTGTACGCGTTTCAGACCTCCATAATATCTGGGTCCTTCTTCATGTGTTTGTCATGAAGAAGGACCCAGATATTATGGAGGTCTGAAACGCGCAACAGTTTTTCGCATTTTGTATGAAGTTTTTACCGCTGGAATAAAGTCTATGAATACGAGTCACCCGAGCTGAGCTGGATTTTTCTTTCTTCTGATTGCATACTTCCGCATCCAGGTGCGGCATCCGTGCACAGAGGGTGTTCTACAGCTGGTGAGAGCTGCCTTGCTTCTTTCTTAAAAATAAGTTATGAACTATAAATCTATTTATTTGTGATTATTATTTTTATTTTATTTTTAAGCATAAAAAAAATATGATAGGTGACAGGAGTCAAAAAGATTAACTAAATCTGAAGTATAAAAACTGCATTGAGTACTATTTAATTTTTTAATATTGTAATTTTATCTGTAATCATACAATTAAGAAACTTCAGAGAGTTATTCAAAATCTAACTCCTATTGAAATTATTTAATATAAAGTAAAAATATATAGTAATTAAGTCACACAACTTGGTGATTTTCATAGTTCACTGCCTATATGACCTGCAGTTGAGCCTTATCTTGCTGGTGGAACATGCTCAGTGTCAGCACTAGTACTTATAGGAGGCTGTAACTGGGCTGCTGTTGAAGCCATGTTCAGTCTTGCTTCATCAAGAAGGAGCACATATTTACAAAGCCATATGAGGACTTATTTTTTGCGAGTCGCATTTATAATGGTACAATTTAATTTGCCAAAGCTTGTATTGGAAAATGGCACATACTTCCTGGTGGTTTAAGAGGGTACATATGTCTAAGATATAGTATTAGTGTTGTAGTGTTCTTCTGTGTGTATAGGTCAACCATAGTAATTAATGCAGATTATTGTTGATCGAGTAGAACACTTTGGGATGCTCGGGTGCACCCGAGCATAATAAAAGTCAATGGGAGAACCCGAACATTAAACCAAACACCCCCTGCTCTGAAGAGGGGAGGGTGCTGGGTCCCACTGATGTCTATGCAGAAGATCGCTGTACAGTGAGGGAATCCCCCAGTGTGAGTCCACGGCTTACGAGTACCTGCGCTGACTCCATATATAGCTATGTTCATATATGGAGTCAGGGCTTGGGGAAACCTAGTGTATTTAAATCTAATTTAGTCTCTATTTCTGAAAAGTTTCTGCTGGAATTTGAACTCACAACCTTCTACATTAGAAGCAAGGACCTTAACCACTCATCTATAAAACTTAATGATAAACTGTGTCAGAAAAAACTCATAGTAGTTTGTCATGTAGTAAATATTCCTATACAGCAGAAGTATCATTTTATATTTCAGTGCAGGTTAACATGTAGCTAGTGGTTAAGGCTCTTGGCTCTAATGTAGAAGGTTGTAAGTTCAAAGACCAAGAGAAATGTTTAAAAAATAGAGGCTAAAAAAATAGAGGCTGTAAAAAAAACGAATGGCACAAAATAAATGTGTAACTACTAAAAAAATAATATATAATCATACTTCTGATATATATGAATGCAAATTATGTGGGAGACTACTGCTGATGTTTTTAGCCATAATATATATATATATATATATATATATATATATATATATACACACATATATATATATATATATATATATATATATATACATATATATTATATTTTTAAATATATAATAATATATGTAAATATATTATAGCTAATATATATATATATATATATATATATATATATATATTAAATTAGCCTCTATTTCTGAAAAATTTCTGCCGGGATTTGAACTAAAAACCTTCTTATTTAGGGTCCAGGACCTTAACCACTACGTTATACAAATTATACTTCTGCAGTATAGGAATACTTACTAAATGACAAACGACTATGAGTTTTTTCTGACACAGTTTATCATTAAGCTTTATGGATGAGTGGTTAAAGTCCTTGCCTCAAATGTAGAAGGTTGTGAGTTCAAATTCCAGCAGAAACTTTTCAGAAATAGAGGCTAAGTTAGATTTAAATACACTGACTCGAGCATCACGCTCAAGCACAATTACCGTATTTTTCGCCCCATAAGACGCACTCCCCCCCAAAAAAAATATGGGGGGAAAGTGCCCCTGCGTCTTATAGGGCGAATGCTGACATTTTTACATTGTCAGCTGCGATGTACGCGCAAGCGGGGAGGGACTGGAAGGAGGAGCTGGGGGCCGGAAATTGTGGAGGGGCCGATGCAGTGACTGTACTCCGCTCCCCCCCGCTCCAGTGCTGCACTATTGAAATATGAAATATGTAATAAAATTACAAGTTCCTGTCCATGCCCCCCACCTCTAATATTACCGACACACGGCAGCTTGTTGAAAGGAGGCAGTCCGGGCGGCCGGCGCGTCACTCACTGACGTAACGTGCCTGCGCTGCCTGCTTTATTCATAAAGTAGGCGGCCCAGGCACGTGACATCAGTGAGTGACGCGCCGGCCGCCCGGCCTTACTGCCTGCTATCCACAAGCTGCCGTGTGTCGGTAATATTAGGGCTGGGGGGCATGG
Source organism: Bufotes viridis (assembly GCA_033119425.1). Classification (NCBI taxonomy): domain Eukaryota; kingdom Metazoa; phylum Chordata; class Amphibia; order Anura; family Bufonidae; genus Bufotes; species Bufotes viridis. The sequence continues at coordinate 379,024,315 of CM065590.1, forward strand.
ACAGGAACTTTTAATTGAATTAAATATTTTGTATTTCTATAGTGCAACGTGGGGTGGGGGGGGGCGGAGTACAGTCACTGCATCGGCCCCTCCGCAATTGCCGGCCCCCAGCTCCTCCTCCCAGTCCCTCCCAGCTCGCTCAGTTTTATGGGGGGAGGGGGTCTGTGGATGGCACTGTTATGGGATGGGGATCTGTGGATGGCACTGTTATGGGGTGGGGAGGGTCTGTGGATGACACACATATATAACAGTGCCATCCACAGATCCCCCATAACAATGCCATCCACAGATGCCCCCATACAGTGCCATCCACAGATGCCCCCATACAGTGCCATCCACAGATCCCCCATAACAGTGCCATCCACAGATCCCCCATAACAGTGTCAGCCCTGTTATGGGGGGGGGGGAATCTGTGAAGGATACTGTTACAGGGGTGCTTCACAGTATCCTTCACAGATCCCCCCCATAACAGTGTCAGTCATAGATCCCCCCATAACATTGCATCATCCACAGATCCCCCCATAACAGTGCGTCATCACCAGATCCCCCCATAACAGTGCGCCATCCCCAGATCCCCCATAACAGTGCGCCATCCCCAGATCCCCCATAACAGTGTGTCATCCCTAGATCCCCCATAACAGTGCGTCATCCCTAGATCCCCCGATAACAGTGCACCATCCCCAGATCCCCTCCATAACAGTGTGTCATCCACAGATCCCCCATAACAGTGTTCTTCACAGATCCCCCTCATAACAGTGACATCCACAGATCCCTAGTAATAGTGCCATCCACAGACCACCATTAGTTCCAAAACCACAAAAAGCACACATTTTTGTTAAAAAAAAAAAAATTTCTTATTTTCCTTCCCAAAAAACCTGGTTGCGTCTTATGGGCCGGTGCGTCTTATAGGGCGAAAAATACGGTAGTTATTAGAGTACAAGTGCTATGTTGAAAATCATTTAGTGGCTTTTATCTGTGGAAAAAAGATAAACATATACGTAGGTCACTTTTGTTATTATTTATGCTAAAATCATTTGGAGTCATTTCTGGTAGGAGAGTATAGGGCAGTATTTCAGTGATACACGAAAATTTTAACACACTGCACGTTTGTAGTCATTTCTAGTGAAAGAGTTTAGGGCGGTATTTCAGTAATACACAAAAAATATTAATTCACTGCACGCTTAGTCATTTCTGTGGAAGCATATAGGGTCGCATTTCAGTACTACAAGAAAAATATATACGTACTTCACTCTTTAATTGTTTTCTGGTTAAAGCATATAGTGGCCTTTTTCAGTCCAACAAGAAATATATTCTCAGGTCACTTGTGCAGTTATTTCTGGTGAAAAGGTATAGGGGCCTATTACAGTAAAAAAAAGAAAAATATATATACACGCACTGCAGTGTTGAAAGCGTGTAGGGGCGTATTTCATTCAAAAAATAAAAATATATATGCACTGCTCTATTGCAGTTATTTCTGGTGAAAGCGTATAGGATTGTATTTCAGTACTACAAGAAAAATATATACGCACTTCACTCTTTAATAGTGATGTCCCGAACTAATCGCCGTCAAACATTGCTTGTTCGCCACAGCGGGCGAACATATGCGATGTTCGGTCCGCCCCCTATGCATCATCATTAAGTAAACTTTGACCCTGTTCCTCACAGTCAGCAGACACATTCCAGCCAATCTGCACCCTCCCTCCCACACCTTCCCACCTCCTATAAAAATGGCAGCCATTTTAGATTCAGTCTGAAGCTACATGTTAGTGAGAGCAGGGAGACTACAGCTGCTGCTGTGCTGATGATTCTGAATTCATAGGGAAAGCGTTAGCTAGGCCAGTGTTCTGTGTCCACAGACTCATCTGCTGTAAGGACAGCGTCACAGCACCCCAAAAAGCCCTTTTTAGGTCTGCTACATTAGTCTGCTTTTATTTTTTTTCCTCCATATATATTGCAGTTGCTTGGCCTGCCCGTGTGTGAGAGGCTGCAGGCCCACAGACTGTAGTGTGCCCACTGCCAGTGCCCACCACTCACACTGTGTGGCACAGGACTTTGCATTAAAAAAAGGCATTTAATTTTTACACTTTATTCTAATTTCAGTTGCCTGCCGGCTGCCAATGTGTGTCAGAAAGGCCACTATGTGCTTTAACCAGAAAACGAAGAGTGAAGTGCGTATATAATTTTCTTGTATGCTGAAATACGACCCTATATGCTTTCACCAGAAATAACTGCAACAGTGCAGTGCGTATATATTTTTATTTTTTGACTGAAATATGCCCCTATATGCTTTCAACAGAAATCACTGCAACAGTGCAGTGCATATATATATTTTTCTTTTTTTACTTAAATACTCCCCTATACCCTTTCATCAGAAATAACTACAGAAGTGAACCGAGAATATATATTTCTTGTTGGACGGAAAAAAGCCACTATACGCATTAACCAGAAAATAATTAGAGTGAAGTGCGAATATATTTTTCTTGTAGTACTAAAATATGACCCTATACGCTTTCACCAGAAAAAACTGCAACAGTGCAGTGCGTATATATTTTTATTTTTTTAATGAAATAAGCCCCTATACTCTTTTACCAGAGATTAATGCAACCGTGCAATGCGTTTAAATGTTTTCTATATTACTGAAATACCGCCCTATACTCTTTCACCAGAAATTACTGCAAATGTGCAGTGCATTTATATTTTTTGTGTATTTCTAAAATTCTGCCCTATAACTTTTCACCAGAAATGACTGCAAAAGATTTTAGTGTATATAACAATTAAAGTGACAGATAAATGCCACTTGCACCCCAATAACTAATTGCTGGAATGACAGAGCTGTATTATGAGACTATCTGGATCCCCAAGTAATGTTTCCCTGCACTTGTAAATCACTTTATTTCACAATGAGCATTTTCCGATGACTCTTCCTAGCATCTGCACATGTTTCTCCCTGCCTGTGAAATGATTCCTTTTACTATCTTTTCCCTGCACTAGTAAATCACTTCTTTCCTTTTTTTTAACAATCAGTTTTTCTTTCACTCTCCCTAGCGCCTGCATACACGTCTGTCCCTGAACAAAGTATGGTTGTGAATGGCAGAATCTAAGATGGCCACCATATTTAAAGGGTTGTGACATCAACAGGCTGGCTGCTGATTGGCTGCATGCATAGCATTATGGGTCATCCCGCCTTCCCAGAGTTCCTTGCCCCATGTCCTCACACGTCTAGCCACCACTTTAGCCGCAATGTTAGGAAAAATTGCAATTCGTTACAGGAAGCACGAGGAAATTCACATTCATTGCAAATCAAATTTTTTCCTGAAATTCTAAACGAATACCACTTTGTCAGCTTTGATTCGCTTATGTCTACCTATAATACATTCATTACCAAAAGTCCACAAAAATGTGACCCCCCCACCCCCTCTTTGCACTCTATTGTTTGGGGTATTGGCTCTTTGTTGGAAAGGATGGAAGTTTGGCTGGACTCCCTGTTACAGCCACTAGTTAAAAGGGCAGCGAATTACATCCAAGACACCACTGATATACTCAGAAGTTTTCATGATAAACAGTGGCACAGGGAGTATACATGGTTGACTCTGGATGTTGTTTCGCTCTACCCCTCTATTCCTCACAATGTAGCTATTCTTGCATTGGAATATCACCCCTATAGGTATAGCAAACATTCAGTGGAGTTTATTGAATATATCTTGGAGGTGACATACTTTCTCATGACACATAATTATTTTTCTTTTGAAAATACATTTTTTGTTCAAATAACTGGTGTGTCTATGGGTGCAAAATTCTCACCTTCATTAGCAAATTTAACTATGGTATACTGGGAGGAGTGATATATTTCTTCTGAAAATAACCCTTTTTTGTGCGAGGTCGTCTGGTATGGCAGATACATTGATGATCTGCTCCTAGTATGGGGCAGCAAAGTATCTGCCCTACCAGCCTTCATTGATTACATGAATAATAACCCATACAATTTAAGGTTCACCCATTTATTTGATTCATATACTATTCATTTTCTGGATGTAAAATTGACAGGTTATCAGAATCAGACTATCTGCACAGAAACGTTCCGCAAGAAGGTGTTAGGGAATACAATACTAAAAACCAATAGACATCACCCTGTTCACACCTTGAAAGCTATTCCAGTAGGAGAATGTATCCGGTCTCTCGGAAATTGCAGTTCAAATGCCGTGTTTACAAGCGAATGCCAGTTAATTCAGACGCGTCTGATCCAAACGGTTTATACAGATTGGATGTTATCCAGAGATTTGAACATAGCAGCGAACAAATCTACAACTGAACTATTGTTTAAACCTAAAAGGACTAATATAATTAAAAATGTGACTATGGATTCTGAACAGCCCTTACTTGTTCTTACATACAGCTGCCAGTTCACACAAATACAACAATCTATCAGAAAATGTCTTCCCATTTTATATGAGGACAGTATTCTATATGACACCTGAAAAAATGGATGTAGAATAGTATCAAGGCGACCCAGTACATTAGCCAGTATTCTTTCCCCCTCACTTTTTACACGTACCACAAATAAATCATCGGGTTCCTGGATAAAATACCTAGGTTTTACCAAATGTGGAGGATACCCATGCAAAATGTGTAGATATGCCACAACAACAAGAAACTTTCACAATTCTACACATACGGAAACATTCCCAATAAAAAGTTGTATTAATTGCAATACAATGGGCATCATTTATGTCATTGAATGTACAATATGTGACTTTATGTATATAGGGAGTTCCAGCAGGAAATGTAAAACAAGACTGCTGGAACATGTCAATTATAGGTATGAGCGGGAGGTGCCATATTCGATTTCACAATATTCGATATTCAATTGAATATTCGTCATATAGTCGTTGAAATCGAATATTCTTCATTATTCTATATAATGTGAATGTTGCGCGAATTTATATTTGCCTATTGCAATTTGAACTTTGAACAGTGTATACAGGCAAATTTCCTATTGGGTTAGCTTAGTAGAATAAACAAAGATATGAAATATAGCACTATATTCTCAATCTTCGTTATATTCTAGCAAGCCAACTATTAGGAACTCAGTTCTAAAACAGTCACCTTATTACACAAAAAACAATCCCCTACATAAGATAAAGGTATTAGGCATTGTGCTATGTCTGTATCAAACTGCTCTGAAAAAATATGACAAGACCTAACCCTTCAGGTGAACACCGTAAAAAAATAAATACAGTACCAAAAAAGACATTTTTTTGTCACCTAACATCACATAAAGTGCAACATCAAGCAATCAAAAAGGCGTATGTCCCCCAAAATAGTACCAATCAAACATTCACATGATCCCGCAAAAAATGAGATCTTACCTAAGACAATCGGTCAAAAAATAAAAAAAACTATAGCTCTCAGACTGTGGAGACACTAAAACATCATTTTTTTTTGTTTTAAAAATGCTATTATTGTATTAAAGTAAAATAAATAAAAAAGTTGACATATTATGTATCGCCGCATCCATAACAACCTGCTCTATAAACATAACACCCAAATAAAGACAATCACCCAAAAAAATGTAAAAAATTATAGCTCTCAGAATATTGAGACACTAAAAGATATTTTTTTTGTTTCAAAAATGCTATTATTGTATTAAAGTGAAATTAATAAAAAGTAGACATATTAGGTAATGCGCTGTGTCCGTAACAACCTGCTCTATAAAAATAGGGCATGACCTGACCCCTCAGATAAACACCGTAAAAAAATAATGGTGCCAAAAAGGCCATTTTTTATCACCTAACATCACATAAAGTGCAACACCAAGTGATCAAAAAGGTGCATGCCCTCCAAAATAGTACCAATCACCTCACCCCACAAAAAAAGAGACAGTACTCAAGACAATCGGTCAAAAAATAAAAAAACTATGGCTCTAAGACTATGGAGACACTAAAACATTTTTTTTTGTTTCAAAAATGCTATCATTGTGTAAAACTTAAATAAATAAGAAAAAGTTTACATACTAGGTATTTCCGTATCCGTAATGGCCTGCTCTATAAAAGTATCACATGACGTAACCCCTCAGATGAACACCATAAAAATAAATAAATAAATAAAAACTGTGCCAAAACAAACACATTTTTGGTCACCTTTTCCCATAAAGTGTAATATTGAATCAAATTCAAATAAAAAAAATCATATGTACCCAAAAATGGTACCAATAAAAATGTCAACTCTTCCTGGAAAAAAATGAGCCCCTGCACAAGTCGATCGGTGGAAAAAAAATAAAAAATAATATGACATTCAGCAAATGGAGACAGAAAAACAATTTTTTTTAATGCTTTATTATGTAAAACTGAAACAAACAAAAGAAAGTAGACATATTTGATATCAGTGCATCCGTAACAACTTGCTCTAAAAATAGCACATGATCATGATCTTAACGTTATAGAAAAACAAAAATGTGCCAAAACAGCCATTTTGGGGTTATTTTTCCTCACTAAAAATGTAATATAGAGCGACTAAAAATCATATGTACCCCAAAATAGTACCAACAAAACTGTCACCTTATCCCCGTAGTTTCCAAAATGGGGTTTTTGGGAGTTTCTACTGTAAGGTGCATCAGGGGGGGCTTCAAATGGGACATGGTGTCTAAAAACCAGTCCAGCAAAATCTACCATCCAAAAACCATTCGGTGCCCTGCCGTGTGCCCTTACATTAGTTTACGACCACATATGGGATGTTTCTGTAAACACAGGAATCAGGGTAATAAATATTGAGTTTTGTTTGCCTTTTAACTCTTGATGGATTAAAATAGGAAATTCGCCAAAAAAGTGAAATTTAGAAATGTCATCTCTATTTTCCTTTAATTCTTGTGGAAAATGTAAAGGGTTTTCAAAGTTTGTAAAAGCAGTATTGAGTACCTTGAGGGGTTTAGTTTCTATGATGGGCTCATTTATGGGGGTTTCTACTATGTAAGCCCCACAAAGTGACTTCAGAACTGAACTGGTCCTTAAAAAGTGGGTTTTTGAAATTGTCTTAAAAATTTTAAGAATTGCTTCCAAAATTCTAAGCCCTCTAACGTCCTAAAAAATTAAATGAAATTTACAAAATGATGCCAACATAAAGTAGACATATGGGGAATGTTAAGTAATAAATATTTTATGAGGTATCACTGTCTGTTTTAAAAGTAGAGAAATTTAAATTTTGATAAATGTGGGATTTTTTCATAAATAAAAGTGAAATATATTGACTCATTTATGACGGTCATGGAGTACAATGTGTCACAAGGAAACAATCTCATAATGGATTGGACAAATAAAAATGTTTTACCACATAAAGTGACACATGTCAGATTTGCAAAAAATGGCCTGGGCAGGAGGGTGAAAACTGGTCTGGGGTAGAAGGGGTTAAAGAGGTTATCCAACACTAAACTTTTTTGACAGACCTCTTCAGAGTGGCTGGATCCACAGTGGGGTTTATACTTACCTGGTCTCCATTGCTGGATTCTGCCTGCATCGCTCCACAGCCATCTCCACAAGTTACGGGTTACTGGGGATCAACATCCTGTTGACGGGCATCACGTGACCTCTGCAGCCAGTCACTGGCAGCAGCATTGACCAGTCACCCATGTGGTATGTCACTCTGTCATGTGCCATACAAGTGACAGTTATTCGCTGCATTTGTCACATGACCCCCATCAACAGGATGTTGATTCCCAGAGACCTGGGACGTAGCAGCAATATAATGATGCAGCCAGAATCCGGTGGTGGGGACCAGGTAAGTATGCACCCCACCAAGGATCTAGCCACTTTGAAGGGGTCTGTTAAAAAAGTTTAGTGCTGGATATCCCCTTTAAGTGACAAACAAGTCATTATGAGGTTAAATAATGTATTATTAATAGTGTTGAGTGCGAATATTCGTATCTCGAATTTTATTCGTGAATATCGCCACTTCAAGAATTCGTGAATATTTAGAATATAGTGCTATATATTCGTATTCACGAATAGTGTTGATCGCGAATATTCTAATCGTGAATTTTTATTACGAATATATTACATTGCCGATTTTTGCAATCAAGTAAATAATGACTGGAGATCACGAATTCTCGAATTTGCGAATTTATGGCGAATATTCAGCCAAAAATTTTGTAAAATATCGCAAATTCGAATATTGCCTATGCCGCTCATCAATAATTATTAATAGGAATATCTATCAGTGAAACAAATTAATACAGAGTGATGTACTAATACTACTGCCATTATTATATTACAATGCTTCTTTACACAGTCACTTGAGGAAAACATGTGTTGCAAGTTGATGTAAATGTGTATTATGTAAGGATAAGCTAGATTCTACAAACATATGATCCTTCATTATACATTAACAGATGTTCTACTAATCATTGCTTATATGTGTATAGTGGATGAATTAAGTCCGTGAAGTGTGTTATTGGGCATGGGCATAAATGCCTTATTTCAAAAGTGCTAGATTTAAAGTAGAATTGACTTTATCAACCTAGTCGGCATTTTAAAAGAAGTGAAAAGTATTCTAGTAAAATTTTGGTTGATTTACAGTCCTTCTTTGTGCTAAGTTTCATCATTATAACTTTTAGCATAAACAGGGTTAAAAATAGAGTTGAGCGAACACCTGGAAGTTCGGGTTCGAGAGGTTCGGCCGAACTTCCGGAAAATGTCCGGGTTCGTGATCCGAACTCAACCCGAACTTCATCCCGAACCCGAACCCCATAGAAGTCAATGGGGACCCGAACTTTTGGGCACTAAAAAGGTTGTAAAAGACTCCCGGAAAGGGCTAGAGGGCTGCAAAAGGCAGCAAAATGTAGGTAAATCCCCTGCAAACAAATGTAGATAGGGAAATGATGACTCAACATAAAATAAATAAAAATTAACCAATATTAATTGGAGTTAGGTCCCATAGCACAGAATCAGGCTTCAAATCACCCACCAAAGGAGAAGGTCGCTTACTATTATTTGGACCCCAGCATCCAGACAAAGGAGAGAGGTCCCATAGCAGAGAATCTGGCATCATATCAACCACCACAGGAGAAGGCCACTTTCAGTGACTTAGGCCTTAGCACGCAGACAGAGGAGACATGTCAGATAGCAAAAGCATTGCATTTATACCATCCAGCACAGGAGAAGGCCACTTTTAGTTACTTTGACCCCTGCACCCAGAAAGAGGAGAGAGGTCCCACAGCACATATTCAGGCATCATATCACCCACCACAGGAGTAGGCCACCATTTAGTTAATTTGACCCCTGCACCCATGTCAGATGGTACAAGCATCAGTTTTACATCACCCAGCACAAGAGAAGGCCACTTTTAGAGACTTTGACCCCTGCACCCAGACGGAGGAGAGAAGTTTCACAGCACCCAGACGGAGGAGAGAGGTTTTCACAGCAGAGAATCAGGCATTTAGATCACCCACCACAGGAGTAGGCCACCATTTAATGGGACCCCGGCAACCATGTCAGATGGAACAAGTATAACATTTATATCACCCAGCACAGGAGAAGGCGACTTTGAGAGACTTTGACCCCTGCACCCAGACGGAGGAGAGAGGTTTCACAGCACATATTAAGGCATCATATCAATAACCACAGGAGAAGGCGACTTTGAGAGACTTTGACCCCTGCACCCAGACGGAGGAGAGAGGTTTTACAGCACCCAGACGGAGGAGAGAGGTTTCACAGCAGAGAATCAGGCATTTAGATCACCCACCACAGGAGTAGGCCACCATTTAATGGGACCCCGGCAACCATGTCAGATGGAACAAGTATAACATTTATATCACCCAGCACAGGAGAAGGCGACTTTGAGAGACTTTGACCCCTGCACCCAGACGTAGGAGAGAGGTTTCACAGCACATATTAAGGCATCATATCAATAACCACAGGAGAAGGCGACTTTGAGAGACTTTGACCCCTGCACCCAGACGGAGGAGAGAGGTTTCACAGCACCCAGACGGAGGAGAGAGGTTTCACAGCAGAGAATCAGGCATTTAGATCACCCACCACAGGAGTAGGCCACCATTTAATGGGACCCCGGCAACCATGTCAGATGGCACAAGTATCAGCTTTATATCACCCAGCACAGGAGAAGGACAGTAAAAATCAAGTCAAGACCCCATTGATTTCACCCAGCAGTGCCACAGGCCACAATCACTAATTCAGGCCCATGGCACCCGCAAAGAGGAAAGTCCAAATCACGCCAAGACAGGCATTTAGATCACCCACCACAGGAGTAGGCCACCATTTAAATGGACCCCGGCAACCATGTCAGATGGCACATGTATCACATTTATATCACCCAGCACATGACAAGGCCACTTTCAGTGAGTTAGGCCTTAGCAACGAGACAGAGGAGACAGGTCAGATAGCACAAGCATCAGTTTTACTGATCACCCACTACAGTAGTCAGCCACCTTTAGTTAATTTGATAGCTTCAACCATGTCAGATGGCACTTGTATCACATTTATATCACCCAGCACATGACAAGGCCACTTTCAGTGAGTTAGGCCTTAGCAACGAGACAGAGGAGACAGGTCAGATAGCACAAGCATCAGTTTTACTGATCACCCACTACAGGAGTCGGCCACCTTTAGTTAAGTTGACAGCTTCAACCATGTCAGATGGCACTTGTATCACATTTATATCACCCAGCACATGACAAGGCCACTTTCAGTGAGTTAGGCCTTAGCAACGAGACAGAGGAGACAGGTCAGATAGCACAAGCATCAGTTTTACTGATCACCCACTACAGGAGTCGGCCACCTTTAGTTAATTTGACAGCTTCAACCATGTCAGATGGCACTTGTATCACATTTATATCACCCAGCACATGACAAGGCCACTTTCAGTGAGTTAGGCCTTAGCAACGAGACAGAGGAGACAGGTCAGATAGCGCAAGCATCAGTTTTACAGATCACCCACCACAGGAGTAGGCCACCTTTAGTTAATTTGACCCCTGCACCCAGAAAGAGGAGAGAGGTCCCACAGCACATAATCAGGCATCATATCAACCACCTCAGGAGAAGGCCACCATTTACTTACGTAGGCCTTAGCACCGACACAGAGGGGACAGGTCAGATAGCACAAGCATCAGTTTTACATCAACCACCACAGGAGAAGGGCACTTTTAGAGACCTTGACCCCTGCAGCCACACGGAGGAGAGAGGTCCCACAGCAGAGAATCAGGCATCATGTCAACCACCACAGGAGTAGGCCACCTTTTGTTTCTTTGACCCCTGCATCCAGAAAGAGGAGAGAGGTCCCACAGCAGAGAATCAGGCATTTAGATCACCCACCACAGGAGAAGGCCGCTTTCAGTGACTTTGTCCCCCTGCACCCACACAAAGGAGACATGTCAGACAGCACAAGTTTAACATTCATATCACCCAGCACAGGAGAAGGACACTTTCATGTACTTTGGCCCCGGCACCCAGACAGAGGGAAGGTTCATTCAACTCTGGGTTGCACCCCAAGATCCTAGTTAATTTCAAAAATTGATTTTTCAACGAAGAAGTGGCCAGGAGTACAAGACAACATGGTTTAAAGCAGTTATTAAGGACTACTCTGCACAAGGGAGGGTCAGGTCTTGTGGGATTCATGCCTGGTTCATTTTTATAAACGTCAGCTTGTCCACGTTGGCTGCGGACAGGCGGCTGCGTTTGTCAGTAATGACGCCCTCTGCCGTGCTGAATACACTTTCAGATAAAACGCTGGCCGTCGGGCAGGACAGCACCTCCAAGGCATAACATGCTAATTCTGGCCACGTGGACAATTTGGAAACCCAGAAGTTGAATGGGGCCGAACCATCCGTCAGTACGTGGAGTTGTGTGCAGACGTACTGTTCAACCATGTTAGTGAAATGTTGCCTCCTGCTAACACGTTCCGTATCAGGTGGTGGGGCAGTTAGCTGTGGCGTGGAGACAAAACTTTTCCACATTTCTGCCATGCTAACCCTGCCCTCAGAGGAGCTGGCCGTGACACTGCTGCGTGGGCGACCTCTAGCTTCTCCTCTGCCTTGGCCTTGGCCTTCCACCTGTTCCCCTGTGACAGTTGGGAATGCTCTCAGGAGCGCGTCTACCAGCGTGCGCTTGTACTCGCGCATCTTCCTATCACGCTCCAGTGCAGGAAGTAAAGTGGGCACATTGTCTTTGTACCGTGGATCCAGCAGGGTGGCCACCCAGTAGTCAGCACACGTTAAAATGTGGGCAACTCTGCTGTCGTTGCGCAGGCACTGCAGCATGTTATCGCTCATGTGTGCCAGGCTCCCCAGAGGTAAGGACAAGCTGTCCTCTGTGGGAGGCGTATCGTCATCATCCTCTGTATCCCCCCAGCCACGCACCAGTGATGTGCCTGAGCTGTGCTGGGTGCCACCCCGCTGTGAACCTGCTTCATCCTCATCCTCCTCCACCTCCTCCTCGTCCTCCAGTAGTGGTCCCTGGCTGGCCACATTTGTACCTGCCCTCTGCTGTTGCAAAAAACCTCCCTCTGAGCCACTTCTAACAGACTGGCCTGAAAGTGCTAAAAACGACCCGTCATCCTCCTCCTCCTCCTCCTCCTGGCCGTGGCCCACCTCCTCTTCCATCATCGCCCTAAACATTTCTCTAGGAGACATAGAATTGGTATTGTCACGCTGATAACAGTGGCATCGCCACTGGCCATGTTGGTGGCGTACTCAAAACAGCGCAACAGGGCACACAGGTCTCGCATGGAGGCCCAATCATTGGTGGTGAAGTGGTGCTGTTCCGCAGTGCGACTGACCCGTGCGTGCTGCAGCTGAAACTCCACTATGGCCAGCTGCTGCTCGCACAGTCTCTCCAGCATGTGCAAGGTGGAGTTCCACCGGTTGGGCACGTCGCATATTAGGCGGTGAGCGGGAAGGCTGAAGTTCCGCTGTAGCGCTGACAGGCGAGCAGCGGCAGGATGTGAACGCCGGAAGCGCGCACAGACGGCCCGCACTTTATGCAGCAGCTCTGACATGTCTGGGTAGTTGTGAATGAACTTTTGCACCACCAAATTCAGCACATGCGCCAGGCAAGGGATGTGCGTCAAACCGGCTATCCCAGAGCTGCCACGAGATTTCGCCCATTATCGCACACCACCAGGCCGGGCTTGAGGCCCACCGGCAGCAACCACTGGTCGGTCTGTTGTTCAATACCCCGCCACAACTCCTGCGCGGTGTGGGGCCTGTCCCCCAAACATATGAGTTTCAGAATGGCCTGCTGACGTTTACACCAGGCTGTGCTGAAGTTGGTGGTGAAGGTGTGTGGCTGACTGTATGAGCTGGTGGAAGCAGTGGAGTAGGAAGCCGAGTAGGAGGAGGAGGCTACAGAAGGCAGAGAATGATGCCCTGTGATCCTAGGCGGCGGAAGGACGTGCGCAAAGGAACTCTCCATCTGGGGCCCAGCCGCCACTACATTCTCCCAGTGTGCAGTTAGTGAGATATAGCGTCCCTGGCCGTGCTTACTGGTCCACGTATCTGTGGTTAGGTGGACCTTGCCACAAATGGCGTTGCGCAGTGCACACTTGATTTTATCAGACACTTGCATGTGCAGGGAAGGCACGGCTGTCTTGGAGAAGTAGTGGCGGCTGGGAACCACATACTGGGGGACAGCCATGGCCATCAGCTGTTTGAAGCTGTCTGTGTCCACCAGCCGGAATGACAGCATTTCAAAGGCCAGTAGTTTAGAAATGCTGGCATTCAGGCCAAGGGCTCGAGGGTGACTAGGTGGGAATTTGCGCTTCCTCTCAAAGGTTTGAGAGATGGAGAGCTGAACGATGCTGTGTGAAATAGTGGAGACGCTCGGTGACGGTGGCGGTGGTGGTGTCGGTGGCACATCCTCTGTTTGCTGCTCGGCAGGTGGCAACATTCCTCTCGAGGCGGAAGCCGAGGCAGCAGCGGTAGAGGGAGCAGGGGGAGCCTGAGCGGGTTCCTTGTTTTTAAGGTGTGTACTCCACTGCAGTTCATGCTTTGCATGTAGATGCCTGATCATGCAGGTGGTGCTCAGGTTAAGAACGTTAATGCCTCGCCTCAGGGTCTAATGGCACAGCGTGCAAACCACTCTGGTCTTGTCCTCAGCACATTGTTTGAAGAAGTGCCATGCCAGGGAACTCCTTGAAGATGCCTTTGGGGTGCTGGGTCCCTGTTGGCGCTGGCCAATAGCAGGCGAACTCTCTGGACGGCGGCTGTTCTGCTTTTGCCCCCTGCTCCCTCTTTGGCTTCGCTGTTGTCTCGGTCTCACCACTGCCTCTTCCTCTGAACTATTTAACTCAGCGGCACGACCTTCAGTCCATGTGGGGTCTAAGACCTCATCGTCCTCTGCATCGTCTTCCACCCAGTCTTCCTCCCTGACCTCCTCCTGTTCAGTCTGCACACTGCAATAAGATGCGGCAGTGGGCACCAGTGTTTCGTCATCATCAGAGACTCGGTCACTCTGCTGTGGTGGTATTCCCATGTCCTCATCATCTGGATACATAAGTGGTTGTGCGTCAGTGCATGGAATGTCTTCCACCGCTGGGGAAGGGCTAGGTGGACGCCCCTGGGAAACCGTGCGAGCAGAGTCTTCAAACAGAATAAGAGACTGCTGCATAACTTAAGGCTCAGACAGTTTCCCTGATATGCATGGGGGTGATGTGACAGACTGATGGGCTTGGTTTTCAGGTGCCACCTGTGCGCTTTCCGCAGAAGACTGGGTGGAAGACAATGTGGTGAACGTGCTGGAAGCACTGTCGGCCACCCAATCGACTAATGCCTGTACCTGCTCAGGCCTTACCATCCTCATAACGGCATTGGGCCCCACCAAATATCGCTGTAAATTCTGCCGGCTACTTGAGGGAGTTGGTTCACTACTTTGTGCGCCTGAGGCCGAACGGCCACATCCTCTGCCAGCAACAGAGGCTCCACAGACACCACCACGACCGCGTCCTCGTCCCTTAATAGAATGTTTCCTCATTGTTGCGATTCAACTCGCACCACAATAAAATTTATTATTTTTTAGCCCAAAAATTCCCACACTGGAAGATATAATTCCTTTTTCCAGTATTAATTACAAGAAAACTGCTGCAAATTGGACACCAGAATTTTTAAAATGCTAGTGTTTTGGTACATAGATTCCCACACGGGGAGATATGATTCCTTTTTACAGGAGTAAAAACGTGAGGCCTACTGTTTCTGGTCTAACTAACACCAGATTGATTAAATTGGCCTTTTTTTCACCAAAATGACAACACTGGACAATGTAATGCCTTTTTCCGGTATTAGTAACATAGTAACATAGTATATAAGGCCTAAAAAAGACTTTTGTCCATCCAGTTCGACCTGTTTCCTGCAAGTTGATCCAGAGGAAGGCAAAAAACCCCTGTGAGGTAGAGCCAATTTTCCCCACTTAAGGGGAAAAAATTCCTTCCCGACTCCAATCAGGCAGTCAGAATAACTCCCTGGATCAACGACCCATCCTTAGTAGCTATAGCCTGAAATATTATTACGCTCCAGAAATACATCCAGGCCCCTCTTGAATTCCTTTATTGTACTCACCATCACCACCTCCTCAGGCAGAGAGTTCCATAGTCTCACTGCTCTTACCGCGAAGAACCCTTTTCTATGTTTGTGTACAAACCTTCTTAATTCCTTTTTACAGGAGTTAAAACGTGAGGCCTACTGTTTCTGGTCTAACTAACACCAGATTGATTAAATTGGCCTTTTTTTCACCAAAATTACAACACTGGACGATATAATGCCTTTTTGCGGTATTAATTACAAGAGGACTGCTGGTATTTCAGAACACTGGAATTTTTAAAATGCTAGTTTTGCTAGATAAATTTCCCGCACTGGGAGAAATATTGCCCAAGCCTTTTTACAGTATTAATTACAACAGGAGTGCTTCTTCTGGTCTAACACCAGAATAATTTTATTATTACGGTGAAAGCTTTTTTTAATTTATATTTCTGGCACATAAGAAAAAAAAATATTTCTGGCTGACAGTATTGGACTTGGCTGTAGTGGCACTGGCTAGCCTAGCTGGAACAGCACATTCATGGGATTTGCTATCCAAGTGGGTTACTTTCAGTTTCACCACTGATATATTAAATATCTTTGCAGTTAGTAGGGGTGACACAAGCACAGCCAAACCCCTGATGTAGTATATCTATGAAAAAATCGACTATTACATGAGATTAATGGACGTTGTGGCAGCTTTTGCTGTAGCACCACAAGTCCCAAAATGGCCGCCGCCTATCAGCCCAGTAACATGTGCCAGAAAACAGTCTGCCCAGCCAGAAAAGAAATTGACTTTGACTGAGCAGCTGAATCGCTGTTGTTCTGATTCACAGGTGTAGATTTTTCACTTCTTTGGAGCTTTGGTTTAGACTCTGTGGCAGCTTGTGCTGGCGCACCACAAGTCCCAAAATGGCCACCGCCGGTCAGCCCAGTTACATGTGCCAGTAAAAATCGCTCTGGCCAGTCTAAAAAAAATAGTGACTTTCAGTGAACAGCTCAGCTGAGTTGTTCTGATGCACAGGTGTGGATCATTCACTTCTTATCAGGTTTTCTTCCTCAAATATCCCTGCCTATCTCGCCTTCACAGCAGCTGCATCTATCCCTGGTCTAATCACAGCGGGAGTGAGCACGTCACGACGTGCGCACAAACTTATAAAGAGGCTGAGTCACATGCTGCACTTGGCCAATCACAGCCTTGCCAATAGTAGGCATGGCTGCGATGGCATCTTAGGGCAAGTAGTATGATGCATGTTGATTGGCTGCTTTGCAGCCTTTCAAAATGCGCCATAAAACATGACGAACTACGAACCCGAACCCAGACTTTTATGAAAATGTCCGGGATCGGGTCCGTGTCACGGACACCCCAAAATTCGGTACGTACCCGAACGATTCTCGAACTGTTCGCTCAACACTAGTTAAAAAATCTTTTCTACATGTTTGGAGCAAATACCCTTTCACCTCTGGAGGATTTTTTGTTTTTGTGTTTTCTTTTTTCACTTGCTACCTCTCTGGGGCCATAACATTTTTATTTTTCCATTCACGTAGCCATATGAGGGCTTGTTTTTTGTAGGATAAGTTGTATTTTTTAGTTTAATATTGCATATAAAGTAATGGTAAGCTGGAAAAAAAAATCCAAATGGGGTGTAATTTGAAAAAAAGTGCAATTCTACCACAATTTTATGGGTTTTGTTTTTATGGCTTTCCCTATGCAGTAAAATTGCCTATTATTTCAGGTCAGTATAATTACGGCAATAACACATGCATATTGTTTTTTCTTGTGTTTTAGGCTAGGTTCACACGACGATATTTGTCGCGCAACAAAAAGTCGCACTATTGTCGCGCAACAATTTTTATAATGGGAGTCTATGGTGTCGCATTGCGACATGCGACATGCTGCGACTGCGACACGACAGTCGCAAAAAAATCATTCAAGATGTTTTTTTCAGCGACTGTTGTTGCGACACCACAGACTCCCATTATAAAAATTGTCGTGTGACAATAGTGCGACAAAATGTTGCACGACAAATGTTGCAGTGAAGTTGTGCACTATTTGTCGCGCGACTTATTGTCATGCTACAAATGTCGTCGTGTGAACATAGCCTAAACACTAACAAAAAACATTGGAAAAAAAATAGTTTTTCTTTGCATCACCATATTCTGTACCCTATTCCTTTTTTTATATTATGTGTATGTATGAGGGCTTATTTTTTTAGCGGGCAATCTGTACTTTTCATTCATACTATTTTGAGTTATGTATGACTTTGTACATGAACATACAATCAATCATTAGATTGCTTCTCTAATAGAGTCAAATGCATTGGAGTCTATAAGAATTTCACTATGTTCCTATGAAACCCTGGTATGGAGAGTGCTATGCTCGTTAGCGGGTGCCATCTTTAAAGACCTGCCCAGCTCTGGGCGGGAAGAGGTAAAAATGAGATTCAAGAGGCTAAATAATGTTATTGACTACCAAGTTTTGTTAGGACTATGTTTAAAGCTAATTGTATTAATCTAGCTACTTCTAGAAAATGCACCTCAAAAGTGGATACTTGAAGCAACAACAAGTCTGACACTGACTAAAGTGAGGGTTGGACTCTACTTTGGTCCATCTTACCATGGTGATGGACCATGTGATGTGACGTCATCACAGGTCCTTTAGTTCTTAGCTGATGCAGGGAAAGAGAGGACAGATCGCAACTACGCGATCAAGTGGCTAAGGTAAGTTAACTTTTATTATTTTTAACCCCTTCCACTTCATTTTACTATGCATTCTTTATTATTATGTTATTATTTCCCCTTATAACCATGTTATAAGGGGAAATAATCAATTCTCCAGAAGACCCGAATCCGAACTTCAGTGATGAAGTCCGGCTTCGGGTCTGGGTACTAAACATGGCAATTTTTCTCACGCGCGTGCAAAACGCATTACAAACGTTTGCACCCGCGTGGGAAAACCGCTCATATTCCCGCAACGCACCCGCCTCTTATCCTGACGCCCGTGTGAAAGAGGCCTTAGAGTCCCAGGTTGCTGTCCTCAGAGTAGTTGCAGTTGTCAATAGGATTCAGCAGTAGTGAGGGAACTAGAGAGCAGTCAGCTGAACTCGTAAGTCAGAACAAAGCAAATAAAGGTAGAACTAGAATTCTGTCTAGGAGTCAAACTCAGAAAATATAAAAAATAGCAACAATCCAAAGAACTATGGCCCTGATAACCTCAGTAGAAGCAGCTAGCTACATGCACACGACAGTTGATTTTTGCTGTCCGCAAATCGGGATCCGCAAAAAAAACTGATGGACCATCAGTTTTTTTTTGGAGGATTCCTTTATTTTCACAGATTCCTTGTAATAAATGACTATCCTTGTCCGCAAATCAGAAAAAAGTAAGACATGCACTACTTTTTTTGCTGAAGGGAAACACCGACAACAGACGTGGAACATAAACGGATGAACTGTCAGCATTTTTTTGCTGACCCATTGAAATGAATGGGTTCCTGTCCTATCCGCAAAAAAAAAGAAACTGAAGCAGAGAAAAACAACTGTTTGCTTCCACAAATTTGCCTCCACAATAGTCCGTGGTTGAAAAGCAATGATGTGAAATCCTACACAGGTATGTAGCTCAATTGTAATGATTAGGGATAAGCGAACCCCAACAGCAAAGTTCAGGTTCATACCGAACTTTGCGAGTTCGGATACCCAGATCTGAACTTTTTTACTAAAGTCTGGGTTCCATTATAACATGGTTATAGCGAAAGAATATTATCATTCTTAAGAGAAAATGCAAAAGAGTATGGCAATTTGGGGGTAAAAAAAACAAAAAAAACAAAAACAACTCAGCTCATCCACTTGATTGCGCTGCCGCAGTGTCTTCTATCTTCTTTCAGCAGGACATGTAAAAGGACCTGCGATGAAGGCACCACGCTCACCATGTGGTGAGCGTGGTAACTAGAGTTGAGTGAACACCTGCATGTTTGGGTTCGAGAAGTTCAGCCGAACTTCCCGAAAATGTTCGGGTTTGGGATCCGAACTCGACCCGAACTTCATCCCGAACCCCATTGAAGTCAATAGGGACCCAAACTTTTGGGCACTAAAACGGCTGTAAAATAGTCCAGGAAAGGGCTAGAGGGCTGCAAAAGGCAGCAAAATGTAGGTAAATCCCCTGCAAACAAATGTGGACAGGGAAATAAATTAAAATAAAATAAAATAAATTAAAATTAAGCAATATCAATTGGAGAGAGGTCCCATAGCAGAGAATCAGGCTTCAAGTCACCCACCAATAGAGAAGGCCACTTTTAGATAATTAGGCCCCTGGCACCTAGACGGAGGAGAGGTTCCTTCAACTTTTGGTTGCACCGCAATATAATGGTAAAGTTAAAAAAAAAAGGATTCAATAAAGCAGTGCTCCGGAGTACAATAATATATGGTTGAGGGGGAGGCAGTTATAAATGTCTATTCTGCACAAGGGATGGACAGGACCTGTGGGATCCATGCCTGGTTGATTTTTATGAACGTCAGCTTGTCGACGTTGGCTGTGGACAGGCGGCTGCGTTTGTCAGTAATGACGCCCCCTGCCGTGCTGTATACGCGTTCAGACAAAACACTGGCCACCGGGCAGGCCAGCACCTCCAAGGCATAAAAGGCTAGCTCTGGCCACGTGGACAATTTGGAGACCTAGAAGTTGAATGGGGCCGAAACATCAGTCAGTACGTAGAGGGGTGTGCACACGTACTGTTCCACCATGTTAGTGAAATGCTGCCTCCTGCTAACACGTTCCGTTTCAGGTGGTGGTGCAGTTAGCTGTGGCGTGTTGACAAAACTTTTCCACATTTCTGCCATGCTAACCCTGCCCTCAGAGGAGCTGGCTGTGACACAGCTGCATTGGCGACCTCTTACTCCTCCTCTGCCTTCGCCTTCCACTTGTTCCCCTGTGACATTTGGGAATGCTCTCAGAAGCGTGTCTACCAGCGTGTGCTTGTACTCGCACATCTTACTATCACGCTCCAGTGCAGGAAGTAAGGTGGGCACATTGTCTTTGTGCCGGGGATCCAGCAGGGTGGCAAACCAGTAGTCCGCACACGTTATAATGTGGGCAACTCTGCTGTCGTTGCACTGCAGTATGTAGTCGCTCATGTGTGCCAGTCTGCCCAGAGGCAAGGACAAGCTGTCCTCTGTGGGAGGCGTATCGTCCTCCTCCTCTGTATCCCCCCAGTCACGCACCAGTGATGGGCCTGAGCTGTGTTGGGTGACATCCCGCTGTGAACCTGCTTCATCCTCATCCTCCTTCACCTCCTCCTCATCCTCCTCGTCTTCCTCTTCCTCCAGTAGTGGGCCCTGGCTGGCCACATTTGTACCTGACATCTACTGTTGCAAAAAACCTCCCTCTGAGGCACTTCTAACTGACTGGCCTGAAAGTGCTAAAAATGACCCATCATCCTCCTCCTCCTCCTGGGCCACCTCCTCTTCCATCATCGCTCTAACTGTTTTCTCAAGGAGATATAGAAGTGGTATTGTAACGCTGATAACGGCGTCATCGCCACTGGCCATGTTGGTGGAGTACTCGAAACAGCGCAACAGGGCACACAGGTCTCACATGGAGGCCCAGTCATTGGTGGTGAAGTGGTGCTGTTCCGCAGTACGACTGACCCGTGCGTGCTGCAGCTGAAACTCCACTGTGGCCTGCTGCTGCTCGCACAGTCTCTCCAGCATGTGCAAGGTGGAGTTCCACCTGGTGGGCATATGGCATATGAGGCGGTGAGCGTGAAGGCCCAAGTTATGCTGTAGCGCAGACAGGCGAGCAGCGCCAGTATGTGAATGCCGGAAGTGCGCACAGACGGCCCGCACTTTATGCAGCAGCTCTGACATGTCGGGGTGAATGAACTTCTGCACCACCAAATTCAGCACATGCGCCAGGCGAAGGATGTGTGTCAAACCAGCTAGTCCCAGGGCTGTGGCGAGATTTTGCCCATTATTGCATACCACCAGGCCGGGCTTGAGGCCCACCGGCAGTAACCACTGGTTGTTATTTTGTTCAATACCCAGCCACAACTCCTGCGCGGTGTGGGGCCTGTCCCTCAAATATATAAGTTTCAGAACGGCCTGCTGACATTTACCCCGGGCAGTGCTGAAGTTGGTGGTGAAGGTGTGTGGCTGGCTGGATGAGCAGGTGGAAGCAGAGGAGGAGGAAGCAGAGTAGGAGGAGGAGGCTACAGGAGGCAAAGAATGATGCCCTGCGATCCTTGGCGGCTGAAGGACGTGCGACAAAGAACTCTCCGCCTGGGGCCCAGCCACCATTACATTTACCCAGTGTGCAGTTAGGGAGACATAGCGTCCCTGGCAGCGTCCCTATAGCATCAGTGCACACTTGATTTTATCGGATACTTGGTTGTGCAGGGAAGGCACAAATGTCTTGGAGAAGTAGTGGCTGCTGGGAACAACATACTGTGGGACAGCCATGGCCATCAGCTGTTTGAAGCTGTCTGTGTCCACCTTCCTGAATGACAGCATTTCAAAGGCCAGTAGTTTAGAAATGCTAGCATTCAGGCCCAGGGCTCGAGGGTGGCTAGGTGGGAATTTACAATTTCTCTCCATGGTTTGTGAGATGGAGAGCTGATCGCTGCCGTGTGACACGGTGGAGATGCTTGGTGATGCAGGTCGTGTTGTCGGTGGCACATCCTCTGTTTGGTGGGCGGCTGGTGCCAACATTCCTCCCGAGGCGGTGGAACAGGCCGAGGCAGCAGCAGAAGAGGGAGCAGGGGGAGCCTGAGTGAGTTACTTGTTTTTAAGGTGTTTACTCCACTGCAGTTCATGCTTTGCATGTAGATGCATGGTCATGCAGGTTGTGCTAAGGTTTAGAACGTTAATGCCTTACTTCATCCTCTGATGGCACAGCTTGCAAACCACTCGCGTCTTGTCGTCACCACATTGTTTAAAAAAGTGCCATGCCAGGGAACTCCTTGAAGCTGCCTTTGGGGTGCTCGGTCCCTGGTGGCGGTGGCCAGTAGCAGGCGAAATCTCTTGGAAGCGGCTGTTCTGCTTTTGCCCCCTGCTCCCTCTTTTGCTACGCTGTTGGTTCAGTCTCACCACTGCCTCTTCCTCTGAACTATGAAAGTCAGAATTTCTCCCCAGAAAATAAGATATCCTTTGAAGGACACTAGGGAAATTGTCCAGTCACAGCTGGAGCACCAGATTCAGGGTATTGTTATTTTGGCAATTAAATTTCACCCCAGAAAAAAATCTATCCTGTGACGGACACTATTAAACTTGTCCAGCCACGGCTGGAACACCAGATTTACTGTATTTCTATTTTTGCTACTTAATTTCACCCCAGAAAATAAGATATCCTTTGAAGGACACTAGGGAAATTGTCCAGTAACAGCTGGAGCACCAGATTCAGGTTATTGTTATTTTGGCAATTAAATTTCACCCCAGAAAAAAATCTATCCTGTGACGGACACTATTAAACTTGGCCAAGCACAGCTGAAACCTCTTATTCATGTTATTGCTATTTTGGCAATTGAATTTCACCCCATAACAAAATGTATCCTTTGCCGGACATATTAAACTTGGCCAACCACTGCTGGGACACCAGAATTACGGTATTGCTATTTTGGCAATTGAATTTCACCCCAGAAAAAAAATATATCCTTTGCCATACACTATTAAACTTGGCCAGCCACAACTGAAACCACTTATTCATGGTATTGCTATTTTTGCAATTGAATTTCACCCCAGAAAAATATATATCCTTTGCCATACACTATTGAACTTGTCTAGCCACAGCTGGAACACCATATTTACTGTATTTCTATTTTTGCTACTGACTTTAACCCCAGAAAATAAAAAATCCTTTGACGGACACAAGGGAAATTGTCCAGTCACAGCTGGAACACCAGATTCAGGGTATTGCTATTTTGGCAATTAAATTTCACCCCAGAAAAAAATAATCCCTAATACAGACAGATTAAAACTAGGCCTGCAACAACTGGAACACCAGATTCAGGGTATTGCTATTTTGGCAATTAAATTTCATCCCAGAAAAAATATACCCTTTTACGGACAGATTTAAACTAGGCCTGCAACAGCTGGAACAACAGATTCAGGGTATTTCTATTTTGGCAATTAGATTTCATCCCAGAAAAAAATATACCCTTTTACGGACAGATTTAAACTAGGCCTGCAACAGCTGGACCACCAGATTCAAGGTATTGCTATTTTGTCAATTAAATTTCACCTCAGAAAATAATATATCCTGTGACGGACACTATTAAACTTGGCAAGCCACAGCTGAGACCACTGATTTATGGTATTGCTATTTTGGCAATTGAATTTCACCCCAGAAAAAAATATACTCTTTTACAGACAGATTTAAACTAGGCCTGCCACAGCTGAAACCACTGATTTATGGTATTGCTATTTTGGCAATTAAATTTCACCCCAGAAAAAATATATCCTTTGCCTGACACTATTAAACTTATCCAGCCACAGCTGGAACTCCAGATTTACTGTATTTCTATTTTTGCTACTGACTTTCACCCCAGAAAATAATATATCCTTTGACGGACACTAGAGAAAATGTCCAGTCACAGCTGGAACACCAGATTCAGGGTATTGCTATTTTGGCAATTAGATTTCACCCCAGAAGAAAATATACCCTTTTACGGACAGATTAAAACTTGACCTGCAACAGCTGGAACACCAGATTCAGGGTATTGCTATTTTGGCAATTAAATTTCACCTCAGAAAATAATAAATCCTTTGCCAGACACTATTAAACTTGGCAAGCCACAGCTGAAACCACTGATTTATGGTATTGCTATTTTGGCAATTGAATTTCACCCCATAAAAAAATATATCCTTTGCCGGACACTATTTAACTTGTCCAGCCACAGCTGGAACACCATATTTACTGTATTTCTATTTTTGCTACTTAATTTCACCCCAGAAAATAAGATATCCTTTGAAGGACACTAGAAAAAAATATACTCTTTTACAGACAGATTTAAACTAGGCCTGCCACAGCTGAAACCACTGATTTATGGTATTGCTATTTTGGCAATTAAATTTCACCCCAGAAAAAATATATCCTTTGCCTGACACTATTAAACTTGTCCAGCCACAGCTGGAACTCCAGATTTACTGTATTTCTATTTTTGCTACTGACTTTCACCCCAGAAAATAATATATCCTTTGACGGACACTAGAGAAAATGTCCAGTCACAGCTGGAACACCAGATTCAGGGTATTGCTATTTTGGCAATTAGATTTCACCCCAAAAGAAAATATACCCTTGTCCAGCCACAGCTGGAACACCAGTCACAGCTGGAGCTGTGTCCAGTCACAGCTGGAGCACCAGATTCAGGGTATTGTTATTTTGGCAATTGAATTTCACCCCAGAAAAAATCTATCCTGTGACGGACACTATTAAACTTGGCCAGGCACAGCTGAAACCACTGATTCATGTTATTGCTATTTTGGCAATTGAATTTCACCCCATAACAAAATATATCCTTTGCCGGACATATTAAACTTGGCCCAGCCACTGCTGGGACACCAGAATTAGGGTATTGCTATTTTGGCAATTGAATTTCACCCCAGAAAAAAATATATCCTTTGCCATACACTATTAAACTTAGCCAGCCACAACTGAAACCACTTATTCATGGTATTGCTATTTTTGCAATTGAATTTCACCCCAGAAAAATATATATCCTTTGCCATACACTATTGAACTTGTCTAGCCACAGCTGGAACACCATATTTACTGTATTTCTATTTTTGCTACTGACTTTAACCCCAGAAAATAAAATATCCTTTGACGGACACAAGGAAATTGTCCAGTCACAGCTGGAACACCAGATTCAGGGTATTGCTATTTTGGCAATTAAATTTCACCCCAGAAAAAATAATCCCTAATACAGACAGATTAAAACTAGGCCTGCAACAACTGGAACACCAGATTCAGGGTATTGCTATTTTGGCAATTAAATTTCACCCCAGAAAAAATATACCCTTTACGGACAGATTTAAACTAGGCCTGCAACAGCTGGAACACCAGATTCAGGGTATTTCTATTTTGGCAATTGAATTTCATCCCAGAAAAAAATATACCCTTTTACGGACAGATTTAAACTAGGCCTGCAACAGCTGGAACACCAGATTCAAGGTATTGCTATTTTGGCAATTAAATTTCACCCCAGAAAATAATATATCCTTTGCGGACACTATTAAACTTGGCAAGCCACAGCTGAAACCACTGATTTATGGTATTGCTATTTTGGCAATTGAATTTCACCCCAGAAAAAATATATCCTTTGCCGGACACTATTAAACTAGTCCAGCCACAGCTGGAACACCATGATTTATGGTATTGCTATTTTGGCTATTGAATTTCACCCCAGAAAATAAATATCCTTTGCCGGACACTAGTTAAACTTGTCCAGCCACAGCTGGAACACCAGATTTAGTGTATTGCTATTTTGGCAATTGAATTTCACCCCAGAACAAAATATATCCTTTGCACGGACACTATTAAAACTTGGCCAGCCACAGCTGGAACACCAGATTCAGGGTATTGCTATTTTGGCAATTAAATTTCACCCCAGAAAAAAATATACCCTTTTACGGACAGATTTAAACTAGGCCTGCAACAGCTGGAACACCAGATTCAGGGTATTGCTATTTTGGCAATTGATTTCACCCCAGAACAAAATATATCCTTTGACGGACACATATTAAACTAGGCCAGCCACTGCTGGAACCACCAGATTCAAGGTATTGCTATTTTGGCAATTGAATTTCACCCCAGAAAATAATATATCCTTTGACGGACACTATTAAACTTGGCCAGCCACAGCTGAAACCACTGATTTATGGTATTGCTATTTTGGCAATTGAATTTCACCCCAGAAAATAATATATCTCTTTGACAGACACGATTTAAACTAGGCCTGCCACAGCTGAAACCACTGATTTATGGTATTGCTATTTTGGCAATTAAATTTCACCCCAGAAAAAATATATCCTTTGCCTGACACTATTAAACTTGTCCAGCCACAGCTGGAACTCCAGATTTACTGTATTTCTATTTTTGCTACTGACTTTCACCCTAGAAAATAATATATCCTTTGACGGACACTAGAGAAAATGTCCAGTCACAGCTGGAACACCAGATTCAGGGTATTGCTATTTTGGCAATTAGATTTCACCCCAGAAGAAAATATACCCTTTACGGACAGATTAAAACTTGACCTGCAACAGCTGGAACACCAGATTCAGGGTATTGCTATTTTGGCAATTAAATTTCACCTCAGAAAATAATAAATCCTTTGCCAGACACTATTAAACTTGGCAAGCCACAGCTGAAACCACTGATTTATGGTATTGCTATTTTGGCAATTGAATTTCACCCCATAAAAAATATATCCTTTGCCGGACACTATTTAACTTGTCCAGCCACAGCTGGAACACCATATTTACTGTATTTCTATTTTTGCTACTTAATTTCACCCCAGAAAATAAGATATCCTTTGAAGGACACTAGAAAAAAATATACTCTTTTACAGACAGATTTAAACTAGGCCTGCCACAGCTGGAACCACTGATTTATGGTATTGCTATTTTGGCAATTAAATTTCACCCCAGAAAAAATATATCCTTTGCCTGACACTATTAAACTTGTCCAGCCACAGCTGGAACTCCAGATTTACTGTATTTCTATTTTTGCTACTGACTTTCACCCCAGAAAATAATATATCCTTTGACGGACACTAGAGAAAATGTCCAGTCACAGCTGGAACACCAGATTCAGGGTATTGCTATTTTGGCAATTAGATTTCACCCCAAAAGAAAATATACCCTTGTCCAGCCACAGCTGGAACACCAGTCACAGCTGGAGCTGTGTCCAGTCACAGCTGGAGCACCAGATTCAGGGTATTGTTATTTTGGCAATTGAATTTCACCCCAGAAAAAAATCTATCCTGTGACGGACACTATTAAACTTGGCCAGGCACAGCTGAAACCACTGATTCATGTTATTGCTATTTTGGCAATTGAATTTCACCCCATAACAAAATATATCCTTTGCCGGACATATTAAACTTGGCCAACCACTGCTGGGACACCAGAATTAGGGTATTGCTATTTTGGCAATTGAATTTCACCCCAGAAAAAAAATATATCCTTTGCCATACACTATTAAACTTGGCCAGCCACAACTGAAACCACTTATTAATGGTATTGCTATTTTTGCAATTGAATTTCACCCCAGAAAAATATATATCCTTTGCCATACACTATTGAACTTGTCTAGCCACAGCTGGAACTCCATATTTACTGTATTTCTATTTTTGCTACTGACTTTAACCCCAGAAAATAAAAAATCCTTTGACGGACACAAGGGAAATTGTCCAGTCACAGCTGGAACACCAGATTCAGGGTATTGCTATTTTGGCAATTAAATTTCACCCCAGAAAAAAATAATCCCTAATACAGACAGATTAAAACTAGGCCTGCAACAACTGGAACACCAGATTCAGGGTATTGCTATTTTGGCAATTAAATTTCACCCCAGAAAAAATATACCCTTTTACGGACAGATTTAAACTAGGCCTGCAACAGCTGGAACACCAGATTCAGGGTATTGCTTTTTTGTCAATTAAATTTCACCTCAGAAAATAATATTTCCTGTGACGGACACTATTAAACTTGGCAAGCCACAGCTGAAACCACTGATTTATGGTATTGCTATTTTGGCAATTGAATTTCACCCCAGAAAAAATATATCCTTTGCCGGACACTATTAAACTTGTCCAGCCACAGCTGGAACAGCAGATTTATTGTATTTCTATTTTTGCTACTGAATTTCTCCCCAGAAAATAAGATATCCTTTGAAGGACACTAGGGAAATTGTCCAGTCACAGCTGGAGCACCAGATTTAGGGAATTGCTACTTTTGCAATTAAATCTCACCCCAGAACAAAATATATCTTTTGACGGATACTATTAAACTTGTCCAGTCACAGCTGGAACACCAGTTTCAGGGTATTGCTATTTGGCAATTAAATTTCATCCCAGGAAAAAATATACCCTTTTACGGCCAGTGCTGGGACACTAGATTCAGGGTATTGCTATTTTGGCAAGTGAAAATATACCCTTTTACGGACAGATTTACACTAAGCCTGCACCAGCTGGAACAACATATTTACTGTATTTCTGTTTTTGCAACAGAATTTCACCGCAGAAAATAGTAAATCATTTGACGGACACTATTAAACTTGGCCAGCCACTGCTGGGACACCAGATTTACGGTATTGATATTTTGTCAATTAAATTTCACCCCAGAGAATAATATTTCCTTTGACGACACTATTAATCTTGGCCAGCCACAGCTGAAACCACTGATTTATTTTATTGCTATTTTGGCAATTAAATTTCACCCCAGAAAAAAATATATCCTTTGCCGGACACTATTAAACTTCGCCAGCCACTGTTGGGACACCAGATTTACGGTATTGCTATTTTGGCAATTGAATTTCACCCCTGAAAAAAATATATCCTTTGTCGGACACTATTAAACTTGTTCAGTCACAGCATGAACACCAGCTTTACTGTATTTCTATTTTGGCAACTGAATTTCGCCCCAGAAAATAATAAATCATTTGCTTATATATATATATATATATATATATATATATATATATATATATATTTCCATGAAAAATCAACGCAGCACTCTTCTTGTGAAAAAAAAAAAAGCAGTGTATTTATTCACACATGTGACACTAAATAAGCAATTTTTCAATCCCCTTCAGGGATCCTTCTCAAGCCAAGTGCACAGACCAAAATCATTCTGGTGTTTGTATACATATCCAGCTTTTCATTACATGTGTACAAAATTATTTAATCAAGTGATTACAATTAGTAACAGATGATACAAAGTCAAGTGTTGTTAAAAAAAATTCAGTCCCTTCAAATATTTTAAGTAGTAGTAGTAGTATCTTCTCATATTGTGTTCTTGGTACATATCCTCATAGATGTCTTTGTAGGAAGTGCTTTGTGCTAGCAAAGTGCACCCTCACATAAAAATCTATATAAACAATCGCAAATTACAACAAAGTGCAAGTGCGTTTTAAAACCACAATAAAATCCCTTGACTAAAGTTAGTTCATCAGTTCATCAGGACAAAGAGACACGTTCTGCAATTCTATGCAATTCATCCAGCTTGCTGTTTTTTTTTTTAAAAAACGCATGGTGTGAACACCATACATCTGCAAGGTACATAATTTTTTTTATATATATATATATATATATATATATATATATATATATGCGCTCATTCCGGCCTGCACAGAAATCCAGTGACGTGAGTGCATATAAAGCCACTGCAGTATTAAAAAATAGAACATTTTTTTGAAAAAAATTTTTTTAAAAACCTTTTTTTTGGATCATTTTTTATCCTCGTACTCACTATATTTATGTAATTATACCTCTATACTACAATGCAACTCACCGCCCTGATATTTCGTGCGCAGTCACTCATCCACACCACATCAGTAGCGCTTCACCACAAACTATCGCATGCTTGAAAGTCGGTGTGAATTACCGCCAATACCCGCATGCATCATTGTGTATAAATACCATCTACATCAAATATCGCATAAAGAATTATTGGCACTATTAAATCACCTTGCAGAATGCCTCTCTCGTCCCCTGAATCCACATATTTGTAATACAGAAAAAATTTCATTATCTATGAAAATATTCATATCTGGTCTCTACACTCAATGTAATGATGTATCTGGAGATCATGCAACGGGAGCCCATGCCCTCTATCTCATACCCACTGTAACACGGTAATCTACATTTAACCCATGGGGTTTCAATGTACCAAGGCGATCTATCCATTTTAATTTGCAT
Organism: Bufotes viridis; assembly: GCA_033119425.1. NCBI lineage: Eukaryota > Metazoa > Chordata > Amphibia > Anura > Bufonidae > Bufotes > Bufotes viridis. The sequence goes on from CM065590.1 coordinate 379,054,732, forward strand.
TTCTTCAAAAGAGTAAGTCTATCCCCTCCTCTTTTGAAAACATTAACTCTTTCTAAAATCATGAATTTCAGATCCTGTTCCTTATGTTGTTTCTCTGAAAAATGTTTAGCCACAGGAAGATCTTTACTTTTATCTCTGATAGACTGTCGATGGTTATTTAATCTCGCCTTGATATCACACGTGGTCTCCCGTACATAGAGCAAGTGACATGGGCATCATAATACGTATACTACCCACAAAGAATCACACGTAAAATATTCTTTAATATTAAATTGTTCCCCTGTCTGTGCATGTGTGAATTCCCTACCCTTCTGTAGATACTTGCAATTCACACATCGCAAACATGGGTAACAACCTGTCCTCTTAGTTTTAAATAGAGTCTGTTGGATTTGTTTTTTGTGACCCTCTACTTCTGTTCTAACAATCCTATCTTTGATATTTCTGGAACGTTTGTACGACATCAACAGAGGTGCAGCGAAGGCCGAAATTGCAGGGAATCCGCTCTTCAATGCGCCCCAATGTGAACGCACAATACGCTTCACTGCAGGACTTAGTTTATTAAATGTCGTTACAAATGGTATCCTCTCCATATTTTGTTTTATTTTAACTTTTAACAAAGTATCGCAAGTTATTTGGTCAGCTTTACTCCTATTCTCCTGGAGTAATAGTAAGGGAGTATATGTTTCGTCAAGCTGAAAAGTGACAGGTACCACGCCCCCTTTTATACAGCTACCCCCGCCCCTTTTATATTGCTGGATATAAAATTTTAATTGCTTGATATTAAATTTATATTAAATTTATATTGCTTGATATAAAATTTATATTGCTTGATATTAATTTAATACAAGAATATGACATCTTACTACACACGTCTCAGATCCCGGCTAATGTTCACAGGTTACAACTGTTTAAAACAATCTTTTCTACTGCAATGGTTGTGACATCTGTCTAGACAAGCTACAGGCTGTATTCTTGTGACTGCAAATGGTTTCGATTATGTGCTTAAAAGTGTGATCGCCTATTCATATATCTGATTGGTATATCTGACACGTCACAGGATGTGTTCGGCTAATGTCCACAGTTTACATCTGTTTATCAACTTATCAGACCTATTAAATTCTTATGAAATGTGTTAGGTGCTTTAATAATAAAAGCATTAAAATCAAAAACGATGACAAATTTAATTCGTTTTAAAAGCTTTATTAATTTTCCTTATTTACAATAAGCGACCGTACATTTTTCAACAGTCCGTAGGGAGAGACACGTTTGATTGTAATTACAGCATCATATACATAATCATTTCATGCGTTTTGTTACAAATGAACGCACAATACGGTCATTTTTTCTAAAATCGTAAGTGAACATTTTTAACACATTTTCAAAAGACATTCCTTTGACGAGGCATTGTAAAATATAGATACAATAATGGCCACAAACGGTGCTAACGGCGCCTTGTATCTGTCTGTTTTGATACTTTATAGTCTTAGAATTTTTATATAAAAACTTCATAATTATCCATATTTACAATGTAGGCTGCGGGCCTGTCAATGATTTTATCCCCCGGTAATAAATCACACGGAAATACCCCATTAAACATGCGCTGGGCGTTAATATCAGCTTTAATAACACAGGCAATTTCATAATTATTCATGTTTATTGAAAATCATATAATACCTCTCGCCGATTATTTATTTCAATAATATTTTCATGAGGTGAATATACACTCATGTTAATTGTGTTCGCAAACGGTTTGGCAAATCTAATTTCAGCTCTCAGATTTCCAGTTTTTACTAGAGAGAAATTACCGCCGGGTTCTTGATCCGGCGATAGATCAAAAGCAAAAAAAAAGTGTAACCGTTCAAAAACTCATGACGATCCACGGATAAAGCATTGTCGGTCTTGTGTTTCCCCGAAATATAGCGGAGAGCTGTTTTAATTAGCACGCTTGAAGTTCTTAATACTTACATCTTAATGCTTGTCGTAATGACATATCTATCTATCTATCGTAATGACATATCTATCTATCTATCTATATATCTATCTATCTATCTATCTTTCGCGTAGAGCTGTTTTAATTAGCACACTTGAAAATTCTTAATAACTATATCTTAATGTTTGTCTTTAAATTTCAGCCATAAGAAAAGAAAACACCAAAGCACGCGTCGATAAAGAGAAACGACGATCAACCACAAAACATCGTTAGGAACCGATACACCGATAGCTGGATTTCTAACGAAGCCGCAGCCGGTTCTGCAGAGTGGTGAGCCAACTAGCGTAATAAATGATATTACAGCTTTATGCGACATAACACCAATACCCAACACGCAAGATGTAATACCTTGTAAAAAGCACATCACATTTGATACGCCAGACACATGTAGCGACGTACAACAGATACGCAAACCCCAAAAGCGAAACGAGCCTCTTGTCCATTCCTGTTATTGCCGGGGTGGAGAGACGTTCGACGCGTTGAGGGATCTCGCGAAATGTAACGACAAAATGGCACGTGTGGCGATGTATTTAAAATGTTACGTTAAAGAATCTACGTCTCTAGCGTTTAACAGCCCCAACAAAATTACTGCGGTGCGAATACACTCTACGCGTGACAAATACACACGACTGATTATGCATCTTGACGCTCCTGAAAAAGAGCTGCTAGACACAGACTGACTAGTGATGACTGGTGGAGGGGGCCAACCTTTTAAAAGCGCAAAAACAACTGTAAATGCTATGGTTAGAAAGTTAAAACTGGCTATAAAAATCAGTTTTTCAGTTAAACGTTCTAAAATAGCTAGAGAAAAAAGGCGTCGCAGGCATAACAACAATGCTAAGCCGGTGCGTCCGAACAAAATAGCTATCAAAAAAAGACAGGAATGTCGTAACAAGACAGGTTCTTCGGCTTGTTTGAATGCCGGACAAACACAGCCGCAATCGCAGGCCGCACAAGCGGAGCACAGTCGACCAAACAGCTCGCACACTAACAGACCTTCAAATACTCAAATAAATCGTATTCAGTCAGGTGTCCCACAAAATGACGACATTACCTATAACACGGATGCTACAGACGAACCCCCTGAACCACAAAACGTTAGACCAGTTTATCTAGAACGTGTATACCATCAACAGCGTGACTTAGCGAATTTTAATAGTACCATGTACACGGAACACTTCAGATTCGCTAACCTCGAATCAATTCGCTAATTTGTTGACGCTCTTGATGCAATACACCCTTCCATACAGACTGTGTTAGATAGGGTTTTACGGGATGCCGAGCCGGGTGATTTCATACAATTGCGTTTAGATGGCGGCGAAACGTTTAATTCGATTTTTTCAAATAGGCATTCTAGAGATGGATTTAGAGCCGAAACATTTTTGGACAATATCGCTAACACTTTACAGAGTAACGCGGAGTGCATAGCCGGTAATTCACTTAAGCTAGTTGTCATTATTGTCAGGTGTCGACATGGTGGGTCCAGGAGGCGTTTGGGTGGTATCGGATGGTAAAAACAACATTTATACGATTTTAATAATTACGATAATAACGTCTGCCTGGCCGCTAGTGTTTACGCTATTTTGGAGGGTGATGCTTTGAGCGACGTCGCATTGTTAGAGAAAGCTCGACAACTGCATAGAGACTTACAAATACCCGAGGGGTATTTGGTGTCTTTTACTGACGTTGGCGAATTTGAAAAAAAAAAATTAAACATCACAATTAAAATTTTGTACCACAATAGGGGTCAGTGGCGTTATTATCACACAGCCCTCACCGCTAAAGAAAAGACCGTTTATATATTGCACCATAAAAAGCATTATTACGGCATAAAAAATCTAAAAGCTTTTGTCGGTTTTGATTATTTTTGCGACGTTTGTTGCTCTGTATACAAACATAAATATTGACACGGGTGTATGCAGTTTTGTAAAGCGTGCCAGAGACTAAAGTGTGTTGAGCAGTCTAATAATACACGGTGCCCAATATGTAGGACGTATTGTCGTTCAGAGGATTGTTTTGAAACACATAGAAACCTGGCGCTTAGTGATAACACTCTTGGTAAGAAAAAAACTTTTTGCGGATTTTGTTACAGATATATAGACTGCACCGATGATCACAAATGTAACGGTTTGAAATGCACTATCTGCGGCGGGCAGGTTGACAAATTTGATGACCATGTTTGTTACATGCAGCCATACAACCCCAAAAAAATGACTGACAAGTACATCTTTTACGATTTTGAATGCATGCAAGTAACAGGCTTGCATATACCCAATTTCATTTACGCAACCACACTATACGGCCCAAACTCCTGGCATTTTAGTGGAAAATCCTGTACTCGTGATTTTGTGCGATTTTTTTGCCGACGGTAAGTTTTCGGATTACACGTTCATAACTCACAACACAGGACGCTACAACGCTTATTTTGTTTTACAGGAGTTGATTAATAAAAAATGTAAAATTAATATTATAAATCAAGGCGGTCGGTTAATGTCTGTGACCCTGAATGAGCTAAAAATTAGATTCATAAACTCGCTGAATTTCATGCCTATGAAGCTCAGCAAGATGCCCGAGGCTATGGGTTTTTCAGGCGCCAAGGGACACTTCCCGCATTTTTTCAACACGTCAGAAAATCAGAACTACATAGGCACCCTACCGGCTGCTCGGTATTACGGCGTCGATTACATGATGCCCGGTGAGAAAAAAGAATACACGGTTTGGTACGAGAAACATAAAAATGACACCTTTAGTTTTCAGGAAGAGTTAAAAGCCTACTGTAAGCAGGATGTTGAGGTTTTGAGAAGGGCTTGTGAGTGTTACAGGGACACGATTATGGCCATGACGGAAAAAAAAAAGTTCTCCAATGCATTAAACGTGAAAAGAAATACAAAACGGTCACTAAATGTATTGATCCATTCCAACTTATCACATTGGCATCCGTGTGCATGGCTATGTACCGGTTTAAATTTCTACCCAAAAATACCATAGTGATTGTCACTGCAGATAATTACCACAAGACCCAGAAACGATTTTCAACACCCGCTATACAGTGGCTCATTCAACACCCGCTAAACAGTGGCTCATGTACATTGAACATGCTGAAGGCATTTCTATACAACACGTGTTAAAGGGCGGTGAAAAAAAGGTCGGTAAATATTTTTTGGACGGGTATGCGTTTGTTAACGGTAAACACACCGCTTTTGAATTTCAGGGCTGTTTTTATCACGGGTGTCCTGTGTGCTATAACGAGCATGACAGCAACGAGCTTACTAAATACCTTCCACTTATGATTGCTTGAATTTCTGTTTCTACGCCCCTGCTTTTTGGGAGTGTTGTACCCTGTATTGATTGTTTTGACAGCCTTATTATTACCTTTGTGTGGCTGTGTTAGTGCACTGGACTTTGTTTGTTCCAATTTATTCTCTTACAACATCATTTGAAACGTTTTCTTTTTCACTTTGAACGTACCCTGGTTTTGTAGGTTCTTGCCTGCTGTTTGTATACAATATTCCTAGCTTCCGAGAAGATACATCTCGGCCTATCCTGCCTGTGCGGGACCCTTAATCACACAATGTTTTTGTCTCTGTATGTTTTGCTATTCCCTTACTTCAATAAAAACAGAATTTAGATTCATCAAGACTGATCTTGATATTTCCTGCGCCAACGGAGGATACATTTAATTTATTATGAGGTGTGTGCCTCATAGTAACAGTTTAAAAGGCATCTGTCCATCCAGTTTGGCCTGGTAACCTGCAAGTTAATTCAGAGGAAGGGGGAAAAAAACCTGAGGCAGAAGCCAATTTTCACCACTTAAGGGGAAAAAAATTCCTTCCCGACTCCAATCAGGCAATCAGAATAACTCCCTAGATCAACATAAATTAAATGTGTCCGCCAGCAATCTTTGCACCAGACTTAAAATCAAATCCAGCTCTGAGCTGGTGTAGTTTTCAGCATCACTTACGCCAGAAAACTGGTATAAATGATAATAAATGGAAAGTGGCGATGGTGTAAAAACAATTGTGGCTATATTTAAAAAACACCAATTGCGACTTCTGATATATATAGTATGAAATAAATCGGCACAGAATTTTGGACCCATTTAAAAGGCATCTGTCAGCAGGTTTGTACCTATGTACTAGCTGACCTGTTCGATGTGCGCTTGGCAGCTGAAGGCATCTGTGTTGTTCCCATGTTCATATGTGAAGCTCAGCTCTCTCCTCAGCTGCTGTGCCCTCTACATTCTGGCACATATCTCGATAGTCAATCAAAGTGGAGAGGTATTTAGCAAGCTCGGGTATTTGGTGTCTTTTACTGACGTTGCAGAATTTGAAAAAAAATTAAACATCACAATTGAAATGTTGTACCACAAAAGGGGTGAGTGGCGTTATTATCACACAGCCCGCACCACTAAAGAAAATACAGTTTATATATTGCACCATGAAACGCATTATTACAGCATAAAAAATCTAAAAGCCTTTATCGGTTTCGATTATTTTTGCGACGTTTGTTGCTCTGTATACAAACATAAATATCGACACGGGTGTATGCAGTTTTGTAAAGCGTGCCAAAGACTGAATTGTGTTGAGCAGTCTAATAATACACGGTGCCCAATATGTAGGACGTATTGTCGTTCAGAGGATTGTTTTGAAACACATCGAAACCTGGCGCTTAGTGATAACGCTCTTTGTGAGAAAAAAAACTATTTGCGGATTTTGTTACAGATATAAAGACTGCGGCGATGATCACAAATGTAACGGTTTGAAATGCACCATCTGCAGCGGGCAGGTTGACAAATTTGATGACTATGTTTGTTACTTGCAGCCATACAACCCCAAAAAAATGACTGACAAGTACATCTTTTACGTGTTTAAATGCATGCAAGTAACAGGCTTGCATATACCCAATTTCATTTACGCAACCACACTATACGGCCCAAACTCCTGGCATTTTAGCGGAAAATACGACCCTTTTTTTGTTTTATAGGAGTTGATTAACGAAAAATTTAAAATTAATATTATAAATTAAGGCGATCGGTTAATGTGTATGAACTAAAAATTAGATTAATAGACTCACTGAATTTCATGCCTATGAAGCAACAGATGTTGGATGAAGGACCTTTGGTGATGTCACAGGATCACATGGGTCACATGGTCCACTCAAATGCTTCTATGATTGGACCATGTGACCCTGTGACGTCACCACAGGTCCTCAAGCAAGAAATCATCAAGAGAGAAGACGTTCTGGGGCTCTGCGCGTACAATGGGAGAAGGTAAGTTAACTATTTATTATTTTTAACCCTCTATAGATTACAGAACTATGCAAAGGTGTAAGTGTTTTTTTTTTGTTTTTTTTTTCAAGAAATCAAGCTTAACTAATGTAAATGTAAGTCCTGATAAGTTTTATAATGTTTTTTTTTTTTTTTTCCGTAACTCGGATAACCCCTTTAACCATACAGGTCTAGAACTAAATTCAGTTCCTTGGAGATGATACCGTGTTTTTATCAGTGTGTATACACCAAATGTCTGATTTGGATTAAGGTTTAGAATGATACTGCAGCTACACTCTAACCATATTCTGAAACAGAAACTCTGCACAAAGTATGGTTAATTGAATATATATAAAGAGATATTAATTAATCCTCCTACAAAATATAGGTTAAGGTTATACTATACCAGAATATCGGCTAGCAGAAATCAGTTTCAATGGTTATAAGATGGCTGCCTCTAATGGCTGGATAGGTGGTCAATCGGATGGATGGCTGGATAGATGATTCCCTCAGGTAGGTGGATCAGATGGAGATCAGGAAGATGATTCTCAGAGAGCTCCCCCTCATGAGCTAATGACCTTTCAATCAGTTCATACCATCTTTTTGTCCCATTCAGGAAGGGGCTTGGCCAGGTTTGATCATTTACTAGTGACATCGCTAATAGTATTTCCCACAGCGATTTCGCAACATGTGTCTTGATTTCCCCTACAATTAGATGGTGCTATAGATCCATGTAAAAAGGTTTTGCAATTACAGCTATTTTCCCTTTTTGTCTTTTAATTTGAAATAGAGATAATCTTTAACTAGGATCTTAGACAGACCTTCTAGAACAATAGAATATAAATACCAAAGTGTAGCCAGGATTATACCTCTATTCTCAAGTATTTGTAGGAGCACAACTCCTAGACATGACTAAAGCCTTTTCCATTCATATGGAGAAAAACACATATAACACTTGTCCTTGGAAAGATCCATTGTTTGTTCTTGATCTCTTTATACAATCCTCCTGAAATAACACCTGAGACTAAAATGATTAACTCCCCATAGTGACACAGTGACATACACATTTAGACTATACAAGAAATTTATAATATTCCAAAATATTTAAACTTTAAAATATAAAAACTTTTATTGACATTTATTTAAAAAACTCTACTGTGTCTAAGCAGGAAAAATATGCACTATTGGCCTATAATGCTGTGAGTATAGGAAGCCGCCCCGCTGTCAAGGTGAGTAAGCCTGATGCACTTGTGAATAAGGGCTCTACAATCACCTACAGGCAGCTATCTTCTAATCTCACAGTAACTAGACAGTAGTCCATCCCGTGCTGCAAGCTCACACGGGGTGCCACTACTGAATGTACATCCCCAGGATGTTCAGTATGGAAGGTACTGTCTCCACACACAGTTAATTCCAGAAAATAAACTGAACACCCGGGATTTAAACGCCAACTTCCATGGATTACTTATGCTGTTAAAACATGTGCTACACACACTACTTCCACTATTCAATCGACAAACGCTTAACGCATTTCTACATATGAATGTTTCATCAGGAGCTCGCCATATTACTTTCAAAGTGGCAGTATCACGTAGTGATTAGACAAACAATCAAACAGACACAAAAACACGAGGACGCGCTCCCCTCTCTCAATAGGAGTAGCGCTCCGGCACTGGAATGGCCGTGACGCAGGCGCCAATCCTGTGCATCTAAATAGTTTAAGTCCCGCCCACAGAGGGAGTCAACAGACACGCCACCATCTCGGCAGATTCACTGCTTACAGTGTGCTCAACGGAGCACACTGTAACTGCCGACTATATATGAGACGCCTGCAATATAAAATTACATCGGGAAGTAAGCGGCGGATATATACAAGGCTACTCTCAGGATAACCCAGGACCGCAGTGGTAGTGAGGCATAACATGTCCCCAATAACAAAAGGAGATATACAAGAATTGACTTGTCGTCTATCATAACCATTAATTGATGAATAGGTGTTGTATATCAATCACCAGTAACACGTAACTTTGAAATTGGTACTGTATGCCTATAAAGATCCCCCCGCTGTCACTACTGTATAGTAACTCTGGATTGCATGGGTTAAAGGGGATCCAAGACATACATGAATGGTTGGTCACTGGTTGATATCAAATGGTCATGATTGCCGCTTATGTTATATCCCAGAAGGATGAATACTGGCACAGGATGACACATTCTCAGATGGTCTCTATGATTTTACTGGTTGTCATCTGAACAACAAGTAATAATTATTGTTAAACTCAACGGAAGGATTCAACCGCCGAGTATGGATTACAGGAAGCAGGTAAAGGAAATATGATCATTGAGACCCAATGGTCTCACCGTCTGCAACCTGAAAATCCACTGGGCCTCTTTTTGAAGGACATGTTTGTCAAAGTCCCCCCCTCTCATTGATGGACGAATAACTTCAATTCCTTGAAAGGAGAGTACCTTCGGATCCCCCCCGTGATGTTCCACTACATGACGTGCCACCGGTTTGTCAACCTTATTTTTGATGTCGTTGAGGTGTTCCCCAATACGTCGTCTGAACTCTCTCAGCGTTTTACCGACGTATTGGAGTCCACAAACACATGTTATCAGGTATACAAGACCGGTGGACCTACAGTTGATGAAGGTGTAAATCTGGAAAATACGGTCTGTTACAGTACACCGAAAAGTGTTCCTCTTTTTATGGAGCCACATGCCACACAGCCTGGGCATTTGAAGGTCCCCTTAAGTTGATCTTTAAAGGAGAACCCCACTCTTTGCTAGGGGGAATATAGGCTGTGTACCAGGCGATCTCTGATATTTCTACCTCGCCTGTAGGTAATCGATGGTACCTGTCCCACTAGATGTCCAACATCCGGATCAGCCTGTAGAATGCCCCAAAATGCAGATAAAATATCCCTCACCTGGCCATGTGCCACATCATAGTTACCCACAATGCGTATTTGCTCACTCTCATTTTGGCGTTGGCGAGGGTGCAATAGCTCAGTCTTATCACAATTAAGTGCATGATGGTAAGCTTGTTTAAGGACACTGTCATTTCAACATCAGTCATTAGTCTTTCAGATTTATCTTTCAGATAAATTGATAATTGATAAGTACCCTACTAATTTCCACCCGGGACGGGGAAGACCCAGAGGTAGAGGGGGTAGGACAAGAGGCCAACAACCACGGAGTAATTTTTTAGGCAGGGGCCCCCCACTGGGAGACTACCTTTTCAGGGAGAGAAAGTAGTTTTTCTCAGGAGGCGTGACTCTAAGCACACGGATGACATTCGCATTATCAATTTATCTGAAAGACTACTGACTGATGTTGAAATGACAGTGTTGAGCAGAGGGCTATCATTTGTACCCACCAACAAATTTGATTTGTTTGGTTGGGTTAAAGACCTGAATTTATTCGTGTTGAAGATGAAATGGAAATTTTTTTTCGCCACGCACGACAGAAAGCAGTGCCTAGAGCTGGGAATTACAGAAGCTGAACTGGCTGATGTAAATCTTTTAGCCAGTCTATGGGATGAGGGTAATTGAGGTCTGGGTGACGGTCCATTTACATCCTTTAGACTGTCATCCACCCTTAATCCCCCGGTGGGGGACCATACCCCCATGGATATTTTTCTTAGGATGGTGGTTGATCGGCTCTCCAAATTGTCGGGGGATGGGCACCAACATACCAACCTATCAGTAGAGGAGTGTGAAGCGCTAAGGGGGCTAGAAACTGATCAGACAATAGTGATTAAGCCCTCAGACAAGGGGGGTAACCTGGTAATCCTAAATTGTGCACAATATGAAAAAATGTGCCTTCAAATACTGGAGGACAAGGAGGGGTACCAGGTGCTCCCCCATAATCCATACATCACTGATAGGGCTGAATTACAGAGGATTTTACTGGAAGTCCTCTCTGACAAGTTGGTGAGTGAGGTTGAATATAAATTTTTACTTCCCTCACACTCCCAGCAGGCCTGCTTCTATGCACTACCTAAGATTCACAAAGGCCTGGATCCACTAAAGGGCCGACCCATTGTGTCTGGTACTGCGAGCCTTACTCACCCAATTAGTACCTATGTTGATCAGATATTGCGTCCATTTGTTCTTGCCCTTCCTTCATATGTACGCGACTCTATGGAGGTCATCAGTAAAATTGATGGCCTCCAAGTTGAAAGGGATGTCATGCTCGCCAGCCTCGATGTAGAGGCTCTCTACAATTCTATTCCCCACAACAAGGGATGTGAGGTGGTGGCATCCTTTCTGAGTCAGAGAAGCATACACATGGAAAGGCATAATGGGCTTGTGATCAAGCTTTTGCGGTTCATCTTGGAGCATAATTCTTTCATGTTCAACAACAGGATCTTCCACCAGGTAAAAGGCATGGCGATGGGGAGCCCTTGTGCCCCCACGTACGCTAAACTTTACCTGGGTGGGTGGGAGAGGGAGGTCGTCTTTACGGATGAAATGGTAGAATACACATCGTCGATTCTTCTGTGGTTAAGATTTATCGACGATGTGTTGATACTATGGAGAGGTTCTGCTCAGTTCTTTGGTCAGTTTGTTCAACATCTGAATCAGAATGACTGGGGTTTATTTTTCACATCTGAGATCAATGACACAACTGTGACCTTTCTGGACTTGACCATCTACAAGAATCAGAATGGTGAGTTAGGTACCCGTTTGTTTAGGAAAAAAACTGCCACTAACTCGCTATTGGAATGGAACAGCTATCATCCCCAGTCATTAAAACGTGGCATACCCAGAGGACAGTATTTGCGCATGAGGCGCAACTGCTCGAGTCTGAGGGACTACAAAAAAGTAGCACATGATCTCAAGGTCAGGTTTGAGAGACGGGGATACCCGGAAAGTGTCCTTAAACAAGCTTACCATCATGCACTTAATTGTGATAGGACTGAGCTATTGCACCCTCGCCAACGCCAAAATGAGAGTGAGCAAATACACATTGTGGGTAACTATGATGTGGCACATGGCCGGGTGAGGGATATTTAATCTGAATTTTATCTGAATTGTGGGGCATTCTACAGGCTGATCCAGATGTTGGACATCTAGTGGGACAGGTACCATCGATTACCTACAGGCGAGGTAGAAATATCAGAGATCGCCTGGTACACAGCCTATATTCCCCCCAGCAAAGAGTGGGGTTCTCCTTTAAAGATCAACTTAAGGGGACCTTCAAATGCCCAGGCTGTGTGGCATGTGGCTCCATAAAAAGAGGGAACACTTTTCGGTGTACTGTAACAGACCGTATTTTCCAGATTTACACCTTTATCAACTGTAGGTCCACTGGTCTTGTATAACTGATAACATGTGTTTGTGGACTCCAATACGTCGGTAAAACGCTGAGAGAGTTCAGACGACGTATTGGGGAACACCTCAACAACATCAAAAATAAGGTTGACAAACCGGTGGCACGTCATGTAGTGGAACATCACGGGGGGATCCGAAGGCACTCTCCTTTCAAGGAATTGAAGTTATTCGTCCATCAATGAGAGGGGAGGACTTTGACAAACGGGTCCTTCAAAAAGATGCCCAGAGGATTTTCAGGTTGCAGACGGTGAGACCATTGGGTCTCAATGATCATATTTCCTTTACCTGCTTCCTGTAATCCATACTCGGCGGTTGAATCCTTCCGTTGAGTTTAACAATAATTATTAGTTGTTGTTCAGATGACAACCAGTAAAATCATAGACACCATCTGAGAATGTGTCATCCTGTGCCAGTATTCATCCTTCTGGGATATAACATAAGCGGCAATCATGACCATTTGATATCAACCAGTGACAAACCATTCATGTATGTCTTGGATCCCCTTTAACCCATGCAATCCAGAGTTACTATACAGTAGTGACAGCGGGGGGATCTTTATAGGCATACAGTACCAATTTCAAAGTTACGTGTTACTGGTGATTGATATACAACACCTATTCATCAATTAATGGTTATGATAGACGACAAGTCAATTCTTGTATATCTCCTTTTGTTATTGGGGACATGTTATGCCTCACTACCACTGCGGTCCTGGGTTATCCTGAGAGTAGCCTTGTATATATCCGCCGCTTGCTTCCCAATGTAATTTTATATTGCAGGCGTCTCATATATAGTCGGCAGTTACAGTGTGCTCCGTTGAGCGCACTGTAAGCAGTGAATCTGCAGAGATGGGGGCGTGTCTGTTGACTCCCTCTGTGGGCGGGACTTAAACTATTTAGACGCACAGGATTTGCGCCCGCGTCTTGGCCATTCCAGTGCCGGAGCGCTACTCCTATTGAGAGAGGGGAGCGCGTCCTCGTGTTTTTGTGTCTGTTTGTTTTTTTGTCTAATCACTACGTGATACTGCCACTTTGAAAGTAATATGGCGAGCTCCTGATGAAACATTCATATGTAGAAACGCGTTGAGCGTTTGCCGATTGAATAGTGGAAGTAGTGTGTGTAGCACATGTTTTAACAGCATAAGTAATCCATGGAAGTTGGCGTTTAAATCCCGGGTGTTCAGTTTATTTTCTGGAATTAAGGCAAGATCCAGAAAATCGCTGCTCAGTGCAGCAGCGGTGTATTCCTGCTCAGCTGCTTAAACGCAGACTGTGTGTGGAGACAATACCTTCAATACTGAACATCCTGGGGATGTACATTCAGTAGTGGCACCCCGTGTGAGCTTGCAGCACGGGATGGACTACTGTCTAGTTACTGTGAGATTAGAAGATAGCTGCCTGTAGGTGATTGTGGAGCCCTAAGTCCATCAGGATTACTCACCTTGACAGTGGGGCGGCTTCCTATACTCACAGCATTATAGGCCAATAGTGCATATTTTTCCTGCTTAGACACAGTAGAGTTTTTTAAATAAATGTCAATAAAAGTAACGTTTTAAATGAGCACACCTTCAAATTTTGGAATATTATAATCCTTTAATAGGGTGCAAACTGATGGTAATAAAATTGTGAGCTTTATACAAGAAATTTACCTATTTCTATAATAGATACAATGAATATATATGATTATACCTTACTTCCTATATCTTAACATAATAACATGTAGGATATAACATCTAATTATATGAATTACCCTCTTTCTATTTATTGAGAAAAGAGGGAAATAAATTTAAATCCCTGGACATTTCTACTTGATTACCTATCTACAAACAGCAGTTTATGATATGTCTCTATAATGGGAAGGAAGACTTTTATTGTATGTACTAAACCCCCTTCTCGCAAGAAAGTACTTATGCAAACCCTACTAAGTTTTATAAACAAAGGTTTCATCACAAGTCTAATCTCGGGTTAAGGATTCTAAGTCCAAAAGGTTTGAATTTATAGTGCCCTCTCAATTAAGACAAAATGTTTGCCATACAGCACATATATCAGTTTATATAGTAACCTATATATACCTTCATCAGATGGATGCCTTTTTATACTCAAAGGTTCTGACACATCGCGGTTTCTTTTGCAGGTACTGCTGAAAGAAGATATACACTATGGCAGCGCAATCAAGTGGTTGAGATGAGTTGTTTTTTGTTTTTAACCCCTATATTGCCATATTATTTTGCATTCTGTCTTAAATATGCTATTATTTTCCACTATAACCATGTTATAATGGAAAATAATAAAGTGAAGTTTGGGTCCCCATGACTTTGACTTAAAGTTCGTCCAAACCCTGAGAATCCAAACTTCCACGGGTTCGCTCATCCCTAATAATGATTGATTACCGTTGTCAACCTTATCACTTTACCAGTTCAAATCTTAAAATGGCAGATGTTTATTATGTCCATGTGGTTGCTGTAAAGCAAATCCCTGAACTGTTAATTGCAGCTTAGAGCAGCAGTTCAAACAAGATGGTTGCCACCACCATTCATTTACTAGGGAAAATAGGTCTAATATATTTCAGACATTGCATTCATCAATGGCTGTTGAAAGGGTTGTATTTTTTATAATGATGACCAATCCTCAGAATAGGTTATCAGTATCAGATCAGCGGGGGACCGATTGCCTGCACCCCCGCTGATCAGGTGTTTAACGAGACTGCAGCGTTCATACAAGTGCTGCCTTCTCTTTATTGTTTACATTGTCGCCATCATAAACTGCAGTGGCAAGCAGGTGTAAATACAACTCTGTCCTCCCATTCACTTCAATGGTACAGCTCCTTTCTATTCACTTGAAGTCCAATTGAATGAATATGGATGACGGTGTTGTAATTACACCTGCTTTCAATTGCGATCGGATAAACAGTGAAGAGCGCAGCCTTTTTTTCTAATAGCTAATTGGCAGGGTGTTCAGCTGTTAACAAGGCTGGATGGGTAAATTCAGCATTTGATAAAAAAATAAAAATAAAAAAAACTATCTTAAACTGTATACAGAGGCACAAGCAAGCATCTCTTCTCCTGGTGTAACAGGGACAGTGTAGTTAAAGAATTTTGAGGGAGTGAGGAGCTAGAGCACAGAACTTAATAATAGAGCCCCATTCTTGCTGTTTTGCACTACAAAAACCAGCCACCTGCAAGAAAAAATATATTTGTTTTTCTCATTTGAACTGAGAGAGTTCTCTTTTTCTCCAATTTTTCCCCTCTAAATATTATTGTCAGCACAGCACCCCAATAGCATTCTGCTGCTGAGCAATTGCACTTTTTAAAGTGCATTTTATCTGTCTGGTGTTTTTAAACACATTTAATTAATTGCAGCTAAAACATTTTATGGAAATAATACCATTTTTAGACTAGTGAAATTAAATGAACATTACTTCATAGACAGAAACATAAAACCGCTTTTGCTGTATCATTATATTTGTGTTGTTGGGGCAGGGGGAAGAATAATTGCATTAAAAGTTAGCAACATGTGTTTTACAGTAGACAAAGGTCTTTTCTGAAACTGAATTTTTAAACGCAAATAACACAGTAGGCAGAAATCTTACGGGCACCAGTACTTCATTATTTGCTAAGTATATTTTCAATAGCAGTATTCACTGTGTTTGTAGGAAGGAATAGACATTACATTGTGCCTCTGTCTTTAAGTTACCGAAAACATGTTTGGATTTTTACTATATCATTCCATAAATTTTGTGACTGTGTACCAAAGCCATGACTTTTCATTTAGTAAAAATGGTGAGTTTACATTAGGTCTCATAATAAACTGTATGGAATATGGAAGGGTTCAATACTAAAGACCCAGGCCTGGTCCTCCCAGAGCCAAAATGTGGGTAGTAACAGCACCAGCCATCGGAAAAGTAGAAGTAGAAGTAGGTCACAGTTGTCCCTGGCTTTAGACAGGCCTAATGTTACCATAGAGGTGAAAAAGAATGATATTATGGAATGGATAGCTGACTTCTCAGTCAAAGCAGGATGACGTGGAGCTCACTTCTATCTTTGACATAATGCCTTGAAGCCAGGGGTTATTCCTCCTGCTTTTCATCCTGCAACATCAATGAAGCCTTTCAGTGGCATCCTCTCTGTCTTCACTCTAACCTTCTAGTGGGACACCTTCTTTTTTCCTAAGATGAGTCAAAAAAAACAACACTCACTCCAGCAGATATTCAAGAGAGTCTCCATGTTGAAGAGGTTCTGGGGAAGGCAGGAGACCATATGCATAGGTGTGGTGGTGGTGGTGGTGATGACATTTGTTGCCACATTAGTGGTGGTAGAGGCATTGGTAGCAACAGTTGCAGTCAGGAAATCAGAAGAGTTCACCTTGAGATATCATAGTCTGATAAAAGTGGCAGGGAAGGGTGAGTACTATGATGGTGATTGTGTGTTAGACAAAAACTAGGAGCCTGATCGGGGTGTTGAGAAGGATGACACTTCAGAGGAGAAAGGTGGTAGCTGCAGTTGCAATAAATAATGGTGGCAGTGTACAGTCAAAACCTCCAAAAGAACTGGCAGTGTCAGATCTGCTTCTATAGTGGTAAGCTTGTGAACTGGTGATGTTGCTGACACTGTGGGCATAGGCTCAAAATGTCCCAAGCTCGGCTGCTTCATGGATCATCCGCACTGATGCGACGTGGGCTCTAGGGCTGAATGAGCGCAATGACCTCAGTGTCTTTATTTGAGTCCATATGCATTAGGCCAGGGATGCTCAACCTGCGGCCCTCCAGCTGTTGTAAAACTACAACTCCCACCATGCCCTTCTGTAGGCTGATAGCTGTAGGCTGTCCTGGAATGATGGGAGTTGTAGTTTTGCAACAGCTGGAGGGCCGCAGGTTGAGCATGCCTGCATTAGGCGAATAGACCATACCCCCAGTGGGTTAACTGGGTTTAACGGCATATTCCAATTCAGCCTATGTTGATATTTGAGAGCTATTACACAGTGTTTTGCATTTGTAATTTTTCTTGTTTCTTATTTAAGCACATTGTTTTGGACGATGGGCACATTATTTGTTCTGTTTACACCTGTGCTGCGCTGGAGTCGGCGTCTATGTTGCTTGGTTACCCAGCACACTGTGCCTTCATTAGCTGTGCAGGATTCAGGCATCACTGATGTACCCGGAAGAAGCACAGGACCGCGTGAAACTGCCGTCGCTACTTGGCTTGCCTTATGCTGAAGGTGTCCGCCCCATGCCCTCCCTTGTATCTGCCTCGTCTATGATACAATAAACTGAAGAATTTTCCGCAGTGGTGAGTGCCGCCTCTTTTTCTTTTTCTACATTGCATATGTTATCATCGTACTTCCTCTGGCTGAGCACCACCATACTGCGCTGCTTGACCCGACACCGCTATAGGATGCGCATTGCTAGTCGCACTGTGCAGTGCTGCCCCGCTCTTCTCTCTCCACACCAACTTATCAGCTGCTTCTATGCAAGCAAATCTCATATGGTGTTTTTTTTCTCCACCAGGCCCACTCAAAACCATACAGTAGTTGTGTGCAAAATTTGCAGGATTAAAATAAGCTGTGGGTGTTCAAACACATAGGTACCACAGCACATGAATCGCCATCATCGGATCCTGTCGGAAAATATAACTGGCCAGAATTCTAAATCAGAAAAAGTCTGTCCTACTTCTTCTGGTCTTCTTTGTGACAGCCAACCCCAAGCAGTGGAGTGTCCTTGTCATTATCATAAGCTGCTTCTTCTCCTGCTCAAAATTCCCCCTCTTGTACTATGATCCATCATGAGACATTCATAACTGAATGTGTGACCATGAGAAAATTCTAGGTATTCTAAACATTCTAGACCAGCAATTAGCTTATGTGCAAGCTTCATGATAATAAGCACAAACCAGTGGTGGGGCAGCAGGTGAAGGGAACCAATGATAACAGATTTGTAGCAATGGCAGCCAAAGAGGACAAGACATCAGGTTCGGGATCTGAACTTGACCCGAACTTGACCCCGAACTCGAACCCCATTGAAGTCAATAGGGACCCGAACTTTCGGGCACTAAAATGGCTCTAAAAAAGTCCAGGAAAGGGCTAGAGGGCTGCAAAAGGCAGCACAATGTGGGTAAATGCCCTGCAAAGAAATGTGGATAGGGAAATGACATAGAATAAAATAAATAAAAATTACAAATTTTGATCTTGAACTAAGAGCATGAGGTCCTTATGGACTAAGAGGTTGAGGAGGCGGTGAACATGGTATTGTAGGTGGACGTGGTGGTGTACGTGGATTTGGCGGTGTAGGTGGAAGCGGCGGTGGAAGCGACGGTGGAGGATTTGGAGGCAGCCAACACGTGTTTTTTTTTTTTTATTTGATTTGGGTACACCACAAAACATTGTGGAATATATTAAATAACACAAAGAGAAAGTGCGCTGAAGTATAACAATGGCTGTGTGAAGTCGGTATACTTGTCTATTCTGCACAAGGTACAGACAATTCTTGTGGGATCCATGCCTGGTTCATTTTAATAAACGTGAGCTTGTCCACATTGGCTGTGGACAGGCGCCTGCGCTTGTCTGTGATAACACCCCCTGCCGTGCTAAACACACGTTCAGACAATACACTGGCTGCAGAGCAGGCCAGCACCTCCAAGGCATAAAGGGCAAGCTCAGGCCATGTGCTCAATTTGGAGACCCAGAAGTTGAATGGGGCAGACCTCTCAGTCAGTACGTGTAGGGGTGTACACACATACTGATCCACCATGTTGCTGAAATGCTGTCTCCTGCTAAGATGTTGTGTATCAGCTGGTGGTGCTGGTTGTTGTGGCGTGGTGACAAAGCTTTTCCATATTTCGGTCATGCTAACCCAGCCTTCTGAGGTGCTGGCCGTGCCCTGGCTGCATTGGCGGCCTCTTCCTCCTCCTCTCCCTTCACCTTGTGCTTCCACTGAGCCCCTGGTATCAGTTGGGAATGCCATCAGCAGCATGTTTTCCCGTGTGCGCTTGTAATCGTGCATCTTCCAATCACGCTCTAGAGAGGGAATTAAGGACGGCACGTTGACCTTGTAACGGGGATCCAGCAGGGTGGCCATCCAGTAATCAGCACAAGTTAGAATGTGCGCAACTCGGCTGTCATTGTGCAGGCACTGCAGCATATAGTTACTCATGTGTGTCAGGATGCCCAGAGGCAAGGACAAGCTGTCCTCTGTGGGAGTTGTATCGTCTGTGTCCTCTATATCCCCCCCAGCCACGCACAAGTGATGCCCATAAGCTGCTTTGTGTACCACCCTGGTGTGAACACGGTTCCTCCTCCTCCACCTTCTCATCCTCCGGAACTCCACTATCGCCTGCTGCTGCTCGCACAGTCTTTCCAGCATGTGCAAAGTGGAGTTCCAACTTGTGGGCACGTCACAAATAAGGCGGTGAGCAGGAAGGCCAAATTACGCTGCAGCACCGACAGGCGAGCAGCAGCAGGGTGAGAGTGCCAAAAGCACGCACAGACTCTGGACCACCAAATTCAGCTCACGCGCCAGGCAAAGGCTGCTACGAGATTTAGCCCATTATCGCTCACCACCAGGCACCAGTGGCACCAACCACTCATCGGTCTGTTGTTCCAGGCCCGTCCAAAGCTCCTGTGCTGTGTGGGGTTTGTCCCCCAAATAGATGAGTTTAAAAATTGCCTGCTGTTGTTTGCCCCTGGCGGTGCTGAATAGTCAATATATCAGAAAAAATGTCCAGACTTCAACCTGTACTTCAATGGGGTAGTTGCGTGGCGGATCCCAATGGGTGCAGTGGGCAGTATTCACACACAAACAAGTGATAGGTTAGGCGGACCGCGCTGCTGGAAATCCCAGAAGATCAGGAAGGTCACTCCATGAGTTAGATCGTCATCTCATGGACACAGGCAACCCGGCTGGTTTCAACAATCACCTCCTTTGTATGCATCCAACTAATCAAGGCAAACACCAGACGCAGGACATTGTGAAGCACCGCCAAGGTTCAGTCAAGTTAAAGTGCTTTATTATACTCACAAGGGGCCGTCTTGTTATACAGCATATCATAAAATCAATAGAATTAAAGATCAGATCTGCCCGACCCGGGTTTCGCTTTATGCGCTTCTTCAGGGGCATATCCATAGCACTCCAAGTGAAGTGAATCCATTAAACACACATGTGCACACCCCTTATATAACCCACCTCCATCTTAAGAAGTGTTCACATGATAAATTTTATGGGGATACAAAGGTAAAACAACTTATTATAAAAAAGCATCTTGTATGTCAAATCTCATATAAACACACATCATATTTCTCAAATGGAGCATAATTATACAGTTAAAAACTCCTCCGAACCACAAGGGCAATGGTGAAATTACCAAACTGACAGTTTATGTCAATCATTTGTCACATGTATCATTCTAACCAATAAGGGGTTACTATCTCTTTCATTCATAAAAACTGTTATGTTCGCCAAGACTCTCCTAGTTAGTGTCGATCATCAAGAACACGTCTATATTCCCAACCAATAGCAG
Source organism: Bufotes viridis (assembly GCA_033119425.1). Classification (NCBI taxonomy): domain Eukaryota; kingdom Metazoa; phylum Chordata; class Amphibia; order Anura; family Bufonidae; genus Bufotes; species Bufotes viridis. The sequence continues at coordinate 379,075,833 of CM065590.1, forward strand.
GTTACTAACCCCATCATTCACAAAAATGTTAAAATTATTCTGAGGAGGATAAGCACAGACACGGCTAGCTGGTCTTCCAAAATTACATCTTGAATGGTGCTGAATAGTGATGATTGCAAAGACCAATATTCGATTTTGCAATATTTGACAAATAATTCGCATCATATTCGTCTAATATTCGCAATTTCTCAATATTCGGTATTTCACATTCAATATCATGACTTGCGATTAGAGTTGAGCGAACACCTGGATGTTCGGGTTCGAGAAGTTCGGCTGAACTTCCCGAAAATGTTTGAGTTCGGAATCCGAACTCGACCCGAACTTCATCCCAAACCCGAACCCCATTGAAGTCAATGGGGACCCTAATTTTTGGGCACTAAAAAGGCTGTAAAATAGCCCAGGAAGGGGTCTAGAGGGCTGCAAAAGGCAGCAAAATGTAGGTAAATCCCCTACAAGCAAATGTGGATAGGAAAATGAATTAAAATTAAAAAAATAAAAATTAAGCAATATCAATTGGATAGAGGTCGCATAGCAGACAATCAGGCTTCAAGTCACCCACCAATGGAGAAGGCACTTTCATTTATTTAGTCCCCAGCACCCAGACAGAGGACAGAGGTTGCATAGCAGAGAATCAGGCGTCATGTCACCCACCAATGGAGAAGGCCAATTTTAGATAATTAGGCCCCTGGCACGTAGACGGAGGCGAGGTTCATTCAACTTTTGGTTGCACCGCAAAATAATGGTAAAATTAAAAAAAAGAGGATTCAATAAAGAAGTGCCTCAGAGTACATGAATATATGGTTGAGGGGGAGGCAGTTATAAATGTCTATTCTGCACAAGGAATGGACAGGTCCTGTGGGATCCATGCCTGGTTCATTTTTATAAACGTCAGCTTGTCCACGTTGGCTGTGGACAGGCGGCTGCGTTTGTCAGTAATGACGCCACCTGCCGCCAGGCAGGCCAGCACCTCCAAGGCATAAAAGGCTAGCTCTGGCCACGTGGACAATTTGGAGACCCAGAAGTTGAATGGGGCCGAACCATCAGTCAGTACGTGGAGGGGTGTGCACGCGTAATGTTCCACCATGTTAGTGAAATTCTGCCTCCTGCTAACACGTTCCATATCAGGCTGTGGTGCAGTTAGCTGTGGTGTGGTGACAAAACTTTTTCACATTTCTGCCATGCTAACCCTGCCCTCAGAGGAGCTGGCCGTGACACAGCTGTGTTGGCGACCTCTTGCTCCTCCTCTGCCTTCGCCTTGGGCTTCCACTTGTTCCCCTGTGACATTTGTGAATGCTATTAGGAGCGCGTCTACCAGCGTGCGCTTGTACTCGCGCATATTCCTATTACGCTCCAGTGCAGAAAGTATGGTGGGCACATTGTCTTTGTACCGGGGATTTAGCAGGGTGGCAACCCAGTAGTCAGCACATGTTAAAATGTGGGCAACTCTGCTGTCGTTGCGCAGGCACTGCAGCATGTAGTTGCTCGTGTGTGCCAGGCTGCCCAGAGGTAAGGACAAGCTGTCCTCTGTGGGAAGCGTATCGTCATTGTCCTCCGTATCCCCCCAGCCACGCACCAGTGATGGCCCCGAGCTGTGTTGGGTGCCACCCGCTGTGAACCTGCTTCATCCTCATCCTCCTCCACCTCCTCCTTATCCTCCTCGTCCTCCAGTAGTGGGCCCTGGCTGGCCACATTTGTACCTGGCCTCTGCTGTTGCAAAAAACCTCCCTCTGAGGCACTTTTAACAGACTGGCCTGAAAGTGCTAAAAATGACCCCTCATCCTCCTGTCACGAGAATATGTGAACAACAGGAGCATAAACAGTGCAGAAGCTACTGACCGGACCCAAACTAGGGAGAATAAAGGGTGACCCCTGTCAGACCCTAACAGCTCTCCCTATGCTGCTTTGCACATGCCCAGACCCAGATGGTGGGTCGAGGCATGCCCGCGTACCTAAGGCTGGTGACAGCTGAAACCCCTACAATAGTGGGAGGGGCACGGCCACCGGTGCCCTACTCAAAATACGGACAGAACTGGGGTCGCCTCGGATCCAATCAGCAAATAAACTAAAACACACAATGTCTGCAAACTTATCTGTAGGAGCTGCAGCAGCAGTGAAGACAGATCCAAACTCAGCAGACAATATCCGATGTTACTTGTTTCAGCAGAACACAGGTCCAGTGAAAAGAGACCACACAAGTGCAGATATTCCAGAGGCTGAAATATAATCCGCACGATTAAACAGGAAGAGGGCTGATTTATAGGAAGAGGAATCAATCACAGGAGGGACAGCTGGGAGGAGGGAAACTGAAAATAAAGACCTCATCACAGGGGCGGAGAAACAGGGCTGTGAGAGCTCCTCAAAACTCTGGTAGTGACATCATCACAGGGGCGGAGAAACAGAGTTGTGAGAACACCTCAAAACTCTGGTAGTGACACCTCCTCCTCCTCCTCCTGGGCCATCTCCTCTTCCATCATCGCCCTAAGTGTATTCTCAAGGAGACAAAGTAGTGATATTGTAATGCTGATAACGGCGTCATCGCCACTGGCCATGTTGGTGGAGTACTCGAAACAGCGCAACAGGGCACACAGGTCTCGCATGGAGGCCCAGTCATTGGTGGTGAAGTGGTGCTGTTCCGCAGTGCGACTGACCTGTGCGTGCTGCAGCTGAAATTCCACTATGGCCTGCTGCTGCTCGCACAGTCTCTCCAGCATGTGCAAGGTGGAGTTCCACCTGGTGAGCACGTCGCATAAGAGGCGGTGAGTGGGAAGGCCGAAGTTACGCTGTAGCGCAGACAGGCGAGCAGCGGCAGGATGTGAATGCCGGAAGCGCGCACAGACGGGCCGCACTTTATGCAGCAGCTCTGACATGTCGGGGTAGTTGTGAATGAACTTCTGCACCAGCAAATTCAGCACATGCGCCAGGCAACGGATGTGCGTCAAACCAGCTAGTCCCAGAGCTGCAACGAGATTTCGCCCACTATCGCACACCACCAGGCCGGGCTTGAGGCCCACCGGCAGCAGCCACTGGTCGGTCTGTTGTTCAATACCCCGCCACAATTCCTGTGTGGTGTGGCGCCAGTCCCCCAAACATATGAGTTTCAGAACGGCCTGCTGACGTTTACCCCGGGCTGTGCTGAAGTTGGTGGTGAAGGTGTGTGACCGATTGGATGAGCAGATGGAAGCAGAGGAGGAGGAAGCCGAGTAGGAGGAAGAGTCTACAGGAGGCAAAGAATGATGCCATGCGATCCTTGGCGGCGGAAGGACGTGTGCCAAAGAACTCTCCGCCTAGGGCCCAGCCGCCACTATATTTACCCAGTGTGCAGTTAGGGAGATATAGCGTCCCTGGCCATGCTTACTGGTCCACGTATCTGTGGTTAGGTGGACCTTGCCACAGATGGCATTGCGCAGTGCACACTTGATTTTATTGGTTGTGCAGGGAAGGCACGGCTGTCTTGGAGAAGTAGTGGCGGCTGGGAACAACATACTGTGGCAAAGCCATCGCCATCAGCTGTTTGAATCTGTCTGTGTCCACCAGCCAAAATGACGGCGTTTCAAAGGCCAGTAGTTTAGAAATGCTGGCATTTAGGCCCAGGGCTCTAGGGTGGGTAGGTGGGAATTTATTATTTCTAATATATATCCAAGGTTTGTGAGATGTAGTGTTGATCACGAATTTTCGAATTGCGAATATTAATCGCGAATATCGGTACTTTGAGAATTTGCGAATATTTACAATATTGCAAAATATATTCGCAATTGCAAATATTTGTTTTTATGCAAATTTTTTATATGCAAATTTTCGCAAGCATGAAAATGTCATTATTTTCTGATTGCAAAAATTTGCATAAAAATTTGCATTAAAATTTGCATACACTGGCACTTAAAAGATAACTAATTTTCGCAATCAAGAAAATAATGACTGGAGGTAACGAATTTGCGAATTTTCGAATTAATGGCGAATATTCGCCCAAATATTCGCGAAATATCGCAAATTTCGGATATTGCCCCTGCCGCTCATCACTAGTGAGATGGAGAGCTGAACGCTGCCGTGTGACATGGTGGAGATGCTTGGTGACGCAGGTGGTGGTGTCGGTGGCACATCCTCTGTCCATCCTCGAGGCGGAGGAAGAGGCCGAGGCAGCAGCAGAAGAGGGAGCAGTAGGAGCCGGAGTGTGTTCCTTGCTTTTAAGGTGTACTCCACTGCAGTTCATGCTTTGCATGTAGATGCCTGGTCATGCAGGTTGTGCTAAGGTTCAGAACGTTAATGCCTCGCTTCAGGCTTTGATGGCACAGCGTGCAAACCACTCGGGTCTTGTCGTCAGCACATTGTTTAAAGAAGTGACAAGCCAGGGAACTCCTTGAAGCTGCTTTTGGGGTGCTCGGTCCCTAGTGGCGGTGGCCAGTAGCAAGCGAACTCTCTTGGCGACGGCATTTCTGCTTTTGCCCCCTGCTCCCTCTTTTGCTACGCTGTTGGCTCGGTATCACCACTGCCTCTTCCTCTGAACTATGAAAGTCAGTGGCACGACCTTAATTCAATGTGGGGTCCCTGATCTCCTGTTCGGTCTGCATACTGCAAAAAGACGCAGCAGTTGGCACCTGTGTTTTGTCATCATCAGAGATGTGTGGACACCGATGAGGTGGTATTCCCATGTCCTCATCTTTAGGAAACATCAGTGGTTGTGCATCAGTGCATTCTATGTCTTCCACCACTGGGGTTGGGCTAGGGGGATTCCCTTGGGAAACCCTGTCAGCATAAGAGACTGCTGCATAACTTGAGGCTCTGACAGCTTCCTTGATATGCATGGGGGTGATGTGACAGACTGATGGGCTTGGTTTTAAGGTGCCACCTGTGCGCTTTCTGCAGAAGACTGGGTGGGAGATAATGTTGTGAACGTGCTGGATCCACTGTCAGCCACCCAATTGCCTACCGCCTGTACCTGCTCAGGCCTTACCATCTTTAGAACGCCTTTGGGCCCAACCAAATATCGCTGTAAATTCTGGCGGGTACTGGAACCTGAGGTAGTTGGTTCACTAAGAGGTGTGGCTGTGGCAGAATGGCCACGTCCTCTCCCAGCACCAGAGGGCCCACTAACACCACCACGACCGCGTCCGCGTCACTTACTAGATGTTTTCCTCATTGTTACCGTTCACCAAGCACCACAATAAGAAAAAAAAATATTTGGCCCAATGTTTTGATTTCAAATTCAGGCTTTTTTTTACAAGCACCTAACACTATCTGCCTATTTATTTATGTACCGTATTACACTAATCCAGGCACAGCATTAACCACTGATTTAGGGGACTATCTCTTTTAGGGCTATTATTTAGGCCCTGGATGAAAGGTATCCTTTTATGGACAGATTTACACTTGGAGATGCACAGTAGCGTGTAAAAAAATATGTAGGAATATGCCTTCAGAAATTGTATTTTAACACTTTGTGCAATATACCCTTTAACGGACAGAAATACACTTGGAGATGCAAGGTATCGTGTGAAGTTTAATGGATTATGCTTTCAGCAATTATAATTTAACACTTTGTGTAATATACCCTTTTACGGAAGAAATACACAGATGCACGCTGAGTGTAATATACCCTTTCAGGGACAGATTTAGACTTGGCCTGCAACAGCTGTAACACTTATTTTGCTATTTTGGCAATTGAATTTCACCCTAGAACAAAATATATCCTTTGAAGGATACTATTAAACTACTTGTCCAGCCACAGCTAGAACACCAGATTTACTGTATTTCTATTTTTGCAACTGAATTTCACCCCAAAAAATAATATATCCTTTGACGGACACTATGAAACTTGTCCAGTCACAGCTGGAACACTAGATTTACAGTATTGCTGTTTGGCAATTGAATTTGACCCCAGAACAAAATATATCCTTTGACGGATACTATTAAACTACTTGTCCAGCCACAGCTCGAACACCAGATTTACTGTATTTCTATTTTTGCAACTGAATTTCACTTCAGAAAATAATATATCCTTTGACGGACACTATGAAACTTGTCCAGTCACAGCTGGAACACCAGATTTACGGTATTGCTATTTTGGCAATTGAATTTCACCCCAGAACAAAATATATCCTTTGACGGATACTATTAGACTACTTGTCCAGCCACAGCTAGAACACCAGATTTACTGTATTTCTATTTTTGCAACTGAATTTCACCTCAGAAAATAATATATCCTTTGACGGACACTATGAAACTTGTCCAGTCACAGCTGGAACATCAGATATACGGTATTGCTATTTTGGAAATTGAATTTCACCCCAGAAAAAAATATATATTCTTTGCCAGACAGTATTACAGTAATACACTTGGCTAGCCACAGCTGGAACACCAGATTTAGGGGCTTGCTATTTTTGTTAAGCGAATTTCACCTCTCAATAAAATATAGAAAATTCTATCCTGAGTTTCTGGGGGTGACAATAAGCACAGCCAAGCCCCTAATGTAGAATATAGCAACAACAAAAAACCCTACTATTGATTGAATAATGGACTTTGTGGCAGCTTGTGCTGGTGCACCACAAGACACAAAATGGCCGCCAATCACCCCAGAAAAAAGTGACAGAAAAACGCTCTGGGCATCCTGAAAACCATGAGCAATTAACTAGTAGAAGTTGAATGATTCACAGCTGTAGATCGATCACTTCATTAAGTGTTTTTGCTGAGTTAATTCCTGCCTAATCTCGCCCTAACAGCAGCTGCATCCTATCCCTACACTAATCAGAGCAGAGTGACGTGCGGTGCGACATGACTCCAGATTAAATAGAGGCTAGGTCACATGCTGCACTTGGCCAATCACAGCCATGCCAATAGTAGGCATGGCTGTGATGGCCTTTTGGGGCAAGTAGTATGACGCTTGTTGATTGGCTGCTTTGCAGGCTTTAAAAATGCACCATAGAAATAGCCGAACAACGAACCAGACTCGGTCACTGTGCCGCTCTGTGGTCTCCTCATGTTGCTGCCACCTCCAGACTCGGTCAGTGTGCCACTATGTGGTCTCCTCATGCTGCTGCAACCTATAGACTCGGTCAGTGTGCCACTCTGTGTTCTCCTCATGCTGCTGCCACCTACAGACTCGGTCAGTGTGCCACTCGGTGCCAGCTCCTTATGCTGCTGACACCTTCAGACTCTGTCAGACTCTAGTAAAAAAAAATGGAATGGGGCAGAAGGGGTTAAATTAACCCTTTGACATTGCACTACATAAATGGTGTAAACAAACCTTTTGTTCACATGGTGAAAATGGTCTGTAAAAGTCTAAATGAAAAAAAAAAACACGTGGAAGATTTCATGAAGTAAATAATTACATGAGTATACACTACTCACAAAAAGTTAGGGATATTTGACTTTCGGGTGAAATTTATGAAAAACATACAAAAGTTCACGCTACAGTAATATTATATCATGAAAGTCAGGCATTTAAGTAGAAGCATGCAGTGGTAATTTCCTAATCTCAAACAATTTATTAAAACAAAAGCCAACAACAGTGGTGGGTATACCCTCACAAAAATGTTGATGTCTCAATAACTTGTCATATGGCCTTTAGCATCAATTACAGCCTGACAACAGCTCATGCTGTTCACAAGTTGACTTATTGGCATGCCATCCAACTCTTCTTGAAGGGCTACCCTCAGGTCATTGATGTTCTCCGGGGTACAGAGTTACGAGCCTCTACATGGCAAATTAGCTGATCCCATAGGTTTTTCAAGGAATTCAGGTCTGGAGAAAGTGCAGACTACTCCATTTGAGGTACCCCAGTCTCCAGCAGCTGTTCCCTAATGATGTGACCTCGATGAGCTGGCGCATTGTCGTCCATGAACATGAAATTAGGCCTGTGTTGATCATGCAGAGGCAAAATGACTGAATTAATGAAGTTATTCAAGTAGTATGGGCTTGTCACTGTACCATTCACAAAGTGTACGGCAGTTCTGTATTAACTAGACACACCTGCCCACACTGTAATACCACCACCACTAAAGGCTCATTTGGTGACAACAGTGGCTAATGCATAGCGCTCTCCTCGATGTCTCCAACGTCATTGGCAGCCAACATTTCTGCTCAGCATGAATCAACTTTCATCAGTGAAAAGCTCTGAGGCCCACTGGTCCCTCATCAAGTGTAGATGCTCCCCTGGCCCATGCAATGCGATTACACCTGTGCCTGGTGGTGTGGTCTAAGCCTTGCAATTACGAGGTACTGTTGATCAATTGTTAGATGTTGTCTTGTTCTCATAATGTCAAAATGTTATCATTATGAGGAGGTCTATTTAAATACCAATTCTAATTGAACTGTAAATGAAATGTAATTAGTTAATTTATATTTTACTCTATACTCTATATGTATTTTTAACTTTGAAGGATTTTAATAAAGTCCTCTCTTACTGTGCCAATTACTTTGGCAATAATCGCTAAACAGTTAATTATTCTACTCAAGCATTCATATTTTGGTACTTCATTCAATAAAAAGATCTGCAAACCTCAATTTTTTTAAATATACTCACTGATTACGGAGAAAATGCATCTTTAGAATACAGGAAGCAGGAAGAAGAATACAATTATTCAAAATGAAAAGAAATCAGGCAGTGAAATATGTGCACAGAAAATTAAAATAACTTTTTTGCCAAGCTTCTGAATTTAAATGTACAAGCTGCATAACAGAAGAATAATTATGGTATGGTTTCTGTGAATCCATACAGGTTTTTAGATTTCCTACAGTTCTCTTGTTTTAAACTGTTCTTATTGGATCTCTAGGGTATGTTCTGCTTTTAAACTTTGTGGAGAATGTAAACTTTCAACATTTGCAGCCTTATGATACATAGCTGTGCAAAGTATTGTTGGGAAAATAGAGAGATTTAGCACATCATACATAGTAAGAACTTGATAGAAATGTAGAAAGTGTGTAGTCACAAGAGCATTGTACTCACTATTAGTGTTTGTACTATGAGGTACAACTCTGTAGAAGTCATAGCAGCCACTTCAGTTTGCTACATGATGGAGCAGAATTTTTATGTGCCATGCCAGGCTGATACAAATCAGCAAACGTATACATACCGCCTGAACAACCAGGTTCAGTAATAACTGGGCTGTCTACTTTTTCTGGCATATACCCCGTTCCCTCATCCCATGAACTCCCTGCCACTTTTATTGAACTATGCTATCTCATGGTGAGCTCTTTGGCTTCTCTTCCCATTCCCTGCTCATTATTTGCTCTGACTGCCACTGTCACCACCACTGACCCCACCGCCAATACTGTGGCTATGGGTCACTATCTACTTGAGTGCATAGTGTTGCCTTTTCTTAGATCAAAAAGAAGGCATCCCACTAGGAGGGGGCAGTTAAGACAGAGTGGAAGCCACTGAAAGTCTTCTCTGAGGCTGCAGAAGGAAAAGAAGGAGCAGGAAGCATGACGCCTGGCTCCAAGACACAGTGTCAGGCACAGAAGTAACCTCCACATTATCCTGCTGTGACTAAAGAGGAGTGAGCCATCCAATCGACATTCTCATCCGCTTTCTCCTCAATGATAATGTTACTACTACTTATGAGCGGATAGCTGCTGCTACTAGCCACATTCTGGCTCTGGGTCTTTTGTTTGTAACCCTTCCATATTCTAGACATTTCACATAATGTACACAGTTACACAAAGTATGGAACGGTTTACAAGTGTTTTTTCTAGAACATGAAGACAGAGAGGCACAATTAAATGACCTTTCCTTTCTACAAACACAGTGAAGATACTGCTACTAAGAATTTACCATGGGGAGTAATGCTGTATCAGCACCAGTAACAGATTTGGGCCTAATGTCTTATATGTGTTCGAATATACAGATTTAGAAAAAAAAAGCTTTCTCTGGTGTAAAACAGAAGTTATCTACCTGCTATAAGATATATTCTCCACCACATCAACATTTGAACTGTCTGGAGATGAGAGCAAGACTTCAGGCTCATACTGTATAATCTTTGTAGAGAGACTCTTAACTAGCGTTGAGCGAATCGATGTATCCGAAGTGGACTTCGATCCAACATTCAAAAAAAGTTTGATTTGCTGCAAAGCTGAATTTCCTTGCGCTTCGTGGTAATGAATCTATTTTTCCTGAAATGGTGGTAAAAAAAAAAAAAATACATACTCACCTCATCCATTTGCGTGCAAAGAGGCTGTTGTGGCCATCTTGATTGCAGAAACCATGCAAAATCTCGGGTTGTGACCTGTTCATCACCACACTGGGTGGGCACGGTGATGTCATCAGTGATCAGTGATGACGTCACTACGGTGTCTTCAATCAAGATGGCCTATCTGCAACCAAATTTTTCATTTCTTCAGTCATCTCTACTCTTAACTTCAACTACACTTTGCATGAAGGTTAATAATATGAGTTTATTAAATATAACAATAGTATATACATATAAAAATATAATGTCCTTCTTTTGCAAATTAAGTATATATATATAGGATAAAGAACGTACATCACCAGTTGAGTACACATATTCTGACAGCTGGGAAGCCCTTTCAGCAAATGGAGTCTTGATCGGGAAAATACTGATTAGGTTCCTATACAAGGCCTGCCTTCTTAAGGGGGCTTCTGACCTATTTCCTGAAGCTTTTATACAGATTAAACAAAAAATGGCCCTCCCTAGTCATTGTAGCCAGTACATGAGCAGTATAAGGGTAACACTGTACATCCTGTTCATTTGTTATCATTCTGAGCTCTGGTGCGGCCAATTTCCAGAACCCCAATGAAGCAGAATCGCAAAACATGCAAATGAAGCCTCAATCCCTTGCACATGTAATTTAAAAAAAAATCTTCTGTTCACTCACACGCAAGGGGTCACAGCACTCACAATTGCGACTGGGTCCCTACACCAGGGGTGCACACTGTCAATTATGTATCACCATCCTCAGTGAGATGTTGTGGTGGGGCACTGGAGCAATGTCTCCCTGCCCTGTCTTTTCCTCTAATAGGCTTCAGCCCTAGTGTCTGTAGCTAATCAGAGTCCGGCACAGGCAGCACGATGACATAATGATCATCGTTATCTGAGGCAGGCAGCATACAGCTCCAGACACAGGCCGAAAGAAGTCTGCACTGCATTGCGGTAAGCCGCATGGATGAGTAAGTATAGGTAAGTAGGTAGGATAGGAAAGTATTTGAGTTTATTATTATTTATTATTTTTATTTGGCACCAAGCTGTTGGGCCGCTGTTGGGCCACTATTGGGAGGGAGGGGGGGGGGGCATTATGGTGTCATCTAATGGGTGCACTAAATAGGGCATTTTTTACTTGGGAGGATGATGGAAAAGTGAGATATTAGTTTGTCAAACTCTGTAGAGAGAAAACATGGCTGAAAGAAATCATCATGGCAGTCTAGTCTGAATGAAAAAGATGAGGAAAGACAACATCTACATCAGAGGAGATGTCACTGGATGTAAGAAGTATGTGGCTATGTGCATATTGGCCATTACCATAGTATATGGGCCATTACCTGCCTGCTTCTTGCTTGTAGGCCAATGTGTGAAGGCTGCAATATCTTAGTCTGTAGTGAATTAGAATATACTTCATTATTTAATTTAATACTTCAATATTTATTTTAGCTTATGCGAAAAATCGGCAATTTAATATGCGCGCTAATCAAGTAAGCGTGGTTATAGAACGCAATTGGGTTGACCTCCTAGAATTCACAAATATGTAGACTATGGTGTGATATATAATCTTAAAAACGAATATTCGTCTTTTTTGTTTTATCTGAGCTCACTACATTTACCAATGGTTGGGTTCAGATGAAAAAAAAAAAAAAAAGAATATTCATTTTTACGAATATATATCACACTATATTCTACATATTCGCGAATTCTAGAAAGCCAACCCAATAGGAAAGTTGCCTATAACCCACCCTTACTCGATTAACGTGAATATTACATTGCCGATTTTTCGCATAAGATGAAATAAAATAAATAATGACGAATATTCTAATTCACTACAGACTACGATATTGCAGCCTTCTTACATTGGCCCACAAGTAGAGTTGAGCGAACACCTGGATGTTCGGGTTCTAGAAGTTCGGCCGAACTTCACGAAAACTTGACCCCGAACCCCATTGAAGTCAATGGGGACCCAAACTTTTGGGCACTAAAAAGGCTGTAAAATAGCCCAGTAAAGTGCTAGAAGGCTGCAAAAGGCATCAACAAGTAGGTAAATCCCCTGCAAACAAATGTAGATAGGGAAATGACTTAAAATAAAATAAATAACAATTAACCAATATCAATTGGCAACTTGGAGGAGAAGGTGGAATAGGAGGTTGGGGTGGCGTCAGGTGGGAATGCTATGGGAGTTGAAGTTCTCATCACAGCCAAAAAGGATTTATGTCTGCCTGCAGTGCCACAGGCCTCATTCACAGACTCAGGGCCATGGTTCTAATCGCATTCGATGTTAACTTATGCATTTTTTTTTGCCAGGCATCAGCAGTAAGTTAAAATAGAATGCGATGCCTGTCAAAAAAAAAGCATAAGTTAAAATCGAATGCGATTAGAACTTAAGAGTGGGATACGAATAGCACTAGTGTTGTTGAGCGCACATTTCGAGAATAGTTCCGGTCCGTACAGAATTTTGGGGTGTTCGTGACACGACCCAAACCCGAACATTTTCATAAAAATTCGGGTTCGGTTTTGTAGTTCGTCATTTTTTGTGGCGCATTTTGAAAGGCTGCAAAGCAGCCAATCAACATGCATCATACTACTTGCCCTAAGATGCCATCGCAGCCATGCCTACTATTGGCAAGGCTGTGATTGGCCAAGTGCAGCATGTGACTCAGCCTCTTTATAAGCTTGTGCGCACGTCGCGATGTGCTCACTCCCGCTGTGATTAGACCAGGGATAGATGCAGCTGCTGTGAGGGCGAGATAGGCAGGGATAATTGAGGAAGAAAACCTGATAAGAAGTGAATGATCTAAACCTGTGCATCAGAACAACTCAGCTGAGCTGTTCACTGAAAGTTTATTTTTTTTTACACTGGCCAGATCGATTTTTACCGGCACATGTAACTGGGCTGACCGGTGGCGACCATTTTGGGACCTGTGGTGCGCCAGCTCAAGCTGCCACAGAGTCCAAAGAAAAGCTCCAAAGAATTGAAAAATCTACTCCTGTGACACAGAACAACAGCGATTCAGCTGCTCAGTCAAAGTCAATTTTTTTTCTGGCTGGGCAGACCATTTTCTGGCACATGTTACTGGGCTGATAGGCGGCGGCCATTTTGGGACTTGTGGTGCTACAGCAAAAGCTGCCACAGCGTCCATTAATCTTATGTAATAGTCGATTTTTTCATAGATATACTACATCAGGGGTTTGGCTGTGCTTGTGTCACCCCTACTAACTGCCAATATATTTAATATATCAGTGGTGAAACTGAAAGTAACCCACTTGGATAGCAAATCCCATGAATGTGCTGTTCCAGCTAGGCTAGCCAGTGTCACTACAGCCAGGTCCAATACTGTCAGCCAGAAAATAATTTTTTATTTTTTTGCCAGAAATATAAATTAAAAAATCTTTCCCTGTAACAAACATAATTCTGGTGTTAGACCAGAAGAAGCACTCCTTCAGTAAATAATACTGTAAAAGGTTTAGGCAATAATTCTCCCAGTGTGGGCAATTTATGTACCAAAACGAGCATTTTAAAAATTCCGGTGTTCTGAAATACCAGCAGTCCTCTTGTAATTAATACCAGAAAAAGGCATTATAGTGTCCAGTGTTGTCATTTTGGTTCAAAAAAGGGCAATTTAATCAATCTGGTGTTGGTGACACCCGAAATAGTAGGCCGCACGTTGTTACTCCTTTAAAAAGGAAATAGTTCTCCCACTGTGGGAATTCATTTAACATAAGTAGCATTTAAAAAATTCTGGTGTCCAATTTGCAGCAGTCTTCTTGTAATTAATACCAGAAAAAGGCATTATAGTGTCCAGTGTTGTCATTTTGGTTCCAAAAAGGCCAATTTAATCAATCTGGTGTTGGTGACACCCGAAATAGTAGGCTGCACGTTGTTACTCCTTTGAAAAGGAAATAGTTCTCCCACTGTGGGAATTCATTTAACATAAGTAGCATTTAAAAATTCTGGTGTCCAATTTGCAGCAGTCTTCTTGTAATTAATACCAGAAAAAGGCATTATAGTGTCCAGTGTTGTCATTTTGGTTCCAAAAAGGCCAATTTAATCAATCTGGTGTTGGTGACACCCGAAATAGTAGGCCACACGTTGTTACTCCTTTGAAAAGGAAATAGTTCTCCCACTGTGGGAATTCATTTAACATAAGTAGCATTTAAAAAATTCTGGTGTCCAATTTGCAGCAGTCCTCTTGTAATTAATACCAGAAAAAGGCATTATAGTGTCCAGTGTTGTCATTTTGGTTCCAAAAAGGCCAATTTAATCAATCTGGTGTTGGTGACACCCGAAATAGTAGGCCACACGTTGTTACTCCTGTAAAAAGGAAATAGTTCTCCCACTGTGGGAATTCATTTAACATAAGTAGCATTTAAAAAATTCTGGTGTCCAATTTGCAGCAGTTTTCTTGTAATTAATACCGGAAAAAGGAATTACGGTATATCTTCCAGTGTGGGAATTTTGGGGCTAAAAAATAATATATTTTATTGTGGTGCGAGTTGAATCGCAACAATGAGAAAACATCTATTAAGGGACGAGGACGCGGTCGTGGTGGGGTCCGTGGAGTCTCTGTTGCTGGCAGAGGACGTGGCCGTTCGGCCTCAGGCGCACAAAGTAGTGAACCAACTCCCTCAAGTAGCCGGCAGAATTTACAGCGATATTTGGTGGAGCCCAATGCCGTTATGAGGATGGTAAGGCCTGAGCAGGTACAGGCATTAGTCGATTGGGTGGCCGACAGTGCTTCCAGCATGTTCACCACATTGTCTTTCGCCCAGTCTTTTGCGGAAAGCGCACAGGTGGCACCGGAAAACCAAGCCCATCAGTCTGTCACATCACCCCCATGCATATCAGGGAAACTGTCCGAGCCTCAAGTTATGCAGCAGTCTCTTCTTCTGTTTGAAGACTCTGCTGGCAGGGGTTCCCAGGGGCGTCCACCTAGCCCTTCCCTAGCGGTGGAAGACATACCATGCACTGACGCACAACCACTTATGTATCTAGATGATGACGACATGGGAATACCACCACAGCAGAGTCACCCAGTCTCTGATGATGACGAAACACAGGTGCCCACTGCCGCGTCTTATTGCAGTGTGCAGACTGAACAGGAGGAGGTCAGGGAGGAAGACTGGGTGGAAGACGATGCAGAGGACGATGAGGTCTTAGACCCCACATGGACTGAAGGTCGTGCCGCTGACTTAAATAGTTCAGAGGAAGAGGCAGTGGTGAGACCGAGACAACAGCGAAGCCAAAGAGGGAGCAGGGGGCAAAAGCAGAACAGCCGCCGTCCAGAGAGTTCGCCTGCTATTGGCCAGCGCCAACAGGGACCCAGCACCCCAAAGGCATCTTCAAGGAGTTCCCTGGCATGGCACTTCTTCAAACAATGTGCTGAGGACAAGACCAGAGTGGTTTGCACACTGTGCCATCAGACCCTGAGGCGAGGCATTAACGTTCTTAACCTGAGCACCACCTGCATGATCAGGCATCTACATGCAAAGCATGAACTGCAGTGGAGTACACACCTTAAAAACAAGGAACCCGCTCAGGCTCCCCTGCTCCCTCTACCGCTGCTGCCTCGGCTTCCGCCTCGAGAGGAATGTTGCCAACTGCCGAGCAGCAAACAGAGGATGTGCCACCGACACCACCACCACCACCGCCACCGTCACCTAGCGTCTTCACTATTTCACACAGCAGCGTTCAGCTCTCCATCTCTCAAACCTTTGAGAGGAAGCGCAAATTCCCACCTAGTCACCCTCGAGCCCTTGGCCTGAATGCCAGCATTTCTAAACTACTGGCCTTTGAAATGCTGTCATTCCGGCTGGTGGACACAGACAGCATCAAACAGCTGATGGCCATGGCTGTCCCCCAGTATGTGGTTCCCAGCTGCCACTACTTCTCCAAGACAGCCGTGCCTTCCCTGCACATGCAAGTGTCCGATAAAATCAAGTGTGCACTCCGCAACGCCATTTGTGGCAAGGTCCACCTAACCACAGATACGTGGACCAGTAAGCACAGCCAGGGACGCTATATCTCCCTAACTGCACACTGGGTAAATGTAGTGGCGGCTGGGCCCCAGGCGGAGAGTTCCTTGGCGCACGTCCTTCCGCCACCTAGGATCGCAGGGCATCATTCTCTGCCTCCTGTAGCCTCCTCCTCCTACTCGGCTTCCTCCTGCACTGCTTCCACCAGCTCCTCCTGTCAGCCACACACCTTCACCACCAACTTCAGCACAGCCCGGGGTAAACGTCAGCAGGCCATTCTGAAACTCTTATGTTTGGGGGACAGGCCCCACACCGCGCAGGAGTTGTGGCGGGGTATTGAACAACAGACGGACGAGTGGTTGCTGCCGGTGGGCCTCAAGCCAGGCCTGGTGGTATGCGATAATGGGCGAAATCTCGTGGCAGCTCTGGGACTAGCCGGTTTGACGCACATCCCTTGCCTGGCGCATGTGCTGAATTTGGTGGTGCAGAGGTTCATTCACCACTACCCCAACATGTCAGAGCTGCTGCATAAAGTGCGGGCCGTCTGTGCGCGCTTCCGGCGTTCACATCCTGCCGCTGCTCGCCTGTCTGCGCTACAGCGGAACTTCGGCCTTCCCGCTCACCGCCTCATATGCGACGTGCCCACCCGGTGGAACTCCACCTTGCACATGCTGGAGAGACTGTGCGAGCAGCAGCAGGCCATAGTGGAGTTTCAGCTGCAGCACGCTCGCGTCAGTCGTACTGCGGAACGGCACCACTTCACCACCAATGATTGGGCCTCCATGCGAGACCTGTGTGCCCTGCTGCACTGCTTTGAGTACTCCACCAAAATGGCCAGTGGCGATGACACTGTTATCAGCGTTACAATACCAATTCTATGTCTCCTAGAGAAAACGCTTAGGGCAATGATGGAAGAGGAGGTGGCCCAGGTGGAGGAGGAGGAGGAGGAGGGCTCGTTTCTAAGACTTTCAGGCCAGTCTGTTAGAAGTAGCTCAGAGGGAGGTTTTTGAAGCAGCAGAGGGCAGGTTCACAAGTCGCCAGCCAAGGCACTCTAATGGAGGACGAGGAGGATGAGGAGGAGGTGGAGGAGGACGAGGATGAAGCAGGTTCACAGCAGGGTGGCAGCCCACACAGCTCAGGCCCATCACTAGTGCGTGGCTGGGGGATACGGTGGACGATGACGATACGCCTCCCACAGAGGACAGCTTGTCCTTACCTCTGGGGAGCCTGGCACACATGAGCGATTACATGCTGCAGTGCCTGCGCAACGACAGCAGAGTTGCCCACATTTTAACGTGTGCTGACTACTGGGTGGCCACCCTGCTGGATCCCCGGTACAAAGACAATGTGCCCACTTTACTTCCTGCACTGGAGCGTGATAGGAAGATGCGCGAGTACAAGCGCACGCTGGTAGACGCGCTCCTGAGAGCATTCCCAACTGTCACAGGGGAACAGGTGGAAGGCCAAGGCCAAGGCAGAGGAGGAGCTAGAGGTCACCCACGCAGCAGTATCACGGCCAGCTCCTCTGAGGGCAGGGTTAGCATGGCAGAAATGTGGACAAGTTTGGTCTCCACGCCACAGCTAACTGCCCCACCACCTGATACGGAACGTGTTAGCAGGAGGCAGCATTTCACTAACATGGTTGAACAGTATGTCTGCACACCCCTCCACGTACTGACGGACGGTTCGGCCCCATTCAACTTCTGGGTTTCAAAATTGTCCACGTGGCCAGAGTTAGCATGTTATGCCTTGGAGGTGCTTTCCTGCCCGGCGGCCAGCGTTTTATCAGAACGCGTATTCAGCATGGCGGGGGGCGTCATTACTGACAAGCGCAGCCGCCTGTCCACAGCCAATGTGGACAAGCTGACGTTCATAAAGATGAACCAGGCATGGATCCCACAGGACCTGTCCCTCCCTTGTGCAGAGTAGTCCTTAATAACTGCCTAAAACATGTCTTGTTGTACTACGGGCCACTTCTTTATTTAATACAAATTTTATGTAACCCACAGTTGAATTAAACTCTCCTCTGTCTGGGCGCCGGGGCCTAACTAGATGAAAGTGGCCTGTTAAACTATCGGGTGACATAAAGCCATAACCTCTGCCATGCTACCTCTGTCCTCTGTCTGGGTGCTGAGGCCTAAGTCAAATAAAGCGGTCTTCTGCTGTGCTGGGGGATATGAAGCTAATCTCTGACCTCTCTCCTCTGTCTGGGTCCAAAGGCCTAAGTCACTGAAAGAGGCCTTCTCCTGTGGTGTGTGATATGATGCCTGAGTTTGTGCTGTGGGACCTCTCTCCTCTTCCTGGGTGCAGGGGTCAAAGTATCTAAAAGTGTCCTTCTCTTGCAGTGGTTTATATGATGCCTGAATATGTGCTGTGGGGCCTCTCTCCTCTGTTTGGGTGAAGGGGTCAAAGTAACTTTATGGTGGCTTCTCCTGTGGTGGTTGATATTATGCCTGATTCTCTGCTGTGGAACCTCTCTCCTCTTCCTGGGTGCAGGGGTCAAAATATCTAAAAGTGTCCTTCTCTTGCGGTGGTTGATATGATGCCTGAATATGTGCTGTGTGGCCTCTCTCTTCTGTCTGGGTGAAGGGGTCAAAGTAACTAAATGGTGGCCTACTCCTGTGGTGGTTGATATGATGCCTGATTCTCTGCTGTGGGACCTCTCTCCTTTGTCTGGGTGCTGGGGTCGAAATAATAGTAAGTGACCTTCTCCATTGGTGGGTGACTTGAAGCCTGATTCTGTGCTATGGGACCTCACTCCAATTAATATTGTTTAATTTTTATTTATTTTATGTTAACTCATCATTTCCCTATCTACATTTGTTTGCAGGGGATTTACCTACATTTTGCTGCCTTTTGCAGCCCTCTAGCCCTTTCCGGGTGTGTTTTACAGCCTTACCAGAAACCTTACCAGATCTAGCACATAAACCAGTTGAACTTGAAACCCTTGAAAGATTACAGTAATGAAAAATAATTATTAATATGGGCAACACTATCTGTACCCTTTGTTTCCAATCAAACAAAACGCAATAAATTTGATTTAACATTATAGTTTTATAAAATAATCTTTAACAAAATAGAATTATTTTTTAACATAAATATATAAATAACCAAAAAATTAGGGTAATTTTTTAATTTTTCTCTGCTCCTCCAGCAGATCATCGATGTCCTTAAGATGAGCCTCCTCCATGGCTCGCATTTGGTGGGAGAACTGCATCTTGAGCTGCCTCATCTTCCTGGTTTGCTGCTCCTGAACTGCTGCATTCGCAGCTGGTGCTTCCTTCCCATTGTTTTTATTTTTTTAGCATGATGTTGTCAGCTGTAAAATAAATGAAATAAAATTTGGAAATGTACATTAAAATACAATCATTAATTGTTATATAAAGCTGAGATGATATTTTTTTCTTGAAATCTGTTATATATTGGTTTAGGTAGGATTAATAATAGTTCCTTTTAGTTTTGGGTTATTGACTTAGTAGTTACGTTAATGGTTTTGATGTTGATCAATTACTTTTTAGTGTTTATTTTTATATTACTGTTATGTGTTGTACTTTATTTGTTGCCTGTTTTATTATATTTTCTTCATTTAAAAAATAATATAGTTTGTTAAAATATATTCTTACAAAAATTTATATATTGCATGCTTGTTATATCGTACTTCCAAAAATGTATGTGTCAGTTAGATACGTTATGGAAATCAGTACTCCCACCCGTAACATTAGCTTTCTGAGACACTGAATAAATAAAAATATCCACATCATCCATTTACCTTCTTGTCGGGGGGTAGTGACCATCTCCTCTTCTGCCTCCTCAGAGTCATCACCCTCCTCCACTGCAGCAGGTGGGCTATGGGCCCGATAGCCTGATGGCCCTGCCTCTTCCTGCTCCTCCTCGTCCGAGTGGTCTGTCTCCTCTTCCACCTCCACCGCCTTCTTCTTTTTAGAGAGCTTGGCTCTCACTTTGGGAAGCGGAGCATCTGTAATGATGATGACCAAATTTTTAAAAATGCCAAGATAAACAAGTAACGCCAAATTACAGTTAAAGGTACACAAATTAATCTATGGTAGTGTCTGGATGGCATAATAATTAACTACACCTATCTTTCTTCTCCTTTTGGCTTAGATCAAGTGAAGTATCATCAGTGTCTGCCTTGACCTGCCGGCCCAGGAACCTGTGGGTACCCCCTGCACTCTGCCTTTGAGCATTGTTGATTAAGTTCAGCTTCAACTCACTGCTGCTATTGGGTGTTGGGCCACTCCCCAGGGAATAAGAGTGATTCGAGTCTATGACTTCATTTGGGCATGTGGCCTAATTGTCCTGATCGATGCTTGTTGTCTACACTCGTCCAGACGTGCGAGGAGTTTGGACAAGCTTCAGGGGCCAAAGTCAACTGTGTAAAGTCAAAAAACATATGTGGCCCAGAAAGAGGTCTCATATTGCCACCTTTAGCACCCTTTCCCATCAGTTCAACACCACTGTACTAAGTGATTTATTGTAAAGGGTTAAAATACGTATTTCTCTCACCAACATATTGTTATCTATCTGCTCAGTTATGCAAATAAGTATTGTACCTGGAAAAGATTTCTCTCTGATCTTAGTGATCAGATCCATCCGGTGGCGCTTCAGATCTGACCACTTTTTTAGAATCGCATCCTTCCGATGAGTGCACCCATGCTTCTGCCACAGATGGAAAGCAATTCTCCGCACTATGGCCTGCTTTTCGCCCCTTGACCTTCTGCGGTCGTACCCCTTCTCCAACATTTCCTGCAAAATAACAATGAAATCATGTAATCCCACAGTTCTAAAATACAATTATTAGTTATCATAGTCATAAGAACCATCAAAAATAACATTTAATATCAAAACAGTCAAAGAGTAGAACATCGCCATCCCTTTAAAAGTGACTTGAACATTGCCGCCCCTTTAAAAGTGACTTGAACACTGCAGCCCCTTTAAAAGTGACTTGAACATCGCCATCCCTTTAAAACTGACTTGAACATCGCCATCCCTTTAAAAGTGACTTGAACATTGCGATCCCTTTAAAAGTGACTTGAATATTGCCGCCCCTTTAAAAGTGACTTGAACATCGCCATCCCTTTAAAAGTGACTTGAATATTGCCGCCCCTTTAAAAGTGACTTGAACATCGCCATCCCTTTAAAAGTGACTTGAACATTGTCATCCCTTTAAAAGTGACTTGAACATTGCCACCCCTTTAACAGTGTCTTTCACTAATCACTCATGTAGTTGTGCAGTCTGCTAAAGCCTGTGATGAGTTTATGTCACCAAGCAGTAGGACATGTGACAGTGTAAGGCAGTTATGAGATCAGTGAAGGCCTGCAGGCTTCTTGGCAAATAAAAATCATTAATAAGTTTAAATCACATTACTGAATTACACACTAACTAAGTTCAATTACTTACAGTTATTAAGAAATCCAGCTCTTTTTTAGAGAAATTACTTTTCGCCATAATCGCTGGGACAGTCACCAATCTCCACTCTCGTCTCTCTCGATCCGATCCGAGGTAACGCTCACACGTACAGACGCACGTACACGATTCTTGAATAGTTGTATTATCGCGATAATAAAACTAACAGTGTAAAGTTGACTGTATTGCTCTAAGTTATATTCGCGTACGAATGTAACTTCTATTACAGCACACCAATACTAAAACTGACTAAGAGACAGCTTTAAGTTCTATTCGAACGCGATTGCAACTTTGGAACTTATAGTGGTGTACGATTTTAAAAGTTGAGTACTAAAAGTTGGAATCGCAATGCGATTCTTATGTATTTGCTTAATCGCATTGCGATTACAACTTTGAGCTACCGATCACCATGGGAACGCCTCCTCCAGTAGAATGTACTGTCGGATGTGAGAATTAAGTTAAAATCGCAATGCGATTATTATATATCTGCTTAATCGCATTGCCGTTTCAACTTAGCATTGCTAATTCTAAATAATTCCATCCATATTCGTTAACTTACTGACTCAGTAAGTTAACGATATGGATGGAATTATTAGCAATGCTAAGTTGAAATGCAATGCGATTAAGCAAATATATAAGAATCGCATTGCGATTTCAACTTAATTCTCAGATCCGACAGTACATTCTACTGGAGGAGGCGTTCCCATGGTGATCGTTAGCTCAAAGTTGTTATCGCAATGCGTTTATTGCGGTATATTATCCCTCTGGGTGTCTTTTACAGCCTTTTTAGTGCCCAAAAGTTCGGGTCCCCATTGACTTCTATGGGGTTCGGGTTTGGGATAAAGTTCGGGTTGAGTTCGGATCACGAACCCGGACATTTTCCGGAAGTTCGGCCGAACCTCTCGAACCTGAACATCCAGGTGTTCGCTCATCTCTATTTATGAGCATACAATAGTAATACACCACAATTTGAACAATACCCACTACCAACTATACTTACCTTTATGGATTATCCTGTTTCTCGTTAATGTAGAAAGTAGTAGACAATTTAAAAATGATATTTAAATGAAATAACACAATCCCAATGCAGTCAACCATTCCAATTAACAAATTAGTGAAATTGTTAAAAAACAAAAAAGGTATAATAGGTTGATTAGTATATTGTGCTATCTAAAAAGATCAATACTATAGCGTCTTGGTGATCATTTAACATGTAGCCCTTCATCAAAGTAGTCACCCACAGGACGCACTGGTTGTCTTAGTTCTCTTACCCAAAATAGAAAAAAATAGAAGGGGTTAGTTTCAAGACATATAGCCATAAGAGACATTGACAATCACTATAGTATCACAACATTCCAAAAACCAAATTAAAATATTGTGCGCTAAAGGAGATAACAAATGAAAAAAAAAAATTACAATGTATCTTCTCTTGAAAAATTAGACATGAAACTCAACATCTTCGGACTGCGTAAAATGCACAGCTTGTCTCAATCAAAAAAAAATTATGATTGTTAAAATGAATGTTGTCAGAAGCTTACAGAGCAAGATTAACAGTATTCCACCATCCCACTGAAATTAATTTAAATAAAGGCTTCTAGTGGATAACCCAGATTAAAACAATTAATTTTAAAGGCAACATTTAAGTCTGCAAGAAAGATTTCTTACATGTAACTCTTCCTTCGTCTTCCTCCTCCGCCGCAGGACACAGCGATTTTCTCAGTTGACCCAACAAAGAAAAAGGTAAGATTGTTAGTTGGAATACATTAAATTTATGCGGTTATTTACAATCCCAAGGTGATCAGACCATCCCAAACATCTACCCCCCCCCCCCCAAAAAAAAAGGATAGCTATTGAAGACTACAGGTTCACAAAGTGTTGTTAAAAGGATACCCAAGTGTTTTACAAAAAGATTTCTTACATGTAACTCTTCCTTCGTCTTCCTCCTCCGTCGCAGGACACAGCGGTTTTCTCAGTTGCATGCTAAAAGCTAATGTTATAGTGTGAAAATTTTGCAAAATGATGAAATGACAAACCTCAATTAATTCTTATATTGATCAGATATCTGAAGGGAAGTAGTTTATTGCTATATATATTTAGTAGATGAAGAAAAGTGTCATACTGAGATGTTATTATGTCTGTATGTCCTTGCGGATTTTTATTTTAATAAATTTGTATGCTATAAACGTTATATCCCATCAAAGTATCAATGGAGTGTTGTAATATTTTTTTTTTAAATGACTACAACTCCATATATACATACATATCCAACATTATAATATACTCACATTATTGGTCCTTTATTCCTCTTGATAGTGTGTGCCAATTAGATGAACATACAGATGACACTCAAACAGCACCTACCAAATTCACAAAACACAATCAAGGTTATGTTGCATTCATTTACATTGTCATGTAAAGTGTTTGATCACATTTCCTTTTAATCACAAATACAATTTAATAACATAATAATTTTATAGTTGGATGTTATAATAAGTGCACATTCATTATGAATGAAATTATCTATAGAAAATATTTGGAGCTAGATATGCCGGACCTTTGTACTGTAGTAGGGCACAAGCTATTTCCATTCGTGCATCCCTTATATGTTCCTCCGTGGTCTTGACTTAAGAGATGGTCCTTGTTCGTAGGAACTCCTTGGCGAACTTAAAAAAAATAATAATAATATTTTGAATGCTAGTGATATGATTTTTTTAGTTAATTTAATTCAGTTATAAAAAAAATATTTACCATCAGAACTAGAACACCACAGCTACTCGAATCTTGCTGGTTGCTGTGAGAAAGGATCCATGTGTCCTACTGTGCAGCTTGTTCTTCTGGCTTGTACTTGTTTAAGAAGATACTGTCAATCAAACGGAAAACAACATTGCTTACCGGTAATCGTTTTTCTCGATACCCATGACGGCACCCAGTGCGACTCAGGACCTCCCATCTGGACAGGAAACCTGAGAAGATAAAAATGGACACACCCCCACTAAACACCAGTGGAAGAAATAAATATTTCTCCGGAGAGAAAAGTGTATACAAGAACCTTAAATTATATATCTATATTTCTTCATATAGACACATCTGGCTAAATATATATATATATATATATTGTGACACAGTGAGAGGTTTGGTGGTAAAATACAGGTATTTTCTTCTCAGCCTGTGCTGCTAGGTTGATTGCAGCCAGGTGAGGGCAAATACTGGACCGGATTTTAGGTGCCGGTCCGGGTTTTTTTTGGGTTAATACCTAGCTGCCTTTAAAAGACAGCTGGGTTTATGCAAACTCTCTCTCTGTGTTTGGGATCTGAGCCCTGTGCTGGGCTGAAAAGCTGAGACCCGTGTGTCAGGAGAGCGGGCCATGTAAAGACGGTCAGTGGACTTTTTTGTGTTGCTGAGCTTTCAGCCAGGTGTGAACTGACACCTAGGATTTGAGGTGATTTAACCTGGAAACTGCTGGTGTTCCGTGGAGCTCTCAGGGCTGAAAGCAAGAGCTTACAAAGAGGCGTGCAGTCTGCCTGGAAGCCTGAGGTTGGACTTTCCTGCGGCTGGGCTGACAGCTGGGTGTGAACACGCACCTAAACCACACATGTGAATTTGATTCAGTCTTGGACTTTTGTTTTGCCTCAAGTTTTTGCTATGTGTGTGAAGTAACACTAAGTGACTGTTTTGAGTTTTGTTTGTGCAAGTGTGAAATAAAACACTGTTTGC
This sequence comes from Bufotes viridis, assembly GCA_033119425.1. Taxonomy (NCBI): domain Eukaryota; kingdom Metazoa; phylum Chordata; class Amphibia; order Anura; family Bufonidae; genus Bufotes; species Bufotes viridis. The sequence goes on from CM065590.1 coordinate 379,101,099, forward strand.
TGCACTACCTGGACTCCCTTTGCCTCTATACTGCACCTGCACCACTGTCTACCAGAGCAACTCCCCACAATATATATATATATATATATATATATATATATATATTTTATTTTATTTTTTTCCTTTTTTTTTGGGAGGGAAATTAGGGGGTGCCGAATGGAGCTGCAGCCTATAGTGCTTAAGAAAAGTATGGGGGGAGCTCCAGGTGGCAGCCCTACAAATTTGGGCCAAAGAAACATCAGCTTTCTCTGCTCAGGAGGTAGAAACCACCCTAGTAGAGTGGGCCCCGAAACCTGAAGGAGGAGGAAGACCTAAGGAGACATAAGCTTTAACTATGGCCTTCTTAACCCATCTAGCGATGACTCAGGAAGATACTTTGCTCCCTTTATTATTACCAAAAAATTGAACCAGGAGGTTCTCGTCTTTCTTCCAAGGGGCCGTGACATCTAGATAGACCAGCAGGCATCTTCTTACATCTAGGCAATGAAATCTTTTTCCAAACTATTGGAGGGGTTAGGAAAAAAAGGATAGGAACACAATATCCTGGCTCCTGTCAAAATCCGAGACTACCTTAGGTAAGAAGGAAGGAAGGGGCCTGATTACTACCTGATTTTCCTGGATAACAGTATAAGGAGGGTAGGCAGAGAAGGCTTGGATCTCGGAGATCCTCCTAGCCGAGGTAATGGCTAGAAGGAAGGCCATCTTGATGGATAGGATGTCAATAGGGATTTCAGACAAAGGTTCAAAGGGCTCTTCGGTAAGAGCTGTTGAAACCTTGTTTAGGTCCCATGGTGGGGAAAGAAGCCTCAAGGAAGGACGGAGTCTGGCAGCGGCCAAAAGAAACCGTTTGACCCATGGGTGAACAGTTATTTGGTAGTCAAAAAAATAGCTCAAAGACGCCACCTGCACTTTGAAAGTGGAGGTTTTGAGTCCCTTATCTAGACCTGCCTGTAAGAAGTCCAGAATCTTAGGGATTTCTGGAGGGCTAAACGGATCATGACTGGAACCTAGAAAGGAAGAGAAGATATTCCAAACTCAATTATACTTTCTAGCCATTGTAACCTTACTGCTGCCTAATAGCGTGGAGAATACTCTGTCAGAAAGACCTCTCTTTAACCAGATGCCCTTGTCAACTTATAAACTGCCAACTGAAGGATCTCTGGGCTGAGATGTAGGACGGGCCCTTTGGAGAGAAGATCCTCCCTTGGAGGAATTATCCAAGGGGGTTCCCTGGATAGACTTAACAGGGTAGAATACCAAACTCTCTTGGGCCATCTTGGGGCTACCAATATGATGGAGGCTCCCTCTTGTTGAACTTTCTTCAGGACTTGTGGAATTAGAGAAACAGGAGGGAAGGCATAACCGAACTCCTGATTCCAGTCCTGAGCTAGACTGTCAATCGCTGTAGGATTCTCGGCATAATTTAGGGAGAAGAATCTCTCTGTCTTCCTGTTTTTCCTGGTGGCAAAGAGGTCTATTGTTGGAGACCCAAACTTTGACACGATCTGAGAAAATATTTCCTCGTTCAGACTCCATTCTGCCTGACTGAGTCTGGCACGACTTAGAAAGTCGGCCAGAGTATTCTCCTTCCCCTTTAGATGTATTGCGGATAAGACCAGGTTCCTCTCTTCTGCTATCTTGAAGATCTCCTGGTAGAGGGAGAGAAGGGATGGTACTCTTTTTCCACCTTGGTGATTCATATAGGCTACTGTCATTGAGTTGTCTGAGTAGAAGGCCAGCTTTCTGTTTGAGACCTCTGGAAACGCAACTCTTAGGACCATTTCTATCGCCTTGAGCTCCTTGTAATTTAAAGTGCAGCTTCTGTTTTTAAATCCCATCTTCCCTGCCAGCATTTTCCCTTTGAGTGTGCACCCCAACCCCAAGGACTGGCGTCTGTTGTAATCAAGATGGGATCTGCAAAAGACCAGGGCATTCCTACCGAAAAGTTCCTTTGAGATGTCCACCACAGGAGGGAATATCTTGCTCTGGAGGAGAGATGGAACTTTTCCTCTAGTGTCTGTGGAAAGCCATTCTAACTTTGCAAACTATCCGCCTGTAACGGTCTTGTGTGGATCTGTGTGAAGGGTACAGCTGGAATTGTAGCCATCAAGTGTCCCAGTACTGTCATCGCCTGTCTGAAAGAACACCAGAAGGAACGGAAGAGGGTCCAGACATGTTCTATTGTGGATAATATTTTCTTCTGAGGGAGGATTGTCCTCTGAGACCTGAAGTCTAACTGCATTCCTCAAACGGTGCAATTTTGAGATGGGGTTAGACAAGATTTTTCTTCCATCCCAGGTTTTCTAATAGGGAACACACCAGGACTAGATCTTTCTGTAACTGGTCCCTTGTGTGAGCTATGAACAAGAAATCGTCCAGATAGGGAATAATACTATCCTGGTCAAACAGAGAAATGCCACCATCTCTACCACCACTTTTGCAAAAATTATCGGGGCTTGTGAGACACCGAAGGGGAGTGCCTTGTATTGTAGATGCAGTAGCTGACCCTTCATGTAAACTGCTGTTCTCAAAAACTTTCGGGAGGAAGCATGAATTGGGACATGATAATACGCATCCTCTAAATCTATACTCGCCATCCAGCAATCTTTGAATAGCAGGTCTATTGTTGTCTTTATTGTCTCCATCCAAAATCTTTTGTATTTTAGGGACTTGTTCCGTTTTTTTAAGTTCAGAATCATGCGAAAAGATCCGTTGGGTTTCTTGACTAAAAATAGAGGGGAGTAAAACCCTTGTCCCTCCTCCTTCTTGGGAACTTGGCAAGCAGCTCCCTTGTCTAACAATAACTGATCTTCTGTTTCCAATACTTTGGATTTTTGGGGATCTTTCGGGAGCGGAGTGTAGGTGAAAAAATCCTGAGGATAAGAGAGGAACTCCAACTGGAATCCCTCTCTTATCCCCTCCCCAGGACCCACTTGGTCTGGGTAATCCCTGACCAAGCCAGGAGAAAGGAAGATAGTCTCCCCCCAACCTGGAGCCTGGCGTCATTGTTGTTTGTCCTTTGGTCTGTTATCCTGTTTTTTAAAAATAAATCCACTAGATTTCCTTTGAAACCTATCCCTCTCTTTCTTATCATATGGCTTGCCCCATTGTCTCCTAAAACCCTGCTGGGGTTTATGAAAAAAGGAGTTCCTTTGTGGGGTAGGAAACCCTTTTTTCCTGTCTGAAGCCTTTTCCAAAATGTCATCCAGACAAGACCCGAAAAGTCTATCTTCACATGGAAGGGCACATAGTCTGGCCTTTGAGCCCTGGTCTCCCTTCCAAGGCTTAAGCCAAATGGCTCTAATTGCTGCATTAGTCATGGCCGAGGACTTGACGGCGAAGCGTATAACGTCAGTAGAGGCATCAGTTAAAAAATATGCAGCTTTGGAGAGGGTGGGTAGAGAAGCTAAGATATCCTCTCTCGGTTTCTTCTCTTTAAGATGTACTTCTAACTGGTCTAGCCACAGCCGTAAAGACCAAGAAACCCAGGTGGCTGCAACAGCAGGTCTAAGACAAGTGGCTGATGTTTCCCAAGCCCGCTTTAAGTAAATGTCGGCTTTTTTATCTAACGGGTCAGAAAGACAACCTAGATCGTCAAAGGGAAGAGCTGCTTTTTTGGCTATTTTGGCGACTGTTGCGTCTACTGTAGGGGCCTTGTCCCAGCTTGAGGAAACCTATTGATCATAAGAATACTTTCTTTTTACAGAGGAGGGAATGAAAAACTTTCTGTCAGGATTTTTTCACTCTTTTTTTAATTATCGTTTGTAAATTCTCATGCATAGAAAAAACCCTATGTTTTTTGGGGCCTAACTCCTGGAAAGCCTGGTCTGCAACTGATCTGGTTTGCTTAATATCTTCTAATTGCATTGTAGATCTCACTGCCTTTAGTAATGGCTGCATGTCCTCAGGGGGAAAAAAGGACCTTCCTGAATATTCGTCATCCGAGGAATCAGAATTGCTGGAGAACAACTGCCCTGATTCTTTGTCTTCATTATCGGACGAGTCAATATCTAAACTCTCACATTCTGCAGATCTGTCCGGGGACTTGGAATGCTTTAAGGGATGCCTTTACTTCGGACCTGATTAGAGACTTCATGGACCTAGTTAGCCTCTGGGACTCTTCCGCCACTAGCTTGTCTATACATGCTGAACACAGAGGTTTAAGATATGAAGCAGATAGGGCCGATCTACATCCTGCACATTCTTTGTGTTTAGACTTGCTAGATGATTTTTTGGGTGGCTTTCAGGTCTAAAAATAATTACATAAAACACCCCATTAGTAAGAAAAAGGAACGTTCTCACCCATAATGTAACCTTCCATCCCCCTCCTTAGGACTGGTACCGGGCTTGCAGGCCTCAAGGGTTCCAGGGGTTCAGCGCGTCCATCTGAAGGTTCCGACATGCTGTACAGCTGGGTCAACCTTTCTTCAGCACAAAACAGAGAGTGTGCCTCCCGCTGGCTGCCTGCTCCTGCAGCCGCATTTATATGTTTAAAGGACGCGCCTCGGCTCCTCCACTTCCGGTTCCACACGCCGGAAGTAGGCCCCGCCTCCTCCAACGTCATATTCCGGTGTCAGAGAGGAAGACAGCCCAGCGCATGCGCACAAGCGCTTAAGGCGCCATCTTGGAAACTGGCGGAGCCCCGTGCCGATGCAGAGAGAGTGGGGAGCCACCTGAACACGGCCACAGCGGCTCCCCACAGGACCGGAGAGTAGGTGCAGGAAGGAGGCAAACTTGTGGGGATCAGCTTCCTGCACAGCCACAGAACTACCGCTCCCCAAGGCAAGGTCTTCACGTGGCATCTGGCCACAGACCCTCCAGCAGCTGGTGCTTAATAAGTATGTCCTTTGCAGTGGAGCTGCGCTGCTTTTAAGGCTCTCCCATCCGGAGGACAGGAAACCTGAACTGGTGTTTGGCGGGGGTGTGTCCATTTTTATCTTCTCAGGTTTCCTGTCCAGATGGGAGGTCCTGAGTCACACTGGGTGCCGTCATGGGTGAGGGAAAAAATAAAATAAAACATTGGATAATTCCTTTAAATGTACCAAAACATACATGTTTTGTCTAGTCTCTTGGACATATTTGCAAGTGTAAATGGAAACAACCGTACTTTCAGTTACGCAGGACTTTGTTAAGATAGCTGGTTTTGTTTCCCTGGGGATCCATCAATACAATAACCTTCTTTGACATGATCACCACCTAATAATTAAATAAATTATTACAGTTGTGTAGAAGAGTTAACAAATTACAAACATCAGGATTTTTTTTTTTTTTTACTTAGAATCACTTATTTCTATAATACCCCAAATTGACACTTATATGGCATGCATGTAAAACATTTATGGAACTTATGGAATAAAATTGTACAGAGGAAGATAAATGTGCATAATGCCTTTCTTTAACACACTGCAAGTTATACCTACTTTCACATAACCGTGTATACATCAAATTTAAACAGCGTAGCATTAAGATTTCATTAGAAACATCCCCATTAATTTCATTAAACTTATTAGTACATTATCAAATTAGGAGAAAACAAAATACAATTATTTGAATAATATATACCAACAAAATACAGTGCGCTCCAACATTTATAGGGCATATCCATAGATCTTCAACCGGAAACTTGACCTGAAGAAAGGTTAGGAAGCAAAATTGGCAAATCAATGTAAGTTAAAATCTTTACTCAAATAAAAGGTACAAATAATTATAAAAGAACATAGTATAAATACTAATTTCAACAGGCACTAACCTTTCCAAGCTTTTCAAGTTTGCCATAAAACACCAAGGACAGGACAGCATCAAACTGGCGCACAGGTTCCTGTTGTAATGTAATACAAGTTATCAAGTAATCTAACTAAGCAAAGAACATGAGACATTAACCCCTTAAGGACCGGGGGTTTTGGGATTTTTGCGTTTTTGTTTTGCGCTCCCTGCCTTCCAAAAGCCATAACATTTTAATATTTCCGCTCACATAGCCATATGACGGCTTATTTTTTGCGGGACAAGTTGTACTTTTTAACGCTACCATTTATTTTTGCATGTGATGTAGTGGGAAACGGGAAAAAAATTCCAAATGGGGTGAAATTGCAAAAAAGCAATTTCACCACAGTTTTACTGGGTTTTTAAATTACAACGTTCGATTTGCGATAAAACTGACTGGTTAATTTTATTCTTCAGGTCAGTACGAATCCGGCAATACCTAATATGTATAGTTTTTCTTGCGTTTTGATAGTGAAAAAAATTAAAAGTGGGAATTTTTTATTTTATTTTTTTGTCGCCATGTTTTGACCCCTATAACTTTTTTGTAATTATGCGTACGGAGCAGTGTAGGGGCTCATTTTTTGCGGGGCAATCTGAACTTTTAATTGATACCATTATGGGGTGCGTATGATGTTTTGATCACTTTTTATTCATTTTTTAGGAAATGAAGCGTCCAAAAATGGCGAATTAGCCATTTGGACGCTTTCTTTCCGTTTTTATGTTTACCGTATGGTGAATATTTTTTAATATTATTATAGTATGGGCGTTTTCGCACATTGCGACACCCATTATGTGTAATTTTTTTATTTTTTTATTTATTTTATTTTCATTTTGGGGAAAGGGGGGTGATTTGAATTTTTATATTTTTTTTATTTAATTTTTATTTTTTAAACTTTTTTTTTTTTTTTTTACCACTTTCTTATAGTTCCCATAGGGAACTATAAGATGCAATCATCAGATTGCTATTCTCATATATTCCAATGCAATAGTTCATGTTACAAAATGTAAGCCACAAAAATATAAACACAATATTTTATTCACAATGGGTATCTTCTGTCTGGGAGCTTGTCATTGAATGAGATATTTCATATTTGTATAGTGAAGCACTGGAACGGCGGGGCCAGAGTACAGTGACTGTACCGGCCCCTCCGCAATTGCCGACCCACAGATACTCCTCCCAGTCCCTCCCCGCTCGCTCATACATCGCAGACTGCGATGTAAAACTGTCGTCATTCGCCTCATAAGACGTGGGGGCATCTTCCGCCCATTTATGGGGGTTAAAAAGTGCGAAAAATAAGGTATTAATAATAAGTGTCTTAGCAATACTAACCCTTTGGGGTGAATTTTGATGCGGTACGATGGAGGGTCTGCCTCTGTGTCTTCTTATACTCGGATGGGTAGTCTCCAGTGCTTAGGAAATTGAATATTTCCTTGTAGATTTTCTCCATATCCTTTAAAAAGAAAACTCAATGCTTATTGTACTTTGGCCATAAGACCCCATAACCTTTTAACCTCTGTAACTACAAAGTAAATATCCTTTTAACTGTACCAAAACAGTTTTATATTGTACACGGCAATTTGACCAAAGAATGGTTTAACCGCTAGTGAATATTGTAAGATTGGCTTATACCAACTGCTTGGTAGTGTGATCAAACACTTGAAGACAAATGAATCACCGTCGATTTCTGTATAGGAAAAACATTTTAAGAACATATTTTAAGATGTAATCATTTTTAACCCACAGTATTGGAACAACTCACGATTTAGAAGTGTGAAATCACCAGACAAGAATCACATTCGAGTGAGCAATTCATATTTTGAGCCTATAGCGAGACAATTTTAGTAATTGAACTTAAAATTCACACAGCGATGTTGGGAACACTCACCAGCAGAGAATCCGAACAAACAGGACACCGCTGTGGCAAATGAATGAATCAGATACCAAGCCTGTGAGTAAACAATAAGGAGACTAGTGTTGATCATGAATTTTCAAATTGAGAATTTTAATTGCGAATATCGTGACTTCGAGAATTCGCGAATATTTAGAATATCGTGAAATATATTCGCAATTGCGAATATTCGTTTTTTTTAAATAGCAGTTTATGCAAATTTTTATGCGATTTTTTAATATGCAAATTTTTGCATATAAAAATTTGCAATATGGGGATATGCAAATTTACCCATAAAAATCTGCTGCCCTCAGCCCTGGTGTTGCTCGTTCACAGCGCTGTAAATGTAACCTGCCCATGAGAATGAGCTACCCTGGTGCTGGGTGTTCACAGCGCTGTAAATGTAGAGCATCTCGTCACCATCATCCCCATGCAGCCTCTTATCCCCATCATCCTCATGCAGCCTCTTATCCCCATCATCCCCATGCAGCCTCTAATCCCCATCATCCCCTTGCAGCCTCTTATCCCCATCATCTCCATGCAGCCTCTCATCCCCATCATCCCAATGCAGCCTCTTATCCCCATCATCCCCATGGAGCCTCTCATCCCCATCATCCCCATGCAGCCTCTCACAGCGCTGTAAATGTAACCTGCCCATGAGAATGAGCTGCCCTGGTGCTGCACGTTCACAGCGCTGCCTGTAAAAGTAACCTATACGTAAAAATCTGCTGCCCTCAGTCCTGGTGCTGCGCGTTCACAGCGCTGCCTGTAAAAGTAACCTACCCGTAAAAATCTGCTGCCCTCAGTGATTGTGCAGTCTTTAGCCAAACCCTCTTTCCAATCCATTAGAAACGTGGTGTGGTGTTTAACAAGCAGGATATGCTCAACCCATATGCAGTTGTGCATGTATCTAGGGGAGCACATCCTGCACTTGTAGTCTGTTGCTAGGGGCAATCAACAGCAAAAAATGCATACAATGGAAGATGCCAGCAACGGGCTACAAGTATCACAATAACCATCCTACATACGATAACGATAATGTGGATGTGGAGAACAATCAAAAACATAACCATAGCAAAAGCAGGTGCACTCTGCGGCAATACTAAACCCTTACACTGATAAAATTGAGGGGTTAGTTCGACATATCCTACTAAGAGGACATGTCTTAAGCTCGGACACCACAGCAAGGTCCCTCAAGTAGCCCGAGGCCCTACCACTCAACCTAGCTGAGCCGAATTGGCGATACCAGGAGCCGTTGGGCATTACGGGAGCGTAATGCCCAAACCCTCTTTCCAGCCAATCAGGAGCTGAGCAGGGAGACACACCTCCCTCAGAAGCGTGGCGTCCTGACCGGAAGTGACGAGGGCAGCAGATTTTTACGGGCAGAAGATTTTAACAGAACATAATTATATATTTATGCATTTTTATTCATTTGTCAACAAAAATATCAAGTTTATGCTTTAAAAAAAAACGTTGTTATGTATTCCAATGCGTGCCCATTACCTTAAGGGTGGTAGACTCTAGTAATTATATATATATATATATATATATATATACAGTCGTGGCCAAAAGTTTTGAGAATTACATAAATATTGGAATTTGGAAAAGTTGCTGCATAAGTTTTTATAATAGCAATTTGCATATACTCCAGAATGTTATGAAGAGTGATCAGATGAATTGCATAGTCCTTCTTTGCCATGAAAATTAACTTATTCCCAAAAAACCTTTCCACGGCATTTCACTGCTGTCATTAACTGCTTCAGGACCGCCGTGAGAAATATCTCTGTAAATGACAACTTTTTAAATTTTTTTAATCAAAGTTGGCAATTTAAAGAGATATTTCTCTCACCCAGCATGGGTATATGTAAAAATACACCCCAAAACACATTGCCCTACTTCTCCTGAGTACGGCGATACCACATGAGTGACACTTTTTTGCAGCCAAGATGCGCAAAGGGGCCCAAATTCCAATGAGTAACTTTTAGGAGGGCATTTTTACGCATTTTTCTTCTCACGCTTTAGGGCCCCTAAAATGCCAGGGCAGTATAAATACCCCACATGTGACCCAATTTTGGAAAGAAGACACCCCAAGGTATTCGCTGAGGGGCATAGTGAGTCCATGAAAAATTAAACTTTTTGTCAAAAGTTAGCGGAAAGGGAGACTTTGTGAGAAAAAACAATAAAACATCAATTTCCACTAACTTGTGACAAAAATTTTTTTTTCTATGAACTCGCCATGCCCCTCATGGAATACCTTGGGCTGTCTTCTTTCCAAAATGGGGTCACATGTGGGGTATTTATACTGCCCTGGCATTTTAGGGGCCCTAAAGCATGAGAAGAAAAATGCGTAAAAATGCCCTCCTAAAAGGTACTCATGGGAATTTGGGCCCCTTTGCGCATCTTGGCTGCAAAAAAGTGCCACACATGTGGTATCGCCGTACTCAGGAGAAGTAGGGCAATGTGTTTTGGGGTGTATTTTTACTTATACCCATGTTGGGTGAGAGAAATATCTCTGTAAACTGACAACTTTGTATAAAAAAAATTAAAAAGTTGTCGTTTACAGCGATATTTCTCACACACAGTATGGGTATATATAAAAATACACCCCAAAACACATTGCCCTACTTCTCCTGAGTACGGCAATACCACACGAGTGACACTTTTTGCAGCCAAGATGCGCAAGGGGCCCTAAAACCAATGAGTACCATTAGGATTTCACAGGGCATTTTTACGCATTTGGATTCTCACGCTTTAGGTTCCCTAAAATGCCAGGGCAGTATAAATACCCCACAAGTGACCCCATTTTGGAAAGAAGACACCCCAAGGTATTCCATGAGGGGCATGGCGAGTTCACAGAATTTTTTTTTTTTTTGGCACAAGTAAGCGGAAATTGAGATATATATATTTTTTTATTTAGTTTTTTACAAAGTCTCATATTCCACTAACTTGTGACAAAAAATAAAATTTTACATGAACTCACCATACCCCTCACGGAATACCTTGGGGTGTCTTCTTTCTAAAATGGGGTCACATGTGGGGTATTTATACTGTTCTGGCATTTTAGGGGCCCCTAAAGCGTGAGAAGAAGTTTGGAATCCAAATGCGTAAAAATGCCCTGTGAAATCCTAAAGGTACTCATTGGATTTAGGGCCCCTTTGTGCACCCAGGCTGCAAAAAAGTGTCACTCATGTGGTATCGCCGTACTCAGGAGAAGTAAGGCAATGTGTTTTGGGGTGTATTTTTATATATACCCCTGCTGGGTGTGAGAAATATCTCTGTAAACGACAATTTTTAAATTTTTTTATACAAAGTTGTCAGTTTACAGAGATATTTCTCTCACCCAACATGGGTATATGTAAAAATACACCCCAAAACACATTGCCCTACTTCTCCTGAGTACGGCGATACCACATGTGTGACACTTTTTTGCAGACTGGGTGCGCAAAGGGGCCCAAATTCCAACGAGTACCTTTAGCTTTTACATGGCTGCTCACAATTTAGCCCCGCCCAAAATGCCAGAACAGTAAACACACCCCACAAATGACCCCATTTCGGAAAGTAGACACCCCAAGGTATTCACTGAGGGGCATAATGAGCCCGTCTGAGATTTTTTTTTTTTTTGCCAGAAGTTAGCAGAAATGGAAACTTTATTATTATTTTTTTTTTCTCAGAAAGTGTCATTTTCCGCTAACTTGTGAAAAAAAATGAAATGATACATGAACTCACCATGCCCCTCCGCGAATACTTTGGGGTGTCTTCTTTCTAAAATGGTGTCATTTGGGTTTTTTTTTATACTTTCCTGACATTCTAGCACCTGAAGAAACATGACAGGTGCTCAGAAAGTCAGAGCTGCTTCAAAATGCCGAAATTCACTTTTTTGCACCATAGTTTGTAAACGCTATAACGTTTACCCAAACCAATAAATATACACTTATTGGATTTTTTTTTATCAAAGACATGTAGAACAATACATTTAGATAAAAATTTATATAGAAATGTAGTTTTTTTTAAAAAAATTTACAACAGAAAGTGAAAAATTTTTATTAATAGCAAAAAAAGTAAAAATGTCAGCAACAGTGAAATACCACCAAATGAAAGCTCTATTAGTGAAAAGAAAAGGAGGTAAAATTCATTTGGGTGGTAAGTTGCATGACGGAGCAATAAACGGTGAAAGTAGTGTAGTGCAGAATTGTAAAAAGTGGCCTGGTCATTAAGGGTGTTTAAGCTAGGGGGGCTGATGTGGTTAAAGGACCTGCTGAGATCATTTCAGTAATCGTCTTGTTAACTCAGGTGAGAATGTTGACGAGCACAAGGCTTGAGATCCTTATGTCAGGCTGATTGGGTTAAGATGGCAGACTTGACATTTGAAAAGGAGGGTGATACTTGAAATCATTGTTCTTCCATTGTTAACCATGGTGACCTGCAAAGAAACGCGTACAGCCATCATTGTGTTGCATAAAAATGGCTTAACAGTCAAGGATATTGTGGCTACTAAGATCAATCAACAAGTTATAGGATCATTAAGAACTTCAGGGAAAGAGGTTCAATTCTTGTTAAGAAGGCTTCAGGGCGTCCAAGAAAGTCCAGCAAGCGCCAAGATCGTCTCCTAAAGAGGATTCAGCTGCGGGATCGGAGTGCCACCAGTGCAGAGCTTGCTCAGGAAATGCAGCAAGCAGGTGTGAGCACATCTGCACGCACAGTGAGGTGAAGACTTTTGGAAGATGGCCTGGTGTCAAGAAAGGCAGCAAAGATGCCACTTCTCTCAAAAAAACACCATCAGGGACAGATTGATCTTCTGCAGAAAGTATGGTGAATGGACTGCTGAGGACTGGGGCAAAGTCATATTCTCTGAGGAAGCATCTTCCCGATTGTTTGGGGCATCTGGAAAAAGGCTTGTCTGGAGAAGAAAAGGTTAGCGCTACCATCAGTCCTGTGTCATGCCAACAGTAAAGTATCCTGAGACTATTCATGTGTGGGGTTGCTTCTCATCCAAAGGAGTGGGCTCACTCACAATTTTGCCCAAAAACACAACCATGAATATAGAATGGTACCAAAACACCCTACAACATCAACTTCTTCCAACAATCCAACAGTTTGGTGAAGAACAATGCATTTTCCAGCACGATGGAGCACCGTGCCATAAGTCAAAAGTGATAACTAAGTGGCTCGGGGACCAAAACGTTGACATTTTGGGTCCATGACCTAGAAACTCCCCAGATCTTAATCACATTGAGAACTTGTGGTCAATCCTCAAGAGGCGGGTGGACAAACAAAAACCCACTAATTCTGACAAACTCCAAGAAGTCATTATGAAAGAATGGGTTGCTATCAGTCAGGAATTGGCCGAGAAGTTAATTGAGAGCATGCCCAGTCGAATTGCAGAGGTCCTGAAAAAGAATGGCCAACACTGCAAATACTGACTCTTTGCATAAATGTCATGTAATTGTCGATAAAAGCCTTTGAAAAGTATGAAGTGCGTGTAATTATATTTCACTACACCACAGAAACAACTGAAACAAAGATCTAAAAGCAGTTTAGCAGCAAAGTTTGTGAAAACTAATATCTGTGTCAGTCTCAAAACTTTTGGCCACGACTGTATATTATTTACAATGCTAGTAAAATAACATACTCTTTTTACTCTTTTAATAATTCTTTTATTTTTGGCACTATATATTATGTATTTTATTATTAATCATGTTTTTTAGACTTGATAAAGGGGTCTTGAATATTGTTGAGCGAACAGTTTGAGCTTAGTTCGGGTTCGTACCGAATTTTGGGGTGTTCAAACATTTTCCAAAAAGTTTGGGTTCGGGTCCGTTGTTCGGCAATTTCTTCCCGCTTTCTGAAGCGCTGCACAGCAGCCAATCAGCTAGCGTTTTAATTCTTGCCCTAAGAAGCCATCACAGCCATGCCTACTAATGACATGGCTGTGATTGGCCAAGTGCAGCATGTGACCCAGCCTCTATTTAAGTTGGAGTCACCTAGCATCAAACGTCACACTGCTTTGATTAGTGTAGGGAGAGGACTCAGCTTCTGTGAGGGCGAGATTAGGCAGGGAAAAGTCAGCAAAAGCACCTAATGAAGTGATCGATCTACAGCAGTGAATCATTCAACTTCTGCTAGTTAATTGCTCACAGGTTTTTAGGCTGCACAGAGCGTTTTTCTTTCATTTTTGTCTGGGGTGATCGGCGGCCATTTTGTGACTTGTGGTGCACTAGCACAAGCTGTCACCAAGTCCATCAATCCATCAATACTATTTTTTTTTTTTTGCTATATCCTACATCAGGGGCTTGGCTGTGCTTATTGTCACCCCTAGAAACTCAGGATAGAAATTTCTATATTTTATTAAGGGGTTAAATTCAATTGCCAAAATAGCAATCCCTTAAATCTGGTGTTCCAGCTGTGGCTAGCCAAGTGTAATACTGTCTGTTGTCTGGCAAAGGATAGATTTTTTTCTATGGTGAAATTCAATTGCCAAAATAGCAATCCCCTAAATCTGCTGTCCCAGCAGTGGCTGGCAAAGTATAATAGTGTCCGGCAAAGGATATATTTTGTTCTGGGGTGAAATTCAATAGCCAAAATAGCAATACCGTAAATCAGTGGTTTCAGCTGTGGCTGGCCAAGTTTAATAGTGTACGCCAAAGGATAGATTTTGTTCTGGGGTGAAATTTAATTGCCAAAATAGCAGTACCCTGAATCTGGTGTTCCAGCTGTGACTGGACAATTTCCCTAGTGTCCGTCAAAGGATATAATATTTTCTGGGGTGAAAGTCAGTAGCAAAAACAAGAAATACAGTAAATCTGGTGTCCTAGCAGTGGCTGGCCAAGTTTAATAGTGTCCTGCAAAAGGATATATATTTTTTCTGGGGTGAAATTCAATTGCCAAATTAGCAATACTATAAATCAGTGGTTTCAGCTGTGGCTGGCAAAGTTTAATAGTGTCCTGCAAAGGATATATTTTGTTCTGGGAGGAAATTCAATTGCAAAATAGCAAAACCATAAATCAGTAGTTTCAGCTGTGGCTGGCCAAGTTTAATAGTGTACGGCAAAGGATATTTTTTTTTTCTGGGGTGAAATTGAGTTGCCAATATAGCAATACCCTGAATCTGGTTTTCCAGCTGTTGCAGACCAAGTGTTAATCTGTCCGTAAAAGGCTATATTACACTCAAGGTGTATATACAAGTGCTGAGAGGGTCATCCTCAATAACTTTACACGCTACCGTGCATCTCCCATTGTTTTTCAGTCCGTTAAAGGGTATATTACACAAAGTGTTAAAATACAATTGATGAAGGCATAATCCTACATATTTTTTCACACGCTACTGTGCATCTCCAAGTGTAAATCTGTCCATAAAAGGATACATTTCATCCATGGCCTAAATACTAGGTCTACAATTTATATTCCCCTAAATCAGTGGTTACTGCTGTGCCTGGATTAGTGTAATACGCTACATAAATAAATAGGCAGATAATGTTAGGTGCCTGTAAAAAAAGGCCTGAATTTGAAATCAATACATTGGGCCTAATATTTTTTTTCTTATTGTGGTGCTTGGTGAACGGTAACAATGAGGAAAACATCTAGTAAGGGACGCGGACGCGGTCGTGGTGGTGTTAGTGGGCCCTCTGGTGCTGGGAGAGGACGTGGCCATTCTGCCACAGCCACACGTCCTAGTGAACCAACTACCTCAGGTTCCAGTACCCGCCAGAATTTACAGCGAAATTTGGTGGGGCCCAATGCCGTTCTAAGGATGGTCAGGCCTTTGCAGGTACAGGCGCTAGTCAATTGGGTGGCCGTCAGTGGATCCAGCACGTTCACAACATTATCTCCCACCCAGTCTTCTTCAGAAAGCGCACAGGTGGCGCCTGAAAACCAAGCCTATCAGTCTGTCACATCACCCCCATGCATATCAGGGTAACTGTCAGAGCCTCAAGTTATGCAGCAGTCTCTTATGCTGTTTGAAGACTCTGCTGGAAGGGTTTCCCAAGGGAATCCAACCAGCCCTTCCCCAGTGGTGGAAGACATAGAATGCACTGATGCACAACTACCTTGTGATGTTTCCTGATGATGAGGACATGGGAATACCACCTCATCGGAGTCCACACGTCTCTGATCATGAAGAAACACAGGTGCCAACTGCTGCGTCTTTTTGCAGTGTGCAGACCAAATAGGAGGTCAGGGAGGAAGACTGCGTGGAAGACGATGCAGGGGACGATGAGGTCCTAGACGACACATGGAATGAAGGTCGTGCCACTGACTTTCATAGTTCAGAGGAAGAGGCAGTGGTGAGACCGAGCCAAAAGCGTAGCAAAAGGGGGAGCAGGGGGCAAAAGCAGAACAGCTGCCGCCAATAGAGTTTGCCTGCTACTGGCCACCGCCACCAGGGACCGAGCACCCCAAAGGCAGCTTCAAGGATTTCCCTGGCATGGCACTTCTTTAAACGATGTGCTGACGACAAAACCCGAGTGGTTTGCAGGCTGTGCCATCAGAGCCTGAAACGAGGCATTAACGTTCTGAACCTTAGCACAACCTGCATGACCAGGCATCTACATGCAAAGCATGAACTGCAGTGGAGTAAACATCTTAAAAACAAGGAACTCACTCAGACTCCCCTTGCTCCCTCTTCTGCTGCTGCTTCGGCCTCTTCCCCCACTTCGGGAGGAATGTTGGCACCTGCAGCCCACCAAATAGAGGATGTGCCACCGACACCACCACCTGCGTCACCAAGCATCTCCACCATGTCACACGGCAGCGTTCAGCTCTCCATCTCACAAACCTTGGAGAGAAAGCGTAAATTCCCACCTAGCCACCCTCGAGCCCTGGGCCTGAATGCCAGCAATTCTAAACTACTGGCCTTTGAAATGCTGTCATTCAGGCTGGTGGACACAGACAGCTTCAAACAGCTGATGTCCATGGCTGTCCCACAGTATGTTGTTCCCAGCTGCCACTACTTCTCCAAGACAGCCGTGCCTTCCCTGCACCACCAAATATCCGATAAAATCAAGTGTGCACTGCGCAACACCATATATGGAAGGTCCACCTAACCACAGATACGTGGACCAGTAAGCACGGCCAGGGACACTATATCTCCCTAATTGCACACTGGGTAATTGTAGTGGCCGCTGGGGCCCAGGTGGAGAGTTCCTTGGCGCACGTCCTTCCGCCGCCAAGGATCGCCTGGCATCATTCTTTGCCTCCTGTAGCCTCCTCCTCCTACTCGGCTTCCTCCTCCTCTGCTTCCACCAGCTCATCAAGTCAGCCACACACCTTTATCACCAACTTCAGCACAGCCCGGGGTAAACGTCAGCAGGCCATTCTGAAACGCATATGTGGAGTTGTGGCGGGGTATTGAACAACAGACCGACGAGTGGTTTCTGCCGGTGGGCCTCAAGCCCGGCCTGGTGGTGTAGCCAACATAGCTGTGTCACGGCCAGCTCCTCTGAGGGCAGGGTTAGCATGGCAGAAATGTGGAAAAGTTTTGTCTCCACGCCACAGCTAACTGCACCACCACCTGATACGAAACGTGTTAGCAGGAGGCAGCATTTCACTAACATGGTTGAACAGTACGTCTGCACTCCCCTCCACGTACTGACTGATGGTTCGGCCCCATTGAACTTCTGGGTCTCCAAATTGTCCACGTGGCCAGAGTTAGCATTTTATGCCTTGGAGGTTCTTGCCTGCCCGGCGGCCAGCATTTTGTCTGAACGTGTATTCAACACGGCAGGGGGTGTCATTACTGACAAACGCAGCCGCCTGTCCACAGCCAACGTGGACAAGCTGATGTTCATAAAAATGAACCAGGCATGGATCCCACAGGACTTGTCCCTCCCTTGTACAGAATAGACATTTATAACTGCCTCCCCCTCAACCATGTATTTTTGTTCTCCGGGGCACTTCATTATTGAATCCTCATTTTTTTTAACTTTACCATGATCTTGCGGTGCAACCCAAAGTTGAATGAACCTCTCCTCAATCTGGGCGCCGGGGCCTAAATAACTGAAATTGGCCTTCTCCAGTGGTGGGTGATATGACGCCAGATTCTCTGCTGTGGGACCTCTCTCCTCTGTCTGGGTGCTGGGGCCTAAATAACTGAAAGTGGCCTTCTCCAGTGGTGGGTGATATTACGCCTTATTCCTTGCTTTGGGACCTTTCTCCTCTGTCTGGGTGCTTGGGCCTAAATAACTGAAAGTGGCCTTCTCCAGTGGTGGGTGATATGACACCTTATTTCTTGCTGTGGGACGTTTCTCCTCTGTCTGGGTGCTGGGGTCTAAATAACTCAAAGTGGCCTTCTCCATTGGTGGGTGACTTGAAGCCTGATTCTCTGCTATGTGAACTCTCTCCATTTGATATTGGTTAATTTTTATTTATTTTATTTTATTTTAATTCATTTCCCTATCCACATTTGTTTTCAACACATTTACCTACATTTTGCTGCCTTTTGCAGCCCTCTAGCCCTTTCCTGGACTATTTTACAGCCTTTTTAGTGCCCAAAAGTTTGGGTCTCCATTGACTTCAATGGGGTTCGGAATGAAGTTCGGGTCGAGTTCGGATCCTGAACCCGAACATTTTCGGGAAGTTCGGCCAAACTACTCAAACCCGAACATCCAGGTGTTCGCTCAACTCTAGTCTTGAACCCGGAAACGCGTCGTCTTCTCAATAAAATCCTTCAAGTACAAATTTGGGTTGTTTTTGAACCTGGTATCCACCCTCTAATCTGTTCAAGTGACACAGTAGGTCCACACTAGCTTCAATATAGGAACCATAAAAATACAGTGCAATCTGCAAGCAGCAAGTTTTACAGCAGGAGTAGCTGAGCAGATTGATATTTCGTTTTGTGGGAAAGAATTCAACAAAGAGTGTAATTTAGATCAGTTGTACACAGAGGCAGTTTTACCAGTGACTGAGAGTTATCTATATATACACACTTAGGCCTCTTGCACATGACCGTCTGGCTTTTTTAATATTTTGCGGTCCGCAAAAAGAGGATCTGCAAAAAATACGGATGATGTCCGTGTGCATTCCATTTTTTGCAGAACGGAACAGCTGGCCCCTGATAGAACAGTACTATCCTTGTCCGTTATGCGGACAATAATAGGACATGTTCTATCTTTGAACGGAATGGAAAAATGAAAATACGGAAACAGAAGGCATACGGAGTACGTTTTTTTTTTGCGGATCCATTGAAATGAATGGTTCCTTATACGATCCATATACGGAACGCAAAAAAACAGAAAGTAAACGGGAAAAAAAATCACAGAGAATACTATGAATCACTGATAATAGCAGTGAACTAAATGCATAAAATTACAAGTTTGATTGATTCATTTTCCACAAAACTATATCAATTTGCTCACCTTATACTGCTCTGTAACAAGCTGCCAGCAGATTGTAGTGCATTTTCTGGTGATATGCTCTCTTTAAATCTGTGCTGTTTCTGAGCTCATTAGCCAAGTGGGATATCTTATCAGTGGTTGAAAGTACCTTTGCGGCCTGCACTGCATTTCTTATAGTGAAATATAATCAGTAAATGCAGCTCTTAGATTGTGGGTGGACAGTTCAACAGTTATCAGGCCAGTAATTCACAAGTGGCTTGGAGGGTGTGTTCCTGCTACACTGCATAGCTGACAGGGAAATATGTTCTGTAAATTCTGCGGTGTTTAGATTGCTGGTTTATCTGTAACCCATTTTTTTTCAAACTACCCATGCACTGCATACCTGACAAGGAAAAATATTCTGTAAATTCGGCAGCGTTTAGATTGCTGGGTGATCTGTACCCCTTTTTTCTTTCAAACTACCCCTGCACTGCATACCTGACTGGGAAATACATTTTTTAAAATATGGCAGCGTTTATAAGGCTGGATGATATGTACCCCTTTTTTCTTTCAAACTACCCCTGCACTGCATACCTGATTGGGAAATATATTCAGAAAATTTGGCGGTGTTTAGATTGCTGGGTGATCTGTACCCCTTTTTTCTTTCAAACTACCCCTGCACTGCATACCTGACAAGGAAAAATATTCTGTAAATTCGGCAGCGTTTAGATTGCTGGGTGATCTTTACCCCTTTTTTCTTTCAAACTACCCCTGCACTGCATACCTTACTGGGAAATATATTTTTTAAATTTGGCAGCGTTTATATTGGTGGATGATATGCACCCCTTTTTTCTTTCAAACTACCCCTGCACTGCATACCTGAAAGGGAAATATATTCAGTGAATTTGGTGGCATTCAGATTGTTGGGTGATCTATACCCCTTTTTTCTTTCACAGTACCCCTGCATACCTGACTGAGAAATACATTTTGTAAATCTGTCTGTTAATTTGCTGGGTGAACGCAAAGAATAAGGAGAGCGTCAAATAAGGAACGGGGCCCTGGTAGTGGTGCTGCTGGGGGTGGTGGAGCTCTTGTTGCAGGGAGAGGACGTGGTTGATCTGTGCCAACTACGCGCACAAATGAAAAACCTTCCTCAGGTGCGAGTAGGCGACAGAACGTTCAGTGTTATTTCGTATGCCCGAATGCCGCTCTACGAATGGTAAGGCCAGAACATGTACAGGCGATAGTAGATTGGGTGGCTGACAGTGCCTCCAGTTGATTCACATTGTCTTCCACCTGGTCTCCTAAGCGCAGAATTGGCACTTGAAGCCCATGGGCATCTATCTTTCACCTCACCCCCTTGCAAATCAGCCAAGCAGTCTGAGCCCCAAGTCCTGCAGCAGTCTCTTATGCTTTTTGATGACTCTGCTAGCAGGGTTTCCGTGGGCCATCCACATAGCCCTGGCCCAGAAGTGGAAGAGATTGAGTCCACCAATGCCCAACCACTTATGTTTCCGGATGTGGACATGGGAGGACCATCGCAGCATGTCTCTGATGATGATGAAACACAGGTGCCAACTGCTGTGCCTTTCTGCAGTGTGCAGACTGACATGGATGGCAGGGGTGAAGAGTGGGTGGAAGATGATGTGGAGAATGTTGAGGTCCTAGACCACACGTGGAATCAAGGTCATGCGAGTGACGTGTGCAGTGCAGAGGAAGAGGTGGTGGTCGCACAGAGCGACCAGCACAGCAAAAGAGGGAGCAGGGTGCAAAAGCAGAGCGGCCATCTCCTAGACAGTACGCCTGCTACTGGCCACCGCACCCAGGGACCAAGCACACCAAAGCCAGCTCCAAAGAGTTCCCTGGCGTGGCAGTTCTTCAGACAATGTGCTGATGACAAGACACAATTGGTTTGCATGCTGTGCAATCAGAGCCTGAAGCGAGGCATAAACGTTCTAAACCTGAGCACAACCTGCATGACTAGGCATCTAAATGCAAACCACGAGCTGCAGTGGAGTAAACACCTCAAAAACCAAGAAAGTTCTCAGGCTCCTCCTGCTCTCTCTTCTGCTGCAGTCTCGGCCTATTCCTCCCCCTCTGGAGTGACAGTGGCACCTGCCCCCCAGCAAACAGAGGATGGGGCAGCAGGCATCTCCACAATTTCAGCTGTCCATCTCTTAAACACTGGAGAGAAATTCCTGGCCTTTGAAATGCTGTCATTCCGTTTGGGGGAGATGAACACTTTATAAAACATTATGGCGATGGCTGTCCCACAGTACTTGGTTCACAGCCGCCGCTACTTTTCCAGGTGAGCCATCCCTTTCCTGCACAACCAAGTGGCAGACAAAATCAGGTGTGCGCTGCGCAACGCCATCTGTGGCAAGGTCCACATAACCACCGATACATGGACCAGTAAGCACGGGCAGGGACGTTATATCTCCCTAACAGCACAAAGGGTAAATGCAGTGGCGGCTGGGCCTGAGGCGGACACTAGTTTGCCGCATGTCCTTCCGCCACCGAGGATTGCAGGGCATTTCTCTTTGCCTCCTGTTTCTCTTTGCCTCTTTTTTTCAGTGACCAAATGGTACATCTAATGGTGGAGCAGACGAATCTGTAGGCCCAATAGTTCATTGCTCAACACCCGGGCTCTTTTTTGGCTAGGCCCGGTGGCTGGATGCCGGTCAGTGCAGCCGAGATGAGGACATTTTGGGGCCTCATGCTGCACATGGGCCTCGTCAAGAAACCCAGTGCCAGGCTGTACTGGAGTGAGGACGTCCTCTACCAGACCCCACTCTACAGTATGGCCTTGAAACGTCCCAGATTTGAGGCCATCTGGGAATGCCTGCATTACGCAGATAATGCAGCATGTCTCCCCCAAGGTGATCCTGCCAATGACCGCCTGTACAAAATCAGGCCAGTCATCGATCACTTCGGGGACAAAATTATGGAGGCTTACGTACCTGGAAGGGAAGTTGCGGTTGATGAGTCTCTCATTGCTTTCAAGGGAAGACTCATTTTCCGCCAGTATGTTCCCTCTAAGCGGGCGAGGTATGGTGTTAAGCTGTACAAACTTAGTGAGAGTACCTCAGGGTACACTTACAAGTTTTGTGTGTACGAGGGACGAGATTCCTGTATTGAACCCCCAGAATGTCCCCCCACTCTGGGTGTTAGCAGGAAACTTGTGTGGGACCTTATGTACCCACTGCTAGATAAGGGTTACCACCTGTACGTGGATAACTTTTATACTAGCATTCCCTTGTTCAAGTCCCAGATCCACGTCCGCTTGTGGGACCGTGTGGAAAAATCAGCGCAGTCTCCCTGCCTACCCCCTCCAGGTACCTATCCCCAGGGGTGAGACCCATGCCCTTACCAGTGGAAACCTGTTGCTGGACTGGTCAGATATAAGGACAAGAGGGATGTCTTTATGCTGACCACAATTCACAGTAACAGCATCTACCCTGTCACTGTGCGAGGTACCATGGCAACGGTCCTCAAGCCTGATTGAATTGTCGACTACAATCGGTATATGGGAGGAGTTGATCTCTCTGATAAATTCCTCAAGCCATATAACGCCATGCACAAAACCCGGGCATGGTACAAAGAAAGTTGCAATCTACTTTCTGTGGGTTGCCATGTACAACTATTTTGTACTGTTCCAGAGCACTGGCAACACAGGGACATTCCTTCAGTTCTATGAGGCAGTCCTCAAGACCCTGATCTTTTCTGACCAGGAAAGAGCAGGGGGGAGTACCTCGGGAACTGGAGGCACCCGGATCGTCCCTGGCCAACACTTTCCAGGTGTTGTCCCCTATACTGGAAAGAAGGGACCGCCCCCAAAAAAATGAAGAGTGTCACAGGAGGGGGATACGGAAGGACACGACCACTCAGTGTGACACGTGTCCTGATCATCCGGGCCTCTGCATTGATGGTTGCTTAAGGGAGTGCCACACTTCCATAGAGTACTAAATTTATAATCCCCTTTCCCAATTTAGCCACTGACTAGCAAAAAAAAAAAAAAAGACTATGGTTCTCAGACTTGAGACACCAAACAAAAAAATGTTATTCTAAAAATGATATTTAGTAAAACGAAAATAAATTAAAAAAGTAGATATATTAGGTATTGCTGCGTCGGTAATAATCTCCTCTGTAAAAATACCCCATGAAATAACCCCCCCAGATTAACACGGTAAAAAACAAAAAACAAACAAAAACAGCAAGCGATCAAAAAGTCATATAGCCCCCAAAATAGTGCCATTAAAACCCTCCTCTCATCCCATGTCCCTTTTGAAGCCCCCCTCATGCATCTCTAGAGTAGAAACTCCCTAAAAGTGACCCCATCTAAGAAACTACACCCCTGAAGGTATTCAAAACTGATCTTACAAACCCTTTAGGTGCTCCACAAGAGTTAATGCAAATGGAGATGAGATTTCAGAATTTCAATTTTTGGTAACCTTACCTCACAAAAATGTAATATAGAGCAACCAAAAATCATATGTACCCTAAAAATAGTCCCAACAAAACCGCCATCTTATCCCGTAGTTTCCAAAATGGGATCACTTTTAGGGAGTTTCTACTCCAGGGGTGCATCAGGGGGGCTTGAAATTGGACAGGGTGTAAATAAACTGGTCCATAAAAATCAGCCCTCTAAAAACCACACGGCGCTCCTTTCCCTCTACGCCCTACCGTGTGGCCGTACAGCAGTTTATGACCACATATAGGGTGTTTCTGTAAACGGCAGAGTCGGGGCAAAAAAAGATACAGTCTTGTTTGGCTGTTAACCCTTGCTTTTTTAGTGGAAAAATGGGTTAAAATGTAAAAATTGGCAAAAAAATGAAATTCTGGAATTTCATCTCCATTTGCCAATAACTTTTGTGGAGCACCTAAAGGGTTAACAACGTTTGTAAGATCAGTTTTGAATATCTTGAGGGGTGTAGTTTCCAAACTGGGGTAACTTTTAGGGAGTTTCTACTCCAGGGGTGCATCAGGGGGGCTGGAAATAGGACACTGTGTAAATAAACTGGTCCATAAAAATCAGCCTTGCAAAAAATCACATGGCGCTCCTTTCGCTCTACGCCCCACTGTGTGGCCGTACAGTAGTTTACGACCACATATGGGGTGTTTCTGTAAACGGCAGAGTCAGGGCAATAAAGATACAGTCTTGTTTGGCTGTTAACCCTTGCTTTGTTAGTTGAAAAAATGGGTTAAAATGGAAAAATTGGCAAAAAATTTAATTCTAAAATTTCATCTCCATTTGCCAATAATTCTTGTGGAATACCTAAAGGGTTAACAAAGTTTGTAAAATCAGTTTTGAATACATTGAGGGGTGTAGTTTCTAAAATGAGGTCATTTTTGTGTGGTTTCTATTATGTAAGCCACACAAAGTGACTTCAAACCTGAACTGGTACCTAAAAAAATAGGTTTTTGAAAATTTCTGAAAATTTCCAAGATTTCTAAACTTCTAAGCCTTGTAACGCCCCCCAAAAATAAAATGGCATTCCTAATATTATCCAGACATGAAGTAGACATATGGCGTATGTAAATTGCTAACTATTTTTGGAGGTATTACTATGTATTATAGAAGTAGAGAAATTGAAAGTTGGAAATTTGCTAATTTTTCAAAGTTTTTTGTAAATTTGGTATTTTTTTATAAAGAAAAATATATTTTTTTTTACTTCATTTTACCAGTGTCATGAAGTACAATATGTGACGAAAAAAAACAGTCTCAGAATGGCCTGGATAAGTAATGCGTTTTAAAGTTATCACCACATAAATTGACACTGGTCAGATTTGCAAAAAATTGCCGAGGCCTTAAGGTGAAATAAGGCCGTGTCCTTAAGGGGTTAAATATAGTTAGGGACATGGAAAAATTTGAAAAATCCAAAAGTTCTAAAATAATGCTTAACATAGAAACTTAATTTATTCACAAGGTCATTTTCTGATTAAACATTCCCTTTAAAGGTTTAAACTAGATTTACAAAAGAAGTCCATTGGTGTCTGTATCAGTGGAATGGGGATGGACTGCAATCCAAGACACAACCCATTGGCGAATGGAATAAATGACAAAGAATAATATATGCCTTATAACAGACAATGAATTAGAATATTATTCAGTATGCTCAATAAATACCTGTCTTGGGCTTATCTATATTGCATAATCAACTATAATATTTTGATAATGTCTAATAATAAGGAATTGTTACTGTATTATAGTTTTGTTTTTACTTAATGTTTTTCTAATTGTGTTATATTTTCTTCTGACTATTGACAAATAGAACTGACTTTTGCATTACTGTGTTTTACTTTATGTTTTCAAACATCAATGTATTTTGTTCAAAAGATTTAGATTTATAACATCCAAATCCACATTTTTCTGTAGTTATTAGTGGGTATAAAATGAATGCACCATTTCTACAATTATGTTTCCATCCTGGTATTTAAGAATTTATGTCTCTATCCTGCCAGTAATATGACCAGAATGTTGACAACTTCTTCTTAAACGGAAGAATTTAAAAAGAAGACTTATCCATCATGCTTTCTTCTTTCGCTCAAAGTTAAATACAAGAAAAAGTCAGATCAATGGTTAATGGCAAATAAATCATACAGTGATTTTCTCAAATTCAAATAGTAATAAAAAAATCTAACATATGTCATATTTTTTTGTAAGAAAAATGGTACTGAAAAATATTATATTTATTCATGTTGATTACATATTGTCAGAAAATTGCTGACAGCTATACAGAAACAAAATACAGCAAATTTCATGGGAAGCCATTTACCTGTAAGCATGCTTTTTGGAGTGTAGGAGGGAAATGTAAAACACAGATAAAGCCCATAGAGATAAGCAAATTTCTTAGAATTAGTTTTTTGTCTAATTTAGAGATGAGCTAACTGACTACCGATTCAGAATCTGTCCTGAATTTCCCAAAAAGTTTGTATTTTAACGAACATGAATTTCTTGTGATTTATTATAGATAAATATATAAGAGAGAACCTAGAGCAGTGTTGCCTAACCTACAATACTCCTCACACATACTAGGTGCTCTATATAATGAGAAAGAATACCCCCAGACCGCGGCCTCTAAAATAGTTAAGCCAATTTTCTCTGCATTACTAAAGGATAATCACCTGGAAAAAAACTATTTACAAAACAGATGCTGACTTCGCTATTAGCCAAGTTATACTTTAAAGGGATTCTGTCACCTTATTTTAGAATATAGAGCTGCTAGCATGTCCGCAATATACCTGTCCCATAGCTCTGTGTGCTTTTATTTTGTTTAAAAAATGATTTTATTAATATGTTAATTCACCTGTTAAGGTGCCCAAGGGGCTATACTAACCATCTTGGTGCCCAGCCATGCCACCCTGTGAAGGAGCGCAGCACCACCTGCATCCGCCGAATCTCCTCCTTGCTCACAAGTTAGATCGCCGTAATCTCGCGATATCATGCGCAGTTCCTTCCCTGAGGCTGATGTCAGCACAGGGAAGGAACACTATGCCGGCACTGTGCATGCGCGAGCTTGCGGCGATCTAACTTGTGGTATGACTGGGCACCAAGAAGGTTAGTATAGCCCCTTGGGCACCATAACAGGTGAATTTACATATCAGTAAAATCATTTTTTAAAATAAAAGCAAACAGAGCTATGGGACACGTATATTGCGGACATGCTAGCGGCGATCTGGCCGTGCATGTCCGCAGCTCTTTAGGCTAAAATAAGGTGACAGAATCCCTTTAAAGTATAACTTGGCTAATAGCTAAGTCAGCATCTGATTTGTAAATAGTTTTTTACAGGTGATTATCCTTTAGTAATGCGGAGCAAATTGGCTTAACTATCATAGAGGCCAGGGGTATTCTTTCTCATTAGAGAGCACCTAGTATGTGTGAGGAGTATTGTAGGTTAGGCAACACTGCTCTAGGTTCTCTGTCATATATTTATCTGTCCGCAGCTCTATAGGCTAAAATGAGGTGACAGAATCACTTTATGTCCTGTTTAAAAGCCATACTGTTGGCTTAGGATAGGTATACTATATCTTCTGGTGAGAGGCACTTAAATTTCTTTTTTGAAGAAAAACTATTTAGCATGCCTGTTTTCCAGAGGAATGTTATGTGTTGATTAAACTATTCTTCATCTATCAAAACTGAAGTTCTTTGTAAGTTCAGATGAATTGAAACTAAATTATTTTGATCAAATGTGCTCATCCTTTTCAGAGTAATGTAATTGCTCTGTGAAGGCGCTATCATTGCACCTATTAATAATGATGAAATTTCCACCATGAGGTCACTGTATACTCACATTTATGTAACTGCATACTTCCAATGTAGAGAAGCAAACAATTTTTAATTTTGCGTGATTTTTTTTTTTAAACTTCACTTAGAAATTCAGATAATGCATACAAAGTGACATGTATATTTATTTATTTTACTCACTGATGTAGCATTGACATTTCTTACAGAGTTTTATTGGCATTATCATCACTTGCTGTTCCTTACGGAGCTAACAATTTATGCCCCCTATCAGTATGTCTTTGTAGCATGGAAGGAAACCCACACAAACATGGGGAGAACATAAAAATAACCCATGCAGATGTTCTCCTTGCAGCTTTGATCTTAGGACCCAGCACGTCAAGGGATCAGAACTATAGTTGAGCAAACACCTGGATGTTCGGGTTCGAGAAGTTCAGCCGAACTTCACGAAAATCTTCGGATTCGGGATCCGAACTCTACCCGAACTTGACCCCGAACCCCATTGAAGTCAAGTTTAGTGAGGGCACTAAAAAGGCTGTAAAATAGCCCAGGAAAGGGCTAGAGGGCTACAAAGGGCAGCAAAATGTAGGTAAATCCCCTGCTAACAAATGTGGATAGGGAAGTGACTTAAAATAAAATAAAATTAACCAATATCAATTAGCAACTTGGAGGAGGAGGTGGAATAGGAAGTTGGGGTGGCGTCAGGTGGGAATGCTATGGGAGTTGAAGTTCTCATTACAGCCAAAAAGGATTCATGTCTGCCTGCAGTGCCACAGGCCTCATTCACAGACTCAGGGCGATGGCAACCATACATAGAAGTTGAAGTTCACATCACAGCCAAGAAGGATTCATGTCTGCCAGCAGTGTCACAGGCCTCATTCACAGACTCAGGCCAATGGCAACCATACATGGGAGTTGAAGTTGTCATCACAGCCAAGAAGGAATCATGTCTGCCTGCAGGGCCAGAGGCCTTTTTCAAACATTCAGGCCCATGGGACCCACAAAGAGGAGAGTTAAAATCACGCCAATACAGTATTGATTTCACCCAGCAATGCCACAGGCCTTATTCACAGATTCAGACCCATGGCACCAACAAAGAGGAGAGTCACAATCATGCCAAATCAGTATTGATTTCACCCAGCAGTGCCACAGGCCTTATTTACTAATTCAGGAGGACCATGGCACCCCCAAAGAGGAGAGCGGTCCCGTAACAGTAACACAGGCCTTAGGTCAACCTGCAATGGAACAGGCCATTATCATTTATGTAGGCCAATGACATCCAGACAGAGGAGAGGTCATTTGACAGTAAAAATAGTTTAATGTCTCCCACCAAGACAGCAAGCAATTAAATGAAATAAAGGCCCCTGACACCCACATAATGGGGCAGTCATTTGACATTAAAAAGAGTTTAATGTCTCCCACCAATGCAGCAAGCGATTATACAAAATATAGGCCCCTGACAACCAGACAATGTAGAGGTCATTTGATAGTATAAAGAGTTTAATATTTCCCACCAATGCAGCAAGCGATGAAATGAAATAGTGGACCCTGACAACCAGACAATGGGGAGGTTATTTGACAGTAAAAAGAGGTTAATATCTCCCAGCAATACAGCAGGCGATGAAACAAAATATAGGCCCCTGACAACCAGACAATGTAGAGGTCATTTGACAGTATAAAGAGTTTAATATCTCCCACCAATGCAGCAAG
This sequence comes from Bufotes viridis, assembly GCA_033119425.1. Lineage (NCBI taxonomy): Eukaryota > Metazoa > Chordata > Amphibia > Anura > Bufonidae > Bufotes > Bufotes viridis. Next base: position 379,130,009 of record CM065590.1, read on the forward strand.
TGATGAAAAAAAATATAGGCCCCTGACAACCAGACAACGTAGAGGTCATTTGACAGTATAAAGAGGAAAATGTCACCCAACAAAGCAACAAATGATTAAACGACATATAGGCCCCTGCCACCCACACAATGGGGCAGTCATTTGACAGTAAAAAGAGTTAAATGTCTCCCACCAAGAATTAAACGAAATATAGGCCCCAGCACCCAGACAGAGGAGAGAGGTCCCATACCAGCAAAACAGGCATCATGTTACCCACCAATGATACAAGCCACTTTCAGTTATTTAGGCCCCGGCACCCATACAGAGGAGAGAGGTTCTATAGAAGCAAAACAGGCATCATGTTACCCGCCAATGGAACAAGACACTTTCAATTATTTTGTTTCCTGACACCCAGACAGAGTAGAGGTCATTTGACAGCAAAAAGAGGTTAATGTCATGCACCAAAGCAGCAGGCAATTAGCTGGAATGTAGGCGCCTGGCACACAGACAAAGGAGAGGTTCATTCAACTTGGTGTTGCCCCCAAAATAATGGTACAATAAAAAAAAGAGGATTCAATAAAGAAGTGCCCTGGAGTACAAGAATGTATGGTTGAGGGCGAGGCAGTTATAAATGTTTATTCTGCACAAGGGGCAGACAGGTCCTGTAGGATCCATGCCTGGTTCATTTTTATGAACTTCAGCTTGTCCACGTTGGCTGTGGACAGGTGGCTGCGTTTGTCTGTAATGACGCCCCCTGCCGTGCTAAATACACATTCAGACAATACACTGGCCGCAGGGCAGGCCAGCACCCCCAAGGCATAAAATGCTAGCTCTGGCCATGTGGACAATTTGGAGACCCAGAAGTTGAATGGGGCCGAACCATCAGTCAGTAAGTGGAGGCGTGTGCACACGTACTGTTCCACCATGTTGTTGAAATGCTGCCTCCTGCTAAGACGTTCCCTATCAGCTAGTGGTTCAGTTAGCTGTGGCGCTGTAACAAAACTTTTCCACATCTCGGCCATGCTAACCCTGCCTTCAGAAAATCTGGCCGTGACACAGCTGCGTTGACGACCTCTTGCTCCTCCTCTGCCTTAACTTTGTGCTTCCACTTGTAACCCCGTGTCAGTTGGAATGCTCTCAGGAGAGCGTCTACCAGCGTGCGCTTGTACTCGCACATTTTCCTATCACGCTCCAGTGCGGGAATTAAGGTGGGCACATTGTCTTTGTACCGGGGATCCAGCAAGGTGGCCACCCAGTAGTCAGCACACGTTAAAATGTGGGCAACTCTGCTGTCATTGCGCAGGCACTGCAGCATGTAGTCGCTCATGTGTGCCAGGCTGCCCAGAGGTAACGACAAGCTGTCCTCTGTGGGAGGCGTATCGTCATCGTCCTCCGTTTCCCCCAGACACGTACCAGTGATGGGCCCGAGTTGTGTTGGGTGCCACTCCGCTGTAAACATGCTTCATCCGCATCCTCCTCCACCTCCTCCTCATCCTCGTCCTCCAGTAGTGGGCCCTGGCTGGCCAAATTTGTACCTGGCCCCTGCTGTTGCAAAAAACCTCCCTCTGAGCCACTTCTTAAAGACTGGCCTGAAAGTGTTAGAAATGACCCCACTTCCTCCTCCTCCTCCTGGGGCACATCCTCTTCCATCATCGCCCTAAGTGTTTTCTCAAGGAGACATAGAAGTGGTGTTGTAACGCTGATAACAGCGTCATCGCCACTGGCCATGTTGGTGGAGTACTCGAAACAGCGCAACAGGGCACACAGGTCTCTCATGGAGGCCCAGTCAAGTGGTGCTGTTCTGCAGTGTGACTAACCCGTGCTGCTGCTGAAACTCGACTATGGCCTGCTGCTGCTCGCACAGTCTCTCCAGCATGTGCAAGTTGGAGTTTCTTCTGGTGGGCACGTCGCATATGAGGCGGTGAGCGGGATGGCTGAAGTTACACTGTAGCGCAGACAGGTGAGCAGCGGCAGGATGAGAATGATGGCCCGCACTTTATGTAGCAGCTCTGACATGTCGGGGTAGTTGTGAATGAATTTCTGACCCACCAAATTTAGCACATGCGCCAGGCTGGGCTTGTTGCTCACTGGCAGCAACCACTCGTCAGTCTGTTGTTCTATACCCCGCCACAACTGCGTGGTGTGGGGCCTGTCCACCAAACACATGAGTTTCAGAACGGCCTGCTGACATTTACCCCGGGCTGTGCTGAAGTTGGTGGTAAAGGTCTGTGGCTGACCGTATGAGTAGGTGGAAGAAGAGGAGGAGGAAGCCGAGTAGGAGAAGGAGGCAACAGGAGGCAAAGAATGATGCCCTGCGATCCTTGGCGGCGGAAGGACGTGCGCCAAACAGCTTTCCATCTGGGGCCCAGCCATCACTACATTTACCCAGTGTGCAGTTAGAGAGATATAGCGTCCTTGGCCGTGCTTACTGGTCCACGTATCTGTGGTTAGGTGGACCTTGCCACAGATGGCGTTGTGCAGGGCACTCTTGATTTTATCGGATACTTGGTTGTGCAGGAAAGGCACGGCTCTCTTGGAGAAGTAGTGGAGTCTGGGAATGGCGTACTGTGGTACAGCCACTGCCATCAGCTGTTTGAAGCTGTCCGTGACCACCAGTCTGAATGACAGCATTTCAAAAGCCAGTAGTTTAGAAAAGCTGGCATTCAGGGTGAGGGATTGAGGGTGGCTAGGTGGGAGATTACGCTTTCTCTCCAAGGTTTGTGAGATGGAGATCTGCCGTGTGACATGGTGGAGATGCTTGGTGACGGAGGTGGTGGTGTTGGTGGCACATCCTCTTTTTGCTGGGCGGCAGGTGCCAACGTTCCTCCAGAGGTGGAGGAAGAGGCCAAGGCTGCAGCAGAAGATGAAGCAGGAAGGGACTGAGCCCTTTCTTGTTTTTTAAGGTGCTTACTCAACTGCAGCCCATGTCTCGCATGTAAATGCCTGGTCATGCAGGTTGTGCTAAGGTTCAGAACATTAATGCCTCGCTTCAGGCTCTGATGGCTCTTGTTGTCAGCACATGGTGTGAAGATGATGCAAGGCCAGGGAACTCCTTGAAGCTGCCTTTGTTGTGCTCGGTCCCTGGTGGCGGTGGCCAGTAGCAGGCGAACTCTCTAGGCGACGGCTGTTCTGCTTTTGCAACTTGCTCCCTCTTTTGCTACGCTGTTGGCTCGGTCTCACCACTGTCTCTTCCTCTGAATTCTGAAAGTCAGTGGCACGACCTTCATTCCATGTGAGGTCTAGGACCTCATCGTCTACTGCATCGTCTTCCACACAGTCTTCCTCCCTGACCTCCTGTTCGGTCTGCACACTGCAGAAAGACGCATCAATTGGCACCTGTGTTTCGTCGTCATCAGAGACGTGCTGACTCTGCTGAGGTTGTATACCCATGTCCTCATCAGGAAACATAAGTGGTTGTGCATCAGTGCATTCTATGTCCTCCACCGCTGGGGAAGGGCAAGGTGGTTGCCCTTGGGAAACCCTGTCAGCAGATTCTTCAAACAGCATAAGAGACTGCTCCATAACTTGAGGCTCACACAGGTTCCCTGATATACATGGGGGTAGTGTGACAGACTAATGGGCTTGGCGCCACCTGTGCGCTTTCTGCAGAAGACTGGGTGGGAGATAATGTGAACCTGATGGATCCACTGTCGGCCACCCAATCGACTAGCGCCTGTAATTGCTCAGGCCTTAACATCTTTAGAACGGCATTAAGCTTGACGAAATATCGCTGCAGATTCTGGCGGCTACTGGGACCTGATGTAGTTGGTTCATTAGGACATGTAGCTGTGGCAGAACGGCCACGTCCTCTCCCAGCACCAGAGGGTCTGCTAACACCACCACGACCTTGTCCGCTTCGCTTATTAGTAGAGATGAGCGAACACCTGGATGTTCGGGAAGTTCGGCCGAACTTCCCGAAGAAGTTCGGGTTCTGGATCCGAACTCGACCCGAACTTTATCCCAAACCCCATTGAAGTCAATGGGGACCCAAACTTTTAGGCACTAAAAAGGCTGTAAAATAGTCCAGGAAAGGGCTAGAGGGCTGAAAAAGGAAGCAAAATGTAAGTAAATGCCATGCAAACATATATGGATAGGAAAATGAATTAAAATAAATTAAAATAAATACAAATTAACCAATATCAATTGGAGAGAGGTCCCATAGCAGAGAATCATGTGTCATATCACCCAAAACTGGAGAAGGCCACTTTCAGTTATTTCGGCCCCAGCACCCAGACTTAGGAGAGAGATCCCACAGCAAGGAATCATGCGTCATATCACCCACTACTGGAGAAGGCCACTTTCAGTTATTTCGGCCCCAGCACCCAGACAGAGGAGAGAGGTCCCACAGCAAGGAATAAGGCGTTATATCAGCCACCACTGGAGAAGGCCACTTTCAGTTATTTAGGCCCAGCACCCAGACAGAGGAGAGAGGTCCCACAACAAGGAATCATGCGTCATATCACCCACCACTTCCAGATATTTAGCCCACGGCACCCAGACAGAGGAGAGAGGTCGCTTGGCAGAGGTTCAGGCTTCATGTCACCCACCATTCTAACAGGACACTTTCAGTTATTTAGGCCCCGGCGCCCAGATTGAGGAGAGGTTCATTCAACTTTGGGTTGCACCGCAAGATCATGGTAAAGTTAAAAAAATGAGGATTCAATAAAGAAGTGCCCCGGAGTACATGAATACATGGTTGAGTGGGAGGCAGTTATAAATGTCTATTCTGCACAAGGGAGGGACAGGTCCTGTAGGATCCATGCCTGGTTCAATTTTTTGAATGTCAGCTTGTCCACGTTGGCTGTGGACAGGTGGCTGCGTTTGTCAGTAATGACGCCCCCTGCTGTGCTGAATACACGTTCAGACAAAACGCTGGCCGATGGGCAGGCCAGCACCTCCAAGGCATAAAATGCTAACTCTGGCCACGTGGACAATTTGAAGACCCAGAAGTTAAATGGGGCCGAACCATCAGTCTGTGGCGTGGAGCTGTGACGTGGAGACAAAACTTTTCCACATTTCTGCCATGCAAACCCTGCCCTCAGAGAAGCTGGCCGTGACACAGCTGCGTTGGCGACATCTTGCTCCTCCTCTGCCTTCGCCTTGGGCTTCCACCTGTTCCCCTGTGACATTTGGGAATGCTCTCAGGAGCGCGTCTACCAGCGTGCGCTTGTACTCGCGCATCTTCCTATCACGCTCCAGTGCAGGAAGTAAGGTGGGCACATTGTCTTTGTACCGGGGATCCAGCAGGTGTGCAACCCAGTAGTCCGCACACGTTAAAATGTGGGCAACTCTGTTGTCGTTGCGCAGGCACTGCATCGTGTAGTCACTCACGTGTACCAGGCTCCCCAAAGTTAAGGACAAGCTGTCCTCTGTGGGAGGCGTATCATTATCGTCCTCCGTATCCCCCCAGCCACGCACCAGTGATGGGCCTGAGCTGTGTCGAGTGCCACCCCGCTGTGAACCTGCTTCATCCTCATCCTCATCCTCCTCCACCTCCTCCTCATCCTCTTCGTCCTCCAGTAGTGGGCCCTAGCTGGCCACATTTGTACCTGGCCTCTGCTGTTGCAAAAAACCTCCCTCTGAGCCACTTCTAACAGACTGGCCTGAAAGTTCTAAAAATGACCCCTCATCCTCCTCCTCCTACTCCTACTGGGCCACTTCCTCTTCCATCATCGCCCTAAGCGTTTTCTCAAGGAGACATAGAAGTGGTATTGTAACGCTGATAACAGTGTCATCGCCACTGGCCATTTTGGTGGAGTACTCGAAACAGCGCGACAGAGCACACAGGTCTCGCATGGAGGCTCAATCATTGGTGGTGAAGTGGTGCTGTTCTGCAGTGCGACTGACGCGTGCGTGCTGCAGCTGAAACTCCACTATGGCCTGCTGCTGCTCGCACAGTCTCTCCAGCATGTGCAAGGTGGAGTTCCAACTGGTGGGCACGTCGCATATGAGGCGGTGAGCGGGAAGACCGAAGTTACGCTGTAGCGCAGACAGGCGAGCAGCGGCAGGATGTGAACGCTGGAAGTGCGCACAGACAGCCCGTACTTTATGCAGCAGCTCTGACATGTCGGGGTAGTTGTGAATGAATTTCTGCACTACCAAATTCAGCACATGCGCCAGGCAAGGGATGTGGGTCAAACCGGCTAGTCCCAGAGCTGCGACGAGATTTCGCCCATTATCGCACACCACCAGGCCGGGCTTGAGGCCCACCGGCAGAAACCACTCGTCGGTCTGTTGTTCAATACCCCGCCACAACTCCTGCGGTGGTGTGGGGACTGTCCCCCAAACATATGAGTTTCAGAATGGCCTCATGATGTTTACCCCGGGCTGTGCTGAAGTAGGTGGTGTAGGTGTACGGCTGACTGGATGAGTTGGTGGAAGCGGAGGAGGAGGAAGCCGAGAGGGAGGAGGAGGCTACAGGAGGCAAAGAATGATGCCCTGCGATCCTTGGCGGCGGAAGGACGTGCGCCAAGGAACTCTCCACCTGGGGCCCAGCCGCCACTACATTTACCCAGTGAGCAGTTAGGGAGATATAGCGTCCCTGGCCGTTCATACTGGTCCACGTATCTGTGGTTATTTGGAAGTGGCCACAGATGGCGTTGCGTAGTGCACACCTGATTTTATCGAATACTTGGTTGTGCAGGGAAGGCACGGCTGTCTTGGAGAAGTAGTGGCTGCTGGGAAAAACATACTGTGGGACGGCCATAACCATCAGCTGTTTGATACTGTCTGTGTCCACCAGCCTGAATGACATTATATCAAAGGCCAGTAGTATAGAAATGCTGGCATTCAGGCACAGGGCTAGAGGGTGGCTAAGTGGGAATTTACTCTTTCTCTCCAAGGTTTGTGAGATGGAGAGCTGAACGCTGCCGTGTGACATGGTGGAGATGCTTGGTGACGCAGGTGGTGTTGTCGGTGGCACATCCTCTGTTTGGTGGGTGGCAGGTGCCAACATTCCTCCCGAGGCGGAGGAAGAGGCCGAGGCAGCAGCAGAAGAGGAAGCAGGGGGAGCCAGAGTGAGTTCCTTGCTTTTAAGGTGTTTACTCCACTGCAGTTCATGCTTTGCATGTAGATGACTGGTCATGCAGGTTGTGCTAAGGTTCAGAACGTTAATGCCTCGCTTCAGTCTCTGATGGCACAGCGTGCAAACCTCTCGGGTCTTGTCTTCAGCACATTGTTTAAAGAAGTGCCATGCCAGGGAACTCCTTGAAGCTGCATTTGGGGTGCTCGGTCCCTAGTGGCGGTGGCCAGTAGCAGGCGAACTCTCTTGGCAGCAGCTGTTCTGCTTTTGTCCCCTGCTCCCTCTTTTGCTACGCTGTTGGCTCAGTCTCACCACTGCCTCTTTCTCTGAATATGAAAGTCAGTGGCACGACCTTCATTCCATGTGGAGTCTAGGACCTCATCGTCCCCTGCATCGTCTTCCACACAGTCTTCCTCACTGACCTCCTGTTCGGTCTGCACACTGCAGAAAGACGCAGCAGTTGGCACCTGTGTTTCGTCATCATCAGAGACGTGCGGACTCCAATGAGGTGGTATTCCCATGAGCTTATCCTCGGGAAACATCAGTGGTTGTGCATCAGTACATTCTATGTCTTCCACCACTGGGGAAGGGCTAGGTGGATTTCCTTGGGAAACCCTGCCAGAAGAGTCTTCAAACAGCATAAGAGAGTGCTGCATAACTTGAGGCTCAGACAGTTTCCCTGATATGCATGGGGGTGATGTGACAGACTGATGGGCTTGGTTTTCAGGTGCCACCTGTGCGCTTTCTGCAGAAGACTGGGTGGGAGATAATGTTGTGAACGTGCTGGATCCACTATCGGCCACCGAATTGACTAGCGCCTGTACCTGCTTAGGTCTTACCATCCTTAGAACAACATTGGGCCCCACCAAATATTGCTGTAAATTTTGGCGGGTACTTGAAGCTGAGGTAGTTGGTTCACTAGGACGTGTGGCTGTGGCAGAATGGCCAAGTCCTCTCCCAGCACCAGAGGGTACACTAACACGACCTCGACCGCATCCGAGTCCCTTACTAGATGTTTTCCTCATTGTTACCGTTCACCCAGCACCACAATAAAAAAAAAAAATATTTGGCCCAATGTATTGATTTCAAATTCAGGCCTTTTTTTAAAGGCACCTAACAATATCTGCCTATTTATTTATGTAGCGTATTACACTAATCCAGGCACAGCAGTAACCACTGAATTAGGGGAATTTCTATTTTAGGGCTAGTATTTAGGCCATGGATGAAAGGTATACTTTTATGGACAGATTTACACTTCGAGATGCACAGTAGCGTGTGAAAACATCTGTAGGATTATGACTTAAGCAATTGTATTTTGACACTTTGTGTAATATACCCTTTAACCGACAGAAATACATTGGGAGATGCATGGTAGCGTGTGAAGTTATTGAGGATGACCCTCTCAGCACTTGTATATACACCTTGAGTATAATATACCCTTTTTCGGACAGATTAACACTTGGCCTGCAACAACTGGAACTCCAGATTAAGGTTATTGCTATATTGGCAAGTGAATTTCACCCCAGAACAAAATATATGTTTTGGCGGACACTATTATACTTTAGCAGCCAGTGCTGGGACACCAGATTCAGGGTATTGCTATTTTGGCAATTGAATTTCAACCCAGAACAAAATATATGTTTTGGTGGACACTATTTTACTTTGCCAGCCAGTGCTGGGACACCAGATTCAGGGTATTGCTATTTTGGAAATTGATTTTCACCCCAGAACAAAATATATGTTTTGACGGACACTGTTATACTTTGCCAGCCAGTGCTGGGACACCAGATTCAGGGTATTGATATTTCGGCAAGTGAATTTTAAGACAGAACGAAATATATGTTTTGGAGGACACTATTATACTTTGCCAGCAAGTTCTGGGACACCAGAATCATGGTATTGCTATTTTGGCAATTTAATTTAACCCCAGAACAAAATATATGTTTTGGTGGACACTATTATACTATGTCAGCCAGTGCTGGGACACCAGATTCAGGGTATTGCTATTTTGGCAATTGAATTTCAACCCAGAACAATATAAATGTTTTGGCGGACACTATTATACTTTGCCAGCCAGTGCTGGGACACCAGATTAAGGGTATTGCTATTTTGGCAACTGAATTTAACCCCAGAACAAAATATATGTTTTGGTGGATACTAATATACTTTACCAGCTAGTGCTGGGACACCAGATTCAGGGTATTGCTATTTTGGCAATTGAATTTACCCACCAGAACAAAATATATGTTTGTGCGGACACTATTATACTTTGCCAGCCAGTGCTGGGACACCAGATTCAGGCTATTGCTATTTTGGCAATTGAATTTCACCCCAGAACAAAATATACACTGTTAACGACAGATTTAAACTTGATTTGAACTAGATTTAAACTAGGACAGATTTAAACTAGGCCTGCAAATGCTGGAACACCAGATTCAGGGCAATTGCTATTTTGGCAATTGAATTTCACCCCAGAACAAAATATATGTTTTGGCGGACATTATTATACTTTGCCTGCAAGTGCTTGGACACCAGATTCAGGTTATTGCTATTTTAGCAATTGAATTTCACTCCAGAACAAAATATATGTTTTGGCGGACATTATTATACTTTGCCACCCTGTGCTGGGACACCAGATATAGGGTATTGCTATTCTGGTAAGTGAATTTTACCCCATAACAAAATATATGTTTTGGCTGACACTACTATACTTTATCAGCCAGTGCTGGGACACCAGATTCAGGGTATTTCTATTTTGACAAGTGAATTTTGCCCCAAAACAAAATATACCCTGTTACGGACAGATTTAAACTAGGCATGCAACTGCTGGAACACCGTATTCAGGGTATTGCTATTTTGGCAATTGAATTTCACCCCAGAACAAAATATATGTTTTGGCGGACACTATTATACTTTGCCAGCCAGTGCTGGGACACCAGATTCAGGGTATTGCTATTTTGGCAATTGAATTTCACCCCAGAACAAAATATATGTTTTGGCGGATACTATTATACTTTGCCAGCTAGTGATGGGACACAAGATTCAGGGTATTGCTATTTTGGCAATTGAATTTCACCCCAGAACAAAATTTATGTTTGTGCGAACACTATTATACTTTGCCAGCCAGTGCTGGGACACCAGATTCCGGGTATTGCTATTTTGGCAATTGAATTTACCCCCAGAACAAAAAATATGTTTTGGTGGACACTATTATACTTTGTCAGCCAGTGCTGGGACACCAGATTCAGGGTATTGCTATTTTGGCAATTGAATTTCACCCCAGAACAAAATATATGTTTTGGTGGACACTATTATACTTTGCCAGCCAGTGCTGGGACACAAATTTCAGGGTATTGCTATTTTGGCAAGTGAATTTTACACCAGAACAAAATATATGTTTTGGCGAACACTATTTTACTTTGCCAGCCAGTGCTGGGACACCAGATTCAGTTTACTGATATTTTGGCAATTGAAATTTACCCCAGAACAAAATATACCCTGTTAAGGACAGATTTAAACTAGGCCTACAACTGCTGGAACACCAGATTCAGGGTATTGCTATTTTGGCAATTGAATTTAACCCCAGAACAAAATATATGTTTAGGTGGATACTATCATACTTTACCAGCTAGTGCTGGGATACCAGATTCAGGGTATTACTATTTTGGCAATTGAATTTACCCCCAGAACAAAATATATGTTTGTGCGGACACTATTATACTTTGCAGCCAGTGCTGTGACACCAGAATCAGGGTATTGCTATTTTGGCAATTGAATATCACCCCAGAACAAAATATACCCTGTTACGGACAGATTTAAACTTGATTTGAACTAGATTTAAACTAGGACAGTTTTACACTAGGCCTGCAAATGCTGGAACACAAGATTCAGGGTATTTCTATTTTGACAAGTGAATTTTGCCCCAAAACAAAATATACCCTGTTACGGACAGATTTAAACTAGGCATGCAACTGCTGGAACACCGTATTCAGGGTATTGCTATTTTGGCAATTGAATTTCACCCCAGAACAAAATATATGTTTTGGCGGACACTATTATACTTTGCCAGCCAGTGCTGGGACACCAGATTCAGGGTATTGCTATTTTGGCAATTGAATTTCACCCCAGAACAAAATATATGTTTTGGCGGATACTATTATACTTTGCCAGCTAGTGATGGGACACAAGATTCAGGGTATTGCTATTTTGGCAATTGAATTTCACCCCAGAACAAAATTTATGTTTGTGCGAACACTATTATACTTTGCCAGCCAGTGCTGGGACACCAGATTCCGGGGATTGCTATTTTGGCAATTGAATTTACCCCCAGAACAAAAAATATGTTTTGGTGGACACTATTATACTTTGTCAGCCAGTGCTGGGACACCAGATTCAGGGTATTGCTATTTTGGCAATTGAATTTCACCCCAGAACGAAATATATGTTTTGGTGGACACTATTATACTTTGCCAGCCAGTGCTGGGACACAAATTTCAGGGTATTGCTATTTTGGCAAGTGAATTTTACACCAGAACAAAATATATGTTTTGGCGAACACTATTTTACTTTGCCAGCCAGTGCTGGGACACCAGATTCAGTTTACTGATATTTTGGCAATTGAATTTTACCCCAGAACAAAATATACCCTGTTAAGGACAGATTTAAACTCGGCCTACAACTGCTGGAACACCAGATTCAGGGTATTGCTATTTTGGCAATTGAATTTAACCCCGGAACAAAATATATGTTTAGGTGGATACTATTATACTTTACCAGCTAGTGCTGGGATACCAGATTCAGGGTATTACTATTTTGGCAATTGAATTTACCCCCAGAACAAAATATATGTTTGTGCGGACACTATGATACTTTGTCAGCCAGTGCTGGGACACCAGATTCAGGGTATTGCTATTTTGGCAATTGAATTTCACCCCAGAACAAAATATATGTTTTGGTGGACACTATTATACTTTGCCAGCCAGTGCTGGGACACAAATTTCAGGGTATTGCTATTTTGGCAAGTGAATTTTACACCAGAACAAAATATATGTTTTGGCGAACACTATTTTACTTTGCCAGCCAGTGCTGGGACACCAGATTCAGTTTACTGATATTTTGGCAATTGAATTTTACCCCAGAACAAAATATACCCTGTTAAGGACAGATTTAAACTCGGCCTACAACTGCTGGAACACCAGATTCAGGGTATTGCTATTTTGGCAATTGAATTTAACCCCAGAACAAAATATATGTTTAGGTGGATACTATTATACTTTACCAGCTAGTGCTGGGATACCAGATTCAGGGTATTACTATTTTGGCAATTGAATTTACCCCCAGAACAAAATATATGTTTGTGCGGACACTATTATACTTTGCAGCCAGTGCTGTGACACCAGAATCAGGGTATTGCTATTTTGGCAATTGAATATCACCCCAGAACAAAATATACCATGTTAAGGACAGATTTAAACTTGATTTGAACTAGATTTAAACTAGGACAGTTTTACACTAAGCCTGCAAATGCTGGAACACAAGATTCAGGGCAATTGCTATTTTGGCAATTAAATTTCACCCCAGAACAAAATCTATGTTTTGGCGGAAACTATTATACTTTGCCAGACAGTGCTGGGACACCAGAATCAGCGTTTTGCTATTTTGGCAATTGAATTTTACCCCAGAACAAAAATAATTTTTTTGCGGACACTATTATACTTTGCATGCCAGTGCTTGGACACCAGATTCAGGTTATTGCTATTTTAGCAATTAAATTTCACCCCAGAACAAAATATATGTTTTGGCGGACACTATTATACTTTGCCAGCCAGTGCTGGTACACCAGATGTAGGGTATTGCTATTTTGGAAAGTGAATTTTACCCCATAACAAAATATATGTTTTGGCTGACACGACTATACTTTGCCAGCCAGTGCTGGAACACCAGATTCAGTTTACTGCTATTTTGGCAATTGAATTTCTCCCCAGAACAAAATATACCCTGTTAAGGACAGTGTTAAACTAGGCCTACAACTGCTGGAACACCAGATTCAGGGTATTGCTATTTTGGCAATTGAATTTAACCCCAGAACAAAATATATGTTTAGGTGGATACTATTATACTTTACCAGCTAGTGCTGGGACACCAGATTCAGGGTATTGCTATTTTGGCAATTGAATTTCAACCCAGAACAATATATATGTTTTGGCCGACACTATTATACTTTGCCAGCCAGTGCTGGGACACCAGATTAAGGGTATTGCTATTTTGGCAACTGAATTTAACCCCAGAACAAAATATATGTTTTGGTGGATACTAATATACTTTACCAGCTAGTGCTGGGACACCAGATTCAGGGTATTGCTATTTTGGCAATTGAATTTACCCCCAGAACAAAATATATGTTTGTGCGGGCACTATTATACTTTGCCAGCCAGTGCTGGGACACCAGATTCAGGCTATTGCTATTTTGGCAATTGAATTTCACCCCAGAACAAAATATACACTGTTAACGACAGATTTAAACTTGATTTGAACTAGATTTAAACTAGGACAGATTTAAACTAGGCCTGCAAATGCTAGAACACCAAATTCAGGGCAATTGCTATTTTGGCAATTGAATTTCACCCCAGAACAAAATCTATGTTTTGGCGGAAACTATTATACTTTGCCAAACAGTGCTGGGAAACCAGAATCAGCGTTTTGCTATTTTGGCAATTGAATTTCACCTCAGAACAAAAATTATTTTTTTGCGGATACTATTATACTTTGCATGCCAGTGCTTGGACACCAGATTCAGGTTATTGCTATTTTAGCAATTGAATTTCACCCCAGAACAAAATATATGTTTTGGCGGACACTATTATACTTTGCCAGCCAGTGCTGGGACACCAGATGTAGGGTATTGCTATTTTGGAAAGTGAATTTTACCCCATAACAAAATATATGTTTTGGCTGACACGACTATACTTTGCCAGCCAGTGCTGGGACACCAGATTCAGTTTACTGCTATTTTGGCAATTGAATTTCTCCCCAGAACAAAATATACCCTGTTAAGGACAGATTTAAACTAGTTCTACAACTGCTGGAACACCAGATTCAGATTATTGCTATTTTGGCAATTGAATTTAACCCCAGAACAAAATATATGTTTAGGTGGATACTATTATACTTTACCAGCTAGTGCTGGGATACCAGATTCAGGTTATTGCTATTTTAGCAATTGAATTTCACCCCAGAACAAAATATATGTTTTGGTGGACACTATTATACTATGTCAGCCAGTGCTGGGACACCAGATTCAGGGTATTGCTATTTTGGCAATTGAATTTCAACCCAGAACAATATATTTGTTTTGTCGGACACTATTATACTTTGCCAGCCAGTGCTGGAACACCAGATTAAGGGTATTGCTATTTTGGCAACTGAATTTAACCCCAGAACAAAATATATGTTTTGGTGGATACTATTATACTTTACCAGCTAGTGCTGGGACACCAGATTCAGGGTATTGCTATTTTGGCAATTGAATTTACCCCCAGAACAAAATATATGTTTGTGCGGACACTATTATACTTTGCCAGCCAGTGCTGGGACACCAGATTCAGGCTATTGCTATTTTGGCAATTGAATTTCACCCCAGAACAAAATATACCCTGTTACGGACAGATTTAAACTTGATTTGAACTAGATTTAAACTAGGACAGATTTAAACTAGGCCTGCAAATGCTGGAACACCAGATTCAGGGCAATTGCTATTTTGGCAATTGAATTTCACCCCAGAACAAAATCTATGTTTTGGCGGAAACTATTATACTTTGCCAGACAGTGCTGGAACACCAGAATCAGGGTTTTGCTTATTTGGCAATTGAATTTCATCCCAGAACAAAATATATGTTTTGGCGGACTCTATTATACTTTGCATGCCAGTGCTTGGACACCAGATTCAGGTTATTGCTATTTTAGCAATTGAATTTCACCCCAGAACAAAATATATGTTTTGTCGGACATTATTATACTTTGCCAGCCTGTGCTGGGACACCAGATATAGGGTATTGCTATTTTGGTAAGTGAATTTTACCCCATAACAAAATATATGTTTTGGCTGACACTACTATACTTTGCCAGCCAGTGCTGGGACACCAGATTCAGGGTATTTCTATTTTGACAAGTGAATTTTGCCCCAAAACAAAATATACCCTGTTACGGACAGATTTAAACTAGGCATGCAACTGCTTGAACACCGTATTCAGGGTATTGCTATTTTGGCAATTGAATTTCACCCCAGAACAAAATATATGTTTTGGAGGACACTATTATACTTTGCCAGCCAGTGCTGGGACACCAGATTCAGGGTATTGCTATTTTGGCAATTGAATTTCACCCTAGAACAATATACATGTTTTGGCAGACACTATTATACTTTGCCAGCCAGTGCTGGGACACCAGATTCAGGGTATTTCTATTTTGGCAAGTGAATTTAACCCAGAACAAAATATACCCTTTTACGGACAGATTTAACCACTACAGGACCGCCTAACGTTTAATTTTTTTTAAAAACGAATCACAAGCCATTTAGCACATTATATTTATAAATATAATGTGTTAAATGGCTTCTGTGCCCTCTCCTTGGTCCTTTTCATTGGTTGGACCCATGAGAGAGCACACATCTACTGTAAGTACACCAAGCACCACACTTAGACCCAGATCACCCCCCATCACCCCAATTAACCCCTTGATTACCCCTTTCAATCACCTGTCAATCACTAGTGAAAGTGAAAAAAGTGATCAGTGTAAACTGTCACTTTTTTTTTTCACTAGTATTGACTGCTAGGTTTTGGATAGTTTAGGTTCCTTTGGTAGGTAGTTATCTTCCGTTAGCGCCCAGCCCACCGCACCGCAGTCACCGATTCGCTGATTAGCGTAGCGCTAATCAGCATTTGTACTTTTATAGTATCTGTAAGTGATCAGAACTGATCACGGTCAGATCTATAATAGTATTACTGTCACTTTAGCTCGCTCCCCACCCAAAACACAGTGTTTGCCCGATCAGGCCTGATCGGTCGCCCACACGTGCGTTCACCCACGCCCACCCCGCAGCAGTGACAACATTTTTTATTTTTTTTTATCACTGCACAATCACTTCACAAGCGCTGCGGCGATAAAAAAATCTGTTTTGATCTTTTTTATCAATCGCAGCGGCTTCTGTACTTCACTAGCCTCCCATTTGTAAGACAGGCTTGCTCTTTTTCTTGGGTAGTCTCAGGGAATACCCCCTAAATTTAGTTGCCCAAATGTCAAATAATGGGTATTCTCCTGAATAGGCCTACAGGATTCTGACCCAGTCGGATGAGGAATGGGAACCCTCATCTGACAAATCTAGCGGGTCAGAATACGAACCTGTAAAAAGCAGTGACAGTCTGACCCAAAGTTCGGACGAGGAGGTTGAGGTCCCTGATAGCACCAGGCGTACCCGGGCCCGTGTCGCTAGACTGCAGGTAGCGCAGGATCCTTTTCAAGGGCAGCAGAGTGGGGCTGGCGCTGCCAGATTACGTGGTGAGGCATACACCAGCAGCGCAGCCCATCCTGGACCTTCTACCAGCACTGCCGTACAACATGGTGAAGTGGCGAGCACCAGAAGGGCAGTTGAAGCTGGTACGGTGGCACGTGCAGTAATTCCCCCGTCACAGCCACCGCGCAGACAGGCCCTTAGAGTCCCTGAGGTGTTGGCAAACCCTGATTGGCAGCCCCCAACTTCAGCCGCACCAGTAGTTCCCCCTTTCACCGCCCAGTCAGGAGTTTGGGTGGAGACGGCTCAGATAGGATCGGCGCTGGGGTTTTTGGAGCTGTTCTTCACTGCGAAGCTCTATGACTTAGTCGTGGCAGAAACAAATCGGTATGCCACTCAATTTATAAACGCCAACCCGGGAAGCTCTTATGCCCAGCCTTTCCGGTGGAAACCAGTCCAAGTTTCCGAATTTAAAACTTTTCTGGGCCTTCTCCTCAACATGGGCCTAACCAAAAAGCATGAATTGCGGTCATATTGGTCCACGAACCCAATTCATCACATGCCCATGTACTCTGCTGCCATGTCCAGGACAAGTTTTGAGACCATCCTGCGTTTCCTGCACTTTAGCGACAACACCACCTCCCGTCCCAGAGGCCACCCAGCTTTTGACCGGCTCCATAAAATTCGGCCCCTCATAGACCACTTCAACCTGAATTTTGCAGATTTGTATACCCCCGCACAAAACATCTGCGTAGACGAGTCCCTTGTACATTTCACCGGGCGCCTTGGCTTCAAACAGTACATCCCAAGCAAGCGCGCCCGGTATGGGGTCAAATTGTATAAGCTCTGTGAAAGGGCCACAGGCAATACACACAAATTTCGGATCTATGAGGGAAAAGATCAGACCCTGGAGCCGGTCGGTTGCCCTGACTACCTGGGGAGCAGTGGGAAGATAGTCTGGGACTTGGTGTCACCCTTATTCGGCAATGGGTACCATCTTTATGTGGACAATTTCTACACAAGTGTGGCCCTCTTCAGGCATTTGTTCCTAGAACAGATTGGCTGCTGTGGCACCGCGTGACCTAGCCGCCGGGGCTTCCCCCAACGGCTCCTTACCACCCGTCTCGCAAGGGGAGAGAGGGCTGCCTTGTGTAACCAAGAACTGCTCGCGGTGAAATGGAGAGACAAACGTGATGTTTACATGCTCTCCTCCATTCACGCAGACACGACAGTCCAAATTGAACGGGCAACCAGTGTCATTGAAAAGCCCTTCTCGGTCAACGACTATAATTTGCTCATGGGAGGGGTGGACTTCAATGACCAGATGTTGTCCCCGTATTTGCTTTCCAGCAGGACCAGACGCTGGTATAAGAAGGTGTCTGTATATTTAATTCAATTGGCTATATATAATAGTTTTGTTCTCTACAGTAAGGCTGGGAGAACAGGATCCTTCCTCAAATTTCAGGAAGAGATCATCGAGAACCTCCTGTATCCAGGAGGTTCCGTGGCCCCAACCACCAGTGTAGTGAGCCGTCTACACGAGCGACATTTCCCCAATGTCGTTGCTGGTACCTCAACCCAACCGTCACCCCGAAAAATGTCGTGTCTGTAGCAGGAGTGGAATAAGGCTTGACACCCGCTATTTCTGTCCTGACTGTCCTGACCACCCTGCCCTATGCCTAGGGGAGTGTTTCCGGAAGTACCACACCCAGGTACACTTAGGGACGTAGGGATTGCAGGACACAGGTAGTTTTTACAATCAGGCTCTAGGGTCTCTCAGGATACTAGGTTTTGAGAGACCCTAACACATAGGGGTGCTGGTGTGCTACAGCAGAAGTGTGAAACGGTAGAAACCTCTCCTTTCACTTGGGATAAAGTGCATAATGTAGTTCGCACCATCTCTGTGTGATTTACACTTTACACATTGTCCCATGGGAAAGGAGAGGTTTCTGCTAGGAAAATAAAGAGTGAAATGGTTAAAAAAAAAAAAAATTTAAACAGGTAGCAAGAAAAAAAAAACTTGAGTTAGTTCAGGTTTTAAAAGTTTTGATCAGGTTTGATAAAAAAAGTTTTATGTTCACGTTTTATAAAGTTTGTAACGTTCAAGTTATGTGCCTGCTGCCTGTTTTTTCTTCTTTTTTTTTTTTTTTTCCCCCTAACCACCCTTTATTTTCCAGGTAGACCAACGGACCAACCGACGAAAACGCTGCAGCACTGATGTGCATTCTGAGAGAAGCATTGCGCTGCTGTCAGAAGACACGTGAAGTCGGTGTATGCGGCGCTGCAAGACGAGATTTCTCCTCTGCAGTACAGGTACGTTTGCCCAGGCATATGAGCTGAGGAGAGGTGTTGGAGTTAATATGCTTTGGCAAACACTTTGTATCAAAAATCTGGCAAAGATGTCTTCCTCCACAACGTTCGTTCGATTGATCGATGTGAATGGAGAAAACACGTTTGCCAGGACATAGGATCTGAGTAGGTATGGATGTTTGGGCGGAGCCCCTATGTCCTGGCAATTGCCAGGCCCCTCTTTTTCTTCTTGCATATTTTTTGGCAGAGATTTTTTCATCCACATTGATCGATGCGAATGAGGAAATCTGTGCCGTTCATTTTTTCTTTCAGCCCAGAGGCTGAACGGAAAAAAAAATCTCATTACCTGTATGCTCCATATAAGGAGAATAGCAGAAACTCATAATGCTGGCCATACATGTAATGATTGCAGAGACCCTCAAATGCCATGGCAGTACAAAAACCTCACATGTGACCCCATTTTGGAAAGAAGACACCCCAAGGTATTTGCTGAGGGGCATATTAAGTCCATGAAAGATTGAACTTTTTGTCACAAGTTAGCGGAAAGGGAGACTTTGTGAGAAAAAACTAAAAAAATCATATTCCGCTAACTTGTGCCAAAAAAAAAAAAAAACTTATATGAACTCGCCATGCAACTCACATAATACCTTGGGGTGTCTTCTTTCTAAAATGGGGTCACATTTGGGGTATTTTTACTGCCCTGGCATTTTAGGGGCACTAAAGCGTGAGAAAAAAATGCGTAAAAATGCCATCCTAAAAGGTATTCATTGGAATTGGGGCCCCTTTGCACATCTTGGCTGTAATAAAGTGGCACACATGTGGTATCGCCATACTCGGGAGAAGTAGGGCAATGTGTTTTGGGGTGTATTTTTACATATGCCCATGCTGGGTGTGAAAAATATCTCTGTAAATTGACAACTTTGTATAAAAGAATGGAAAAAGTTGACATTTACAGAGATATTTTTCACACCCAGCATGGGTATATTTTTGCAGCCAAGATGCGCAAAGGGGCCCTAAATCCAATGAGTACCTTTAGGATATCACAGGACATTTTTACGCATTTGGATTCCAAACTCCTTCTCACGCTTTAGGGGCCCCTAAAATGCTAGGGCAGTAAAAATACCCCACAAGTGACCCCATTTTAGAAAGCAGACACCCCAAGGTATTCCGTAAGGGGTATGGTGAGTTGATGTAAAATTTTATTTTTTGTCACAAGTTAGTGGAATATGAGACTTTGTAAAAAAAAAAAAAAATTTCAATTTCCGCTAATTTGCGACAAAAAATATAAACTTCCATGAACTCACTATGCCCATCAGCAAATACCTTAGGGTGTCTACTTTCCAAATTGGGGTCACTTGTGTGGTATTTATACTGTCCTGGCATTTTAGGGGCCCCTAAAGCATGAGAAGGAGTTTGGAATCAAATGCGTAAAAATGTCCTGTGAAATCCTAAAGGTACTCATTGGAATTAGGGCCCCTTGCGCATCTTGGCTGCAATAAAGTGGCACACATGTGGTATCGCCATACTCAGGAGAAGTAGGGCAATGTGTTTTGGGGTGTATTTTTACATATACCCATGCTGGGTGAGAGAAATATCTCTGTAAATTGACAACTTTGTATAAAAGAATGGAAAAAGTTGTCATTTACAGACATATTTCTCACACAAAGTATGGGTATATGTAAATACACCATTGCCTACTTCTCAGACAGCGATACCATGTGTGCCACTTTGCAGCCAAGGGCGCCTAAATCCAATGAGTACCTTTAGGATTTCACAGGACATTTTTACGCATTTGGATTCCAAACCACTTCTCACGTTTAGGGGCCCCTAAAATGCCAGGGCAGTAAAAATACCCCACAAGTGACCCCATTTTAGAAAGCAGACACCCCAAGGTATTCCGTGATGGGTATGGTGAGTTGATGTAAAATTTTATTTTTGTCACAAGTTAGTGGAATATGAGACTTTGTAAAGAAAAAAAAATTCCATTTCCGCTAACTTGCTGACAAAAATATAAACTTCCATGAACTCACTATGCCCATCAGCAAATACCTTAGGGTGTCTACTTTCCAAATGGGGTCACTTGTGTGGTATTTTACTGTCCTGGCATTTTAGGGGCCCCTAAAGCGTGAGAAGTAGTTTGGAATCCAAATGCGTAAAAATGCCATGTGAAATCCTTAAGGTACTCATTGGTTTTAGGGCCCCTTTGCGCATCTTGGCTGCAAAAAGTGGCACACATGTGGTATCGCCGTACTCAGGAGAAGTAGGGCAATGTGTTTTGGGGTGTATTTTTATATATACCCATGCTTGTGTGATGAAATATCTCTGTAAATTGACAACTTTGTATAAAATTGTTATAAAAGTTGTCAATTTACAGACATATTTCTCTACACGGCTAATGGGTATATGTAAAAATACACCACAAACACATTGCCCTACTTCTCCTGAGTACGGCGATACCTCATGTGTGCCACTTTTGCAGCCAAGATGCACAAAGGGCCCTAAATCCAATGAGTATCTTTAGGATTTCACAGGACATTTTTACGCATTTGGATTCTCCACGCTTAGGGGCCCCTAAAATGCCAGGGCAGTAAAAATACCCCACAAGTGACCCCATTTAGAAAGTAGACACCCTAAGGTATTCGCTGATGGGTATGGTGAGTTGATGTAAAGTTTTATTTTTTGTCACAAGTTAGTGGAATATGAGACTTTGTAAGAAAAAAAAAAAATTCCATTTCCGCTAACTTCTGACAAAAAATAAAAACTTCCATGAACTCACTACGCCCATCAGCGAATACCTTAGGGTGTCTACTTTCCGTAATGGGGCCATTTGTGTGGTATTTTTACTGCCCCGGCATTTTAGGGGCCCCTAAAGCGTGAGAAGTAGTTTGGAATCCAAATGCGTAAAATTGCCATGTGAAATCCTTAAGATACTCATTGGTTTTAGGGCCCCTTTGCACATCTTGGCTGCAAAAAAGTGGCACACATGTGATATCGCCGTACTCAGGAGAAGTAGGACAATTTGTTTTGGGGTGTATTTTTATATATACCCATACTTTGTGTGAGAAATATCGCTGTAAACGACAACTTTTTAAATTTTGTTATACAAAGTTGTCAATTTACAGAGATATTTCTCTAACGCAACATGGGTATATGTAAAAATACACCACAAAACACATTGCCCTACTTCTCCTGAGTACGGCGATAACACATGTGTGCCACTTTTTTGCAGACAAGATGCGCAAAGGGGCCCTAAATCCAATGAATATCTTTGGGATTTCACAGGGCATTTTTACCCATTTGGATTCTCATGCTTTAGGGGCCCCAAAAATGCCAGGGCAGTAAAAATAATCCGCAAGTAACCACATTCCGGAAAGTAGACACCCTAAGGTATTCGCTGAGGGGCATAGTGAGTTTATGGACGTTTTTATTTTTTGTCACAAGTTAGCGGAAAATGAAATTTTTGGAAAAATAAAATTAAAAATCCATTTCCGCTAACTTGTGACAAAAAATAAAAACTTCCATGAACTCACTATGCCCCTCAGTGAATACCTTAGGGTGTCTACTTTCCGAAATGGGGTCATTTATGGGGTGTTTCTACTGTCTGGGCATTGTAGTACGTCAGGAAAAAGGACAGGTGCTCAGAAAGTCAAAGTACGGAAATTCACTTTTTTGCACCATAGTTTGTAAAAGCTATAACTTTTACCCAAACCAATAAATATACACTTATTGCATTTTTTTATCAAAGACATATAGAACAATACATTTAGAGAAAAAATTATAGAGAAATATAGTTTTATTTGACAAATTTTCCAACAGAAAGTAAAAAATGTCATTTTTTTTCAAAAATTTCGTCAAAAAAAGCAAAATATCAAAAAAAGTTAAAATGTCAGCAAGAATGAAATACTGCCAAATGAAAGCTCTAATAGTGAGAAGAAAAGGAGGTAAAATTAATTTGGGTGGTAAGTTGTATGGCGGAGCAATAAACGGTGAAAGTAGTGTAGTGCAGAATTGTAAAAAGTGGCCTGGTTATTAAGGGTGTTTAAGCTAGGGGAGCTGAGGTGGTTAAACTAGGCCTGCAACTGCTAAAACACCATATTCAGGGTATTGCTATTTTGGCAATTGAATTTAACCCCAGAACAAAATATGTGTTTTGGCGAATACTATTATACTTTGCCAGCTAGGGCTGGGAAACCAGATTCAGTGTATTGCTATTTTGGCAATTGAATTTCACCCCAGAACAAAATATATGTTTGTGCGGACACTACTATACTTTGCCAGCCAGTGCTGGGACACCAGATTTAGGGTATTTCTATTTTGGCAAGTGTATTTTATCCCAGAACAAAATATACCCTGTTACGGACAGATTTAAACTAGGCCTGCAACTGCTGGAACACCATATTCAGAGAATTGCTATTTTGGCAATTGAATTTCACCCCAGAACAAAATATATGTTTTGGTGAACACTAATATACTTTGTCAGCCAGTGCTGGGACACCAGATTCAGGGTATTGCTATTTTGGCAATTGAATTTCACCCCAGAACAAAATATATATTTTGGCGGACACTATTATACTTTGCCAGCCAGTGCTGGGACACCAGATTCAGGGTATTGCTATTTTGGCAATTGAATTTAACCCCAGAAAAAAATATATGTTTTGGCGGATACTATTATACTGTGCCAGCTAGTGCTGGGACACCAGATTCAGGGTATTGCTATTTTGGCAATTGAATTTCACCCAAGAACAAAATATATGTTTTGGCGAAGACTATTATACTTTGCCAGCCAGTGCTGGGAAACCAGATTCTGGGTATTACTATTTTGGCAATTGAATTTCACCTCAGAACAAAATAAATGTTTTGCTGGACACTATTATACTTTACTAGCCATTGCTGGGACACCAGATTCAGGGTATTGCTATTTTGGCAATTAAATTTAACCCCAGAACAAAATATATGTTTTGGCGGATACTATGAGACTTTGCCATCTAGTATTGGTGAATTTCACCCCAGAACAAAATATATGTATTGGAGGACATTATTATACTTTGCCAGCCAGTGCTGGGACACCCGATTCAGAGTATTGCTATTTTGGCAATAGAATTTCACCCCAGAGCAAAATATATGTTTTCATGGACACTATTATACTTTGCCAGCCACAGCTAGGACACCAGATTCAGGGTATTGCTATTTTGGCAAGTGAATTTTACTTCAGAACAAAAAATATGTTTTAGCGGACACTATCTTACTTTGCCAGCCAGTGCTGGGACACCAGATTCAGTGTATTGCTATTTTGGCAATTGAATTTCACCCCAGAACAAAATATATGTTTTGGCAGACACTATTATAATTTGCCAGCCAGTGCTGGGACACCAGATTCAGGGCATTGCTATTTTGGCAAGTGAAATTCACCCCAGAACAATATATATGTTTTGGCGGACACTATTATACTTTGCCGGTCAGTGCTGGGACACCAGATTCAGGGAATTGCTATTTTGGCAATTGAATCTCACCCCAGAACAAAATATATGTTTTGGCGGATACTATTATACTTTCCCAGCTAGTCCTGGGACACCAGATTCAGGGTATTGCTATTTTGGCAATTAAATTTCACCCCAGAACAAAACATATGTTTTGTTGGACACTATTATACTTTGCCAGCCAGTACTGGGACACCAGATTCAGGGAATTGCTATTTTGGCGATTGACTTTCACCCCAGAACAAAATATATATTTTGGTGGACACTATTATACTTTGCCAGCCAGTGCTGGGACACCAGATTCAGGGTATTGCTATTTTGGCAATTGAATTTCACCCCAAAACAAAATACCGTATTTTTCGCCCTATAAGACGCACCGGCCTATAAGACGCACCTGGGTTTTTGAGGAGAAAAATAAGAAAAAAAATATTTTTAACCAAAAGGTGTGCTTTTGAAGTAATGGTGGTCTGTGCATGACAGTATTATGGGGGGGATCTGTGGATGGCACTGTTATGTGGGGGAGATGTGGATGGCACTGTTATGGGGGGATCTGTGGATGACACTGTGATGGGGGATCTGTGGATGGCACTGTGATGGGGGGATCTGTGGATAGCACTGTGATGGGGGATCTGTGGATAGCACTGTGATGGGGGATCTGTGGATAGCACTGTGATGGGGGATCTGTGGATAGCACTGTGATGGGGGCATTTATGAATGACACTGTAATGGATTGGATCTGTGGATGACACATATATAGCATCTTATGCTATATGTGTCATCCACAGATCACCCCAATTACAGTGTCATTTATAAATGCCCCCATCAAAGTGCTATCCACAGATCTGGCCCATAGTGACTGCTTAGGGGCGGAGCCTGGCAACACATGGCGGGCGGCCCGCCGCTAACAGCTTGACTGCTTTGATAACACTTATAATCTTTAATCATGTCCCCTTATTCCCTATAATGCCAGTACAGTAGCGCTCTGCTAACCTGCTATACCGATCCTCTAGCAGGCAGAGCGGTGCGGCGGCAGGCTGCTGTGTAATGTCCTCACTGACGTCATCTGCCTGCTCCTCCTGCTTCATTCATAAAGTGAAAGGAGCAGGCAGATGACGTCAGTGAGGACGTTACACACCAGCCTGCCGCCGCACCGCTCTGCCTGCTAGAGGATCTGTATAGCAGGTTAGCAGAGCGCTACTGTACTGGGATTATAGGGAATAAGGGGACATGACTAAAGATTAAAAATGTTATGAAACCATTCACGCTGTTAGCGGCGGGCCGCCCGCCGCGTGTTGCCAGGCTCCGCCCCCTCCTCCTTCCATGCTGATACATCGCATGCTGTGCGATGTATCAGCTTTAACTATAGGAAAATGGTAGCATTCGCCATATAAGACGCACTGCCATTTTCCCCCCACTTTTGGGGGAAAAAAAGTGCGTCTTATATGGCGAAAAATACGGTATATGTTTTGGTGTACACTATTATACTTTACCAGCCAGTGCTGGGACACCAGATTCAGGGTATTGCTATTTTGGCAATTAAAATTAATCCCAGAAAAAAATATATGTTTTGGTGGACACTATTATACTTTACCAGCCAGTGCTGGGACACCAGATTCAGGGTATTGCTATTTTGGTAATTAAATTTAACCACAGAACAAAAAATATGTTTTAGTGGATACTATGATACTTTGCCAGCTAGTGTTGGGACACCAGATTCTGGGTATTGCTATTTTGGCGATTGAATTTCACCAAAGAACAAAATATATGTTTTGGCGGAGACTATTATACTTTGCCAGCCAGTGCTGGGACACCAGATTCAGGGTATTGCTATTTTGGCAATTGAATTTAACCCCAGAAAAAAATATATGTTTTGGCGGATACTATTATACTGTGCCAGCTAGTGCTGGGACACCAGATTCAGGGTATTGCTATTTTGGCAATTGAATTTCACCCAAGAACAAAATATATGTTTTGGCGAAGACTATTATACTTTGCCAGCCAGTGCTGGGAAACCAGATTCTGGGTATTACTATTTTGGCAATTGAATTTCACCTCAGAACAAAATAAATGTTTTGCTTGTCACTATTATACTTTACTAGCCATTGCTGGGACACCAGATTCAGGGTATTGCTATTTTGGCAGTTAAATTTAACCCCAGAACAAAATATATGTTTTGGCGGATACTATGAGACTTTGCCAGCTAGTATTGGTGAATTTCACCCCAGAACAAAATATATGTATTGGAGGACATTATTATACTTTGCCAGCCAGTGCTGGGACACCCGATTCAGAGTATTGCTATTTTGGCAATAGAATTTCACCCCAGAGCAAAATATATGTTTTCATGGACACTATTATACTTTGCCAGCCACAGCTAGGACACCAGATTCAGGGTATTGCTATTTTGGCAAGTGAATTTTACTTCAGAACAAAAAATATGTTTTAGCGGACACTATCTTACTTTGCCAGCCAGTGCTGGGACACCAGATTCAGTGTATTGCTATTTTGGCAATTGAATTTCACCCCAGAACAAAATATATGTTTTGGCAGACACTATTATAATTTGCCAGCCAGTGCTGGGACACCAGATTCAGGGCATTGCTATTTTGGCAAGTGAAATTCACCCCAGAACAATATATATGTTTTGGCGGACACTATTATACTTTGCCGGTCAGTGCTGGGACACCAGATTCAGGGAATTGCTATTTTGGCAATTGAATCTCACCCCAGAACAAAATATATGTTTTGGCGGATACTATTATACTTTCCCAGCTAGTCCTGGGACACCAGATTCAGGGTATTGCTATTTTGGCAATTAAATTTCACCCCAGAACAAAACATATGTTTTGTTGGACACTATTATACTTTGCCAGCCAGTACTGGGACACCAGATTCAGGGAATTGCTATTTTGGCGATTGACTTTCACCCCAGAACAAAATATATATTTTGGTGGACACTATTATACTTTGCCAGCCAGTGCTGGGACACCAGATTCAGGGTATTGCTATTTTGGCAATTGAATTTCACCCCAAAACAAAATATATGTTTTGGTGTACACTATTATACTTTACCAGCCAGTGCTGGGACACCAGATTCAGGGTATTGCTATTTTGGCAATTAAAATTAATCCCAGAAAAAAATATATGTTTTGGTGGACACTATTATACTTTACCAGCCAGTGCTGGGACACCAGATTCAGGATATTGCTATTTTGGTAATTAAATTTAACCACAGAACAAAAAATATGTTTTAGTGGATACTATGATACTTTGCCAGCTAGTGTTGGGACACCAGATTCTGGGTATTGCTATTTTGGCGATTGAATTTCACCAAAGAACAAAATATATGTTTTGGCGGAGACTATTATACTTTGCCAGCCAGTGCTGGGACACCAGATTCAGGGTATTGCTATTTTGGCAATTGAATTTAACCCCAGAAAAAATATATGTTTTGGCGGATACTATTATACTGTGCCAGCTAGTGCTGGGACACCAGATTCAGGGTATTGCTATTTTGGCAATTGAATTTCACCCAAGAACAAAATATATGTTTTGGCGAAGACTATTATACTTTGCCAGCCAGTGCTGGGAAACCAGATTCTGGGTATTACTATTTTGGCAATTGAATTTCACCTCAGAACAAAATAAATGTTTTGCTGGACACTATTATACTTTACTAGCCATTGCTGGGACACCAGATTCAGGGTATTGCTATTTTGGCAATTAAATTTAACCCCAGAACAAAATATATGTTTTGGCGGATACTATGAGACTTTGCCAGCTAGTATTGGTGAATTTCACCCCAGAACAAAATATATGTATTGGAGGACATTATTATACTTTGCCAGCCAGTGCTGGGACACCCGATTCAGAGTATTGCTATTTTGGCAATAGAATTTCACCCCAGAGCAAAATATATGTTTTCATGGACACTATTATACTTTGCCAGCCACAGCTAGGACACCAGATTCAGGGTATTGCTATTTTGGCAAGTGAATTTTACTTCAGAACAAAAAATATGTTTTAGCGGACACTATCTTACTTTGCCAGCCAGTGTGGGACACCAGATTCAGTGTATTGCTATTTTGGCAATTGAATTTCACCCCAGAACAAAATATATGTTTTGGCAGACACTATTATAATTTGCCAGCCAGTGCTGGGACACCAGATTCAGGGCATTGCTATTTTGGCAAGTGAATTTCACCCCAGAACAATATATATGTTTTGGCGGACACTATTATACTTTGCCGGTCAGTGCTGGGACACCAGATTCAGGGAATTGCTATTTTGGCAATTGAATCCCACCCCAGAACAAAATATATGTTTTGGCGGATACTATTATACTTTCCCAGCTAGTCCTGGGACACCAGATTCAGGGTATTGCTATTTTGGCAATTAAATTTCACCCCAGAACAAAACATATGTTTTGTTGGACACTATTATACTTTGCCAGCCAGTACTGGGACACCAGATTCAGGGTATTGCTATTTTGGCAATTGAATTTCACCCCAAAACAAAATATATGTTTTGGTGTACACTATTATACTTTACCAGCCAGTGCTGGGACACCAGATTCAGGGTATTGCTATTTTGGCAATTAAAATTAATCCCAGAAAAAAATATATGTTTTGGTGGACACTATTATACTTTACCAGCCAGTGCTGGGACACCAGATTCAGGGTATTGCTATTTTGGTAATTAAATTTAACCACAGAACAAAAAATATGTTTTAGTGGATACTATGATACTTTGCCAGCTAGTGTTGGGACACCAGATTCTGGGTATTGCTATTTTGGCGATTGAATTTCACCAAAGAACAAAATATATGTTTTGGCGGAGACTATTATTCTTTGCCAGCCAGTGCTGGGACACCAGATTCAGGGTATTGCTATTTTGGCAATTGAATTTAACCCCAGAAAAAAATATATGTTTTGGCGGACACTATTATACTTTACCAGCCAGTGCTGGGACACCAGATTCAGGGTATTGCTATTTTGGTAATTAAATTTAACCACAGAACAAAATATATGTTTTTGCGGATACTATGATACTTTGCCAGCTAGTGTTGGGACACCAGATTCTGGGTATTGCTATTTTGGCGATTGAATTTCACCCAAGAACAAAATATATGTTTTGGCGGAGACAATTATACTTCGCCAGCCAGTGCTGGGACACCAGATTCAGGGTATTGCTATTTTGGCAACTTAATTTCACCCCAAAAAAATTTATGTTTTGCTGGACACTATTATACTTTACTAGCCAGTGCTGGGACACCAGATTCAGGGTATTGCTATTTTGGCAATTAAATTTAACCCCAGAACAAAATATATGTTTTGGCGGATACTATGATACTTTGCCAGCTAGTGTTGGGACACCAGATTCAGTGTATTGCTATTTTGGCAATTGAATTTCACCCCAGAACAAAATATATGATTTGGCGGACACTATTATACTTTGCCAGTCAGTGCTGGGACACCAGATTCAGAGTATTGCTATTTTGGCAATTAAATTTAACCCCAGAACAAAATATATGTTTTGGCGGATACTATGATACTTTGCCAGCTAGTGTTGGGACACCAGATTCAGTGTATTGCTATTTTGGCAATTGAATTTCACCCCAGAACAAAATATATATTTTGGCGGAACTATTATTCTTTGCCAGCCAGTGCTGGGACACCAGATTCAGGGTATTGCTATTTTGGCAATTGAATTTCACCCCAGAAAAAAATATATGTTTTGGCGGATACTATTATACTGTGCCAGCTAGTGCTGGGACACCAGATTCAGGGTATTGCTATTTTGGCAATTGAATTTCACCCCAGAACAAAATATATGTTTTGGTGAACACTAATATACTTTGTCAGCCAGTGCTGGGACACCAGATTCAGGGTATTGCTATTTTGGCAACTGAATTTCACCCAAGAACAAAATATATATTTTGGTGGACACTATTATACTTTGCCAGCCAGTGCTGGGACACCAGATTCAGGGTATTGCTATTTTGGCAATTGAATTTAACCCCAGAACAAAATATATGTTTTGGAGGACATTATTACACTTTGTCAGCCAGTGCTGGGACACCAGATTCAGGGTATTGCTATTTTGGCAATTGAATTTCACCCCAGAACAAAATATGTGTTTTGGTGGACCCTATTATACTTTACCAGCCAGTGCTGATACACCAGATTCAATGTATTGCTATTTTGGCAATTGAATTTCACCCCAGAACAATATATATGTTTTGGCGGACACTATTATACTTTGCCAGCCTGTGCTAGGACACCAGATTCAGGGTATTGCTATTTTGGCAATTGAATTTAACCCCAGAAAAAAATATATGTTTTGGCGGATACTATTATACTGTGCCAGCTAGTGCTGGGACACCAGATTCAGGGTATTGCTATTTTGACAATTGAATTTCACCCAAGAACAAAATATATGTTTTGGCGAAGACTATTATACTTTGCCAGCCAGTGCTGGGAAACCAGATTCAGGGTATTGCTATTTTGGCAATTGAATTTCACCCAAGAACAAAATAAATGTTTTGCTGGACACTATTATACTTTACTATCCATTGCTGGGACACCAGATTCAGGGTATTGCTATTTTGGCAATTAAATTTAACCCCAGAACAAAATATATGTTTTGGCGGATACTATGAGACTTTGCCAGCTAGTATTGGTGAATTTCCCCCCACAACAAAATATATGTATTGGAGGACATTATTATACTTTGCCAGCCAGTGCTGGGACACCCGATTTAGAGTATTACTATTTTGGCAATAGAATTTCACCCCAGAGCAAAATATATGTTTTCACGGACACTATTATACTTTGCCAGCCACAGCTGGTACACCAGATTCAGGGTATTGCTATTTTGGCAAGTGAATTTTACTTCAGAACAAAAAATATGTTTTAGCGGACACTATCTTACTTTGCCAGCCAGTGCTGGGACACCAGATTCTGTGTATTGCTATTTTGGCAATTGAATTTCACCCCAGAACAAAATATATGTTTTGGCAGACACTATTATAATTTGCCAGCCAGTGCTGGGACACCAGAATCAGGGCATTGCTATTTTGTCAAGTGAATTTCACCCCAGAACAATATATTCGTTTTGGCGGACACTATTATACTTTGCCGGTCAGTGCTGGGACACCAGATTCAGGGTATTGCTATTTTGGCAATTGAATTTTACCCCAGAACAAAATATATGTTTTGGCGGATACTATTATACTTTCCCAGCTAGTCCTGGGACACCAGATTCAGGGTATTGCTATTTTGGCAATTGAATTTCACCCCAGAACAAAATATATGTTTTGTTGGACACTATTATACTTTGCCAGCCAGTACTGGGACACCAGATTCAGGGAATTGCTATTTTGGCGATTGACTTTCACCCCAGAACAAAATATATATTTTGGTGGACACTATTATACTTTGCCAGCCAGTGCTGGGACACCAGATTCAGGGTATTGCTATTTTGGCAATTGAATTTCACCCCAGAACAAAATATATATTTTGGTGTACACTATTATACTTTACCAGCCAGTGCTGGGACACCAGATTCAGGGTATTGCTATTTTGGTAATTAAATTTAACCACAGAACAAAATATATGTTTTAGCGGATACTATGATACTTTGCCAGCTAGTGTTGGGACACCAGATTCTGGGTATTGCTATTTTGGCGATTGAATTTCACCCAAGATCAAAATATATGTTTTGGCGGAGACTATTATACTTTGCCAGCCAGTGCTGGGACACCAGATTCAGGGTATTGCTATTTTGGCAATTAAATTTAACCTTAAATGTATAACACTGAGGTACACCAATCTCTTTTGAAAAATATCAATCTTTATTAAATATCCTTAAAATACACATTAGATACCATAAAAAGGAGAAACAAGAAAAACATGCGCCAAACAACTTGCTAAGCCACAGATACGTGGCTCTGTGTGGATCCTAAACCGAAAGTATCCTGAAATGAACCCTAAACAGAACAGACCTAAAGCGTTCAAAATACAGACTATCCCGTCTATTGGTGGAACTCAGCAAGATCTGTCTAATAGTCAAATACTCATTCCCTCCCGGTAAAAATACACTAGCAACTCGTGCCTTACCTCGGCCACATACACCCCGTCATGCAAGTAGGCGCACCCCTCGACGCGCGTTTCGCGTACAGCTTCTTCAAGAGGAGAGGTCTAATGGACGTAGTGGGCTACTTTTTATGTCGTAACCTGACCTATGGGGGAACGTTCCTCGATCACATGGCTCTAGGACGTCATTGTGGCACATCGCTCCTTTACAATCGCTGCGGACACATCTTCCGCCAGGCCCCACCTTGGCTTCAGTGAGGGCAGCTCGGAATATTTCCGTAAACTGACGTCACTCGAGGCTTTAGTGTTGTCAGGGTCCAGCGCAAGCGCCGCCTCAATAGTCAGTCTGCGATGCGCTCCCGTTCCCAGGTAAAATGCCATTTTAGAAGGACAATCAATACCACATGACAATTACTATTACAATATCTAGAAGGACAAACAAGCGTCCACTAAAGTTCGACAAGGAGTCAAATGGAGATATATTATTCTATAGTTTTAATAGGGGCACGGGCTGTCTCACTCACAATTTTCCCTGTTTTGACTCGGGGATATCTCTCCTTTGTGGTCTTTCTTTCTTTCTTTATTAATTGTTGTTCTGTGTTTTTTCACAGATTTTTTGACCATTTCCACTATGTATCATAAGGCTAGAGAACAATCCTGGCTTTCACAATTGGAGGCTGTCTTTAAGGACGAGGGTACAGTTAGTGGTCTTATTGATGGGGGAGCGGTGAGAGAAACCCAGAATTCGTTGCTCCAACTATTACATAGAAGAACGCGCACATGGTGGAATAAGGCATTCCTGGAGAAGTACCTCCAGAAGGGCCTCATTCCTCGTGGCCTTAGAATACAGGTCTACCCCTCTTTTCCGGTGGACGATGATGTTTTTACCACTAAATGGGAAGATATATGCAACACCAGTTCGTTTAAATTTATCGAATTATTGATTGGTTTAAACAGAAAGAGCTTGGAACAAATGGATACAAGAAATCGAGGAATTGCAGATGTGTTTGTCCAGGGAATGTAATGCACAATCACTTAAAGAATTCCAGGAACAAGTGGATCGTAAATACCCAATTTGGGAAAAAGAAATACAGGAGGTGAAGGTTAAGAAATTTGCTCGAGATAGTAATGATTTACAACTAAAAAGGGTCTACAGATGGAGGGGGAGAGAAAGAGGTAGGCCCCTCAGTCGATCTTATTCAACCTCATCACTTTCATCCACAAGTGAATTTCAACAACAATCGAGTCATTCTACTCGATTTGGTCGTAACAAGAGGAAAATGGACTCCCATCAGGGACCAGGCAGAAAGAGACAACAACAACCACAACATCAACATCCTGATACGAGACAACATGATAAAGATCTAAAGGTCATTAATTTATCAGATCATAATCTATCTGAGGAGGACCTCTCATTACTTGAGAAGGGCCTGTCCTTTGCCCCCAGTTCACAGTTTGATCAATTCATGGCCATTAAGGATTTACATCTCTTTGGCCGAACAATTATGATGAGGCGGTGGCATTACAAGGAAGCCGATACGGAAATCTTTAGCACAGAATGTGAACGTTCAGCTCTCCAGACTTTGGAGGACCTCCTGTTGGAACAGGAGAATGTACTTAAGAGTGATGTTCCATCTAATATACGTAAAAAATCACAAAAATTTCCCCCTTTGTCCATCTGTCCTGCGGTGGATTTATTTGTGAAATCCGTCAGCAGGGATTTTGAAAAAATATCTACTTCTATTCCTTCTGATAATTTAACTAAAACTCAGCGAACCAGTTTGAAAAAACTAACCAACCTTTCTGATGTGATATTCAAACCGGCGGACAAAGGGGGGAATATTGTGATATGGCCACGCAAGATGTATCTTTATGAAGCCTACCGTCAATTGAATGACGAGACCTGTTACAAAAAACTTACATATAATCCTTTGTCTTCTTTTAGCCGTGAACTGGTAAAGATCCTGGATACAGCTCTGCAAAATGACATTATCTCTAGACAACTATATGATGCCTTGATAATCTCTGAACCTACTATTTCAACATTATATCTTCTTCCGAAAATCCACAAACATACTTCCAGACCACCAGGTAGGCCCATTATATCGGGACAAGGAAGTTTGGTTGATAATGTATGTAAATTCCTGGATTTCCATTTGAAACCTATGGTGGAGATTTTGCCATCATATGTACGTGATACAGCAGATCTACTCCTAAAACTCCAGGACATTTGTTTGGAAGATGAAGTCCTGCTGGTGACATGTGACATTGAGTCACTATACACCAGTATAAGGCATACTGATGGCCTACATGCAGTGGAGTACTTTTTACGTTCTAACAATGTCGCCAAAGATCTAGCGACGCTGCTAATACAACTATTACAATTTGTCCTGACCCGAATTTTTTACTTTCAATGGGTCCTTCTTCCTGCAGCTCCAGGGTACTGCAATGGGAGCGGCCTGTGCGCCCTCATATGCAAATTTGTTCCTGGGGCTGTGGGAGAGGGACCTATTCCTGTCAGACAGACACGCCATCATGGACCGCGCCATTTTTTGGGCGCGGTACATTGATGATGTCTTTCTGATCTGGCAGGGATCTGAGGAGGAACTACATAATTTTTTAGGATGTTAAATAATAACGACCGTAACATCAAGTTATCCTATGTTCATCATACTATGAAGGTAAATTTCCTGGATGTTTCCATAATGAAATCGACCAATGGACACATACAAACCGATGTGTATCGGAAGGAGACGGCAACCAATGCATACTTACATGCATCTTCTTTGCACCCTAGGAGCACCATTAAGGCTATACCTACTGGCCAGTTCCTACGGATCAGGAGGATATGCTCGGAGGACTCACTGTTTGAACAGCAAGCTGCAGTGCTGAAAGATCGTTTCCGCAGACGTGGCTACAGTAACCGACTGATTAAGAAGGCATATTCACGGGCACGTAGACAAAAACAGTCTGCCCTACTTCAACCACAACACAATAAGATTGGTGATTCCCAAATTAGGTATGTGACCACTTACCACTCACGTTGGCAAGAAATGAGGGGCTGTATGTCCAAATATTGGGAAATTTTGCTTACTGATCCAATTCTTCAGAAAATACTCCCATCACGGCCCCTTATCACAGCTCGTAGATCCAACACATTACGGGACATTATGGTCAAGAGCTACCTACAACCGGCCCCTGTGAAATTGTTTCCAGGGATACCTGAACAACGGAGAGGTTTTAAACCTTGCGGCCGTTGTGTAGCTTGCCCTAACATGGAGCGGGCAATTGAATTCACTAGCTCGGACGCACAAAAGACTTTTAAAATCAAACAGAGCATTACTTGTTCTACTTGCAGGGTAGTGTACTATGCTTCTTGTCCCTGCCCTAAAATCTACGTGGGTCTCACTACACGCGAATTGAAAGTTAGAGTCCGCGAGCATATTAAAGACATCATCTCCGCACAGGATATGGAAAGAAACATGGATTTGAAACCGGTTGCCAGACACTTTCGAGACTTCCATGGATGCAATCCAAGACTCTTAAAGGTAAGGGGGATCGACTGCATCAAGGGGGACCTTAGGGCTGGAAATATTTCAAAAAATTGGCTCAGAAAGAGAGCCGTTGGATTTGGACACTTGGGACATTGCGCCCCAGGGGTCTCAACGAAAATCTGGGTCTCTCATCGTTCTTATGATCTCTAGGACCACGGCTGTGGATCCATTGTTTTTAATTTGCTTTTAATCTATGCTTAATCTCTTATTTTTGCTCTTCCTCTAGGTCGCGGATGTTTTCTGTCTTTTGTTGCCCTCTATTTGATGCAAGAACGAGAAGACTCCATCAATATTTATATTGACAGAACCAATCACAGACACAATTACATATTTGAAATGTCCGGGGTAGTTCCGGACCCTAATACTCTCAATGAATTATACTTTTTATATACTTTTTATACATATTTTTAACTATTTATTTATTTTCTTTTTCATTTTTCACTTATTTTTGCTTCCTAATTGCTCCTTTACACATATGTGTGCTGGTTCACATTATATGATTTATCAATTGTATTATTACCTCTCACACACTTCTCCCCTTTCCCCCTTTTTTTCACATTTTTCATTTTCTCACTTGTTCACTCTCTTGTGCTTTTTTGTGCTCTTATCACTTCACTTCATTTTGTGTCCACCGATCATTTTATATAATCTTATTACTCTAATGTTTTATACATCGGTATTAATTCTCACATTTTTCACATTATTTATTTCATTCACATTATTTTTGTCATTCATATCATGTTTTTCACATTCACTTTACTATGTGTGAACTGATATATGTATAAATCATGTATTTTCTATATATTATTATCTATGTTTGTGATTGACTGCTATCATATGTGTGGCTATGCATTTATATCTGACTGTTCATTATGTATGTTATTATCTCCCTTTAGATGTTTTCAATATCATGTTCTGTTACTTTGTTTACATCTGGGTGTGGGTCCGCTAGTCCCTGATGCCGTGTTCCGCCCCTTCCAGCCGACGCCATTCTGCCAGGTCCGCGTTATCATGTGACCGGTCACATGACCGCGGACGTCACTGGCTGTGCGCCGGCTCGAATGGCTGTGTTTGAACGCGAGCTAATCGGGAGGCTTGCCGGCAAAAAAGACACCCAGGTGAGGCAACCGAGTGATTGTTTTCCTCCGCGCCCCATTGGCGGGCTTAGGTTTAAATATACATTTCCACAGCGATGGCGTTACCCCCGGACGAAGGCACGCCGAAACGCGCGTCGGGGTAGCGCCATCCTGGTATAGCTTCATCTCCTTATGTGAGTATGTTTCTCCACACTGTTGGATATCTAATGTGCAGCTGCAATTTCTGTGTCACTTGACTGTTGTTACGCAGCCGCACTCCCTGTGTCACTTGACTGTATTTCTAACATTGCTCTCTCTTTACATCATGTTATATTGATACGGTTGTCCGGACTGTGTTAACTTTGTATATTTGTTTACGGTCATTTTTGTATATAAGCGTATACCAGGATGGTGTTTTTCCTGTTACCCTCTACCTTTTGTGGTCTATATACACATTTTTAATGTATTTATATAATAAAGTGATTTATATATTTTTGGACTTTTTGGCTCCAGTATCGTTAATTTTTGTGTTTGTCTCACTCACAATGCCTGGCTAATCACACCTAGATTCCATATATATTACTCCAAACCCACTCAAAAAAATATAATATATATATTATGTGATAGGTAAAAAAGTACTATAGATACCGGGCCTAACAAAATAAACCATGTATCTAACATATTATCTGTGACCCCTAAACTACATGAACTGACATCTAAACCTAAAGTGCTAGTGCTATAAATTCATAATTAATATTCTATTCAATCAAACTTTAGTCAATACATGGAGTTTTCCTTAAATAATTAATATAAGTGCATCAAATTACAAATCACCACAAGATATCCCCCATAAAATTATACATAGTAGGAGCCCAATAAGGGCAGTAAAGTGCCGAAAATTAAAGTGCATAGTGCTTGATACAATGTAGTAATAATCCCCTTCTATACCATAATAAATGAATCACACAGACCCGTACATCAACCTCCCCTACATACATAGTGAGTTTGCATCAATCAGCCTGACAAAGGCTGATCTATGCAACAAAGTCCATCCTCCTCAAATGTATCTCGCTTTTGTTGTTCATTCTGTTTGTTCCTTTTTTCACCAGCTATCGAAATCCACCATCCCTGTCCATCCTTCATCCCCAACCGGAGACCGTCCCCCATCCACCAGAAAACGACCTCCACATATATCCGTCCAGAATCAATACGGTAAGTACTCTGTAATTATTAAAAATACAGTTAAAATCTGACAACACCAATACTTTGCCAGTCGGTGCTGGGACACCAGATTCAGTGTATTGCTATTTTGGCAATTGAATTTCACCCCAGAACAAAATATATGTTTTGGTGTACACTATTATACTTTACCAGCCAGTGCTAGGACACCAGTTTCAGGGTATTGCTATTTTGGCAATTAAAATTAACCCCAGAACAAAATATATGTTTTGGCGGATTCTATGATACTTTTCCAGCTAGTTTTGGGACACCAGATTCAGGGTATTGCTATTTTGGCAATTGAATTTAACCCCAGAACAAAATATATGTTTTGGCGGATACTATTATACTGTGCCAGGTAGTGCTGGGACACCAGATTCAGGGTATTGCTATTTTGGCAATTGAATTTCACCCCAGAACAAAATATATGTTTTGGTGGACACTATTATACTTTACCAGCCAGAGCTGGGACACCAGATTCAGGGTATTGCTATTTTGGTAATTAAATTTAACCACAGAACAAAATATATGTTTTAGTAGATAATATGATACTTTGCCAGCTAGTGTTGGGACTCCAGATTCTGGGTATTGCTATTTTGGCAATTGAATTTAACCCCAGAAAAAAATATATGTTTTGGCGAATACTATTATACTGTGCCAAGTAGTGCTGGGACACCAGATTCAGGGTATTTCACCAAAGAAAAAAATACATGTTTTGATGGACACTATTATACTTTACCAGCCAGTGCTGGGACACCAGATTCAGGGTATTGCTATTTTGGTAATTAAATTTAACCACAGAACAAAATATATGTTTTAGCGGATACTATGATACTTTGCCAGCTAGTGTTGGGACACCAGATTCTGGGTATTGCTATTTTGGCGATTGAATTTCACCCAAGAACAAAATATATGTTTTGACAGAGACTATTATACTTTGCCAGCCAGTGCTGGGACACCAGATTCAGGGTATTGCTATTTAGGCAATTGAATTTAACCCCAGAAAAAATATATGTTTTGCTGGACACTATTATACTTTACTAGCCAGTGCTGTGACACCAGATTCAGGGTATTGCTATTTTAGCAATTAAATTTAACCCCAGAACAAAATATATGTTTTGGCGGACACTATTATACTTTGCCAGTCAGTGCTGGGACACCAGATTCAGGGTATTGCTATTTTGGCAATTAAATTTAACCCCAGAACAAAATATATGTTTTGGCGGATACTATGATACTTTGCCAGCTAGTGTTGGGACACCAGATTCAGTGTATTGCTATTTTGGCAATTGAATTTCACCACAGAACAAAATATATATTTTGGCGGAACTATTATACTTTGCCAGACAGTGCTGGGACACCAGATTCAGGGTATTGCTATTTTGGCAATTGAATTTCACCCCAGAAAAAATATATGTTTTGCTGGACACTATTATACTTTACTAGCAAGTGCTGGGACACCAGATTCAGGGTATTGCTATTTTGGCTATTAAATTTAACCCCAGAACAAAATATATGTTTTGGCGGACACTATTATACTTTGCCAGTCAGTGCTGGGACACCAGATTCAGGGTATTGCTATTTTGGCAATTAAATTTAACCCCAGAACAAAATATATGTTTTGGCGGATACTATGATACTTTGCCAGCTAGTGTTGAGACACCAGATTCAGTGTATTGCTATTTTGGAAATTGAATTTCACCCCAGAACAAAATATATATTTTGGCGGAACTATTATACTTTGCCAGCCAGTGCTGGGACACCAGATTCAGGGTATTGCTATTTTGGCAATTGAATTTAACCCCAGAAAAAAATATATGTTTTGGCGTAGACTATTATACTTTGCAAGCCAGTGCTGGGACACCAGATTCAGGGTATTGCTATTTTGGCAATTTAATTTCACCCCAGAAAAAATATATGTTTTGCTGGACACTATTATACTTTACTAGCCAGTGCTGGGACACCATATTCAGGGTATTGCAATTT
Organism: Bufotes viridis; assembly: GCA_033119425.1. Classification (NCBI taxonomy): domain Eukaryota; kingdom Metazoa; phylum Chordata; class Amphibia; order Anura; family Bufonidae; genus Bufotes; species Bufotes viridis. The sequence continues at coordinate 379,170,231 of CM065590.1, forward strand.
TGGCAATTAAATTTAACCCCAGAACAAAATATATGTTTTGGCGGACACTATTATACTTTGCCAGTCAGTGCTGGGACACCAGATTCAGAGTATTGCTATTTTGGCAATTAAATTTAACCGCAGAATAAAATATATGTTTTGGCGGATACTATGATACTTTGCCAGCTAGTGTTGGGACACCAGATTCAGTGTATTGCTATTTTGGCAATTGAATTTCACCCCATAACAAAATATATATTTTGGCGGAACTATTATACTTTGCCAGCCATTGCTGGGACACCAGATTCAGGGTATTGCTATTTTGGCAATTGAATTTAACCCCAGAAAAAAATATATGTTTTGGCGGATACTATTATACTGTGCCAGGTAGTGCTGGGACACCAGATTCAGGGTATTGCTATTTTGGCAATTGAATTTCACCCCAGAAAGAAAATATATGTTTTGGTGGACACTATTATACTTTACCAGCCAGTGCTGGGACACCAGATTCAGGGTATTGCTATTTTGGTAATTAAATTTAACCACAGAACAAAATATATGTTTTGGCGGAGACTATTATACTTTGCCAGCCAGTGCTGGGACACCAGATTCAGGGTATTGCTATTTTGGCAATTGAATTTCACCCCCAAAAAAATATATGTTTTGCTGGACACTATTATACTTTACTAGCCAGTGCTGGAACACCAGATTCAGGGTATTGCTATTTTGGCAATTAAATTTAACCCCAGAACAAAATATATGTTTTGGCGGACACTATTATACTTTGCCAGTCGGTGCTGGTACACCAGATTCAGGGTATTGCTATTTTGGCAATTAAATTTAACCCCAGAACAAAATATATGTTTTGGCGGATACTATGATACTTTGCCAGCTAGCGTTGGGACACCAGATTCAGTGTATTGCTATTTTGGCAATTGAATTTCACCCCAGAACAAAATATATATTTTGGCGGAACTATTATACTTTGCCAGCCAGTGCTGGGACACCAGATTCAGGGTATTGCTATTTTGGCAATTGAATTTAACCCAATAACAAAATATATGTTTTGGCGGAGATTATTATACTTTGCCAGACAGTGCTGGGACACCAGATTCATGGTATTGCTATTTTGGCAATTGAATTTCACCCCAGAAAAAATATATGTTTTCCTGGACACTATTATACTTTACTAGCTAGTGCTGGGACACCAGATTCAGGGTATTGCTATTTTGGCAATTAAATTTAACCCCAAGAACAAAATATATGTTTTGGCGGACACTATTATACTTTGCCAGTCGGTGCTGGGACACCAGATTCAGGGTATTGCTATTTTGGCGATTACATTTCACCCAAGAACAAAATATATGTTTTGGCGGAGACTATTATACTTTGCCAGCCAGTGCTGGGACACCAGATTCTGGGTATTGCTATTTTAGCAATTAAATTTAACCCCAGAACAAAATATATGTTTTGGCGGACACTATTATACTTTGCCAGTCAGTGCTGGGACACCAGATTCAGGGTATTGCTATTTTGGCAATTAAATTTAACCCCAGAACAAAATATATGTTTTGGCAGATACTATGATACTTTGCCAGCTAGTGTTGAGACACCAGATTCAGTGTATTGCTATTTTGGAAATTGAATTTCACCCCAGAACAAAATATATATTTTGGCGGAACTATTATACTTTGCCAGCCAGTGCTGGGACACCAGATTCAGGGTATTGCTATTTTGGCAATTGAATTTAACCCCCAAAAAAAATATATGTTTTGGTGTAGACTATTATACTTTGCAAGCCAGTGCTGGGACACCAGATTCAGGGTATTGCTATTTTGGCAATTTAATTTCACCCCAGAAAAAATATATGTTTTGCTGGACACTATTATACTTTACTAGCCAGTGCTGGGACACCATATTCAGGGTATTGCTATTTTGGCAATTAAATTTAACCCCAGAACAAAATATATGTTTTGGCGGACACTATTATACTTTGCCAGTCAGTGCTGGGACACCAGATTCAGAGTATTGCTATTTTGGCAATTAAATTTAACCGCAGAATAAAATATATGTTTTGGCGGATACTATGATACTTTGCCAGCTAGTGTTGGGACACCAGATTCAGTGTATTGCTATTTTGGCAATTGAATTTCACCCCATAACAAAATATATATTTTGGCGGAACTATTATACTTTGCCAGCCATTGCTGGGACACCAGATTCAGGGTATTGCTATTTTGGCAATTGAATTTAACCCCAGAAAAAAATATATGTTTTGGCGGATACTATTATACTGTGCCAGGTAGTGCTGGGACACCAGATTCAGGGTATTGCTATTTTGGCAATTGAATTTCACCCCAGAACGAAAATAAATGTTTTGGTGGACACTATTATACTTTACCAGCCAGTGCTGGGACACCAGATTCAGGGTATTGCTATTTTGGTAATTAAATTTAACCACAGAACAAAATATATGTTTTGGCGGAGACTATTATACTTTGCCAGCCAGTGCTGGGACACCAGATTCAGGGTATTGCTATTTTGTCAATTGAATTTCACCCCAGAACAAAATATATTTTTTTGGCGGAACTATTATACTTTGCCAGCCAGTGCTGGGACACCAGATTCAGGGTATTGCTATTTTGGCAATTGAATTTAACCCCGTAAAAAAAATATATGTTTTGGCGGACACTATTATACTTTACCTGCCAGTGCTGGGACACCAGATTCAGGGTATTGCTATTTTGGTAATTATATTTAACCACAGAACAAAATATATGTTTTAGCGGATACTATGATACTTTGCCAGCTAGTGTTGGGACACCAGATTCTGGGTATTGCTATTTTGGCGATTGAATTTCACCCAAGAACAAAATATATGTTTTGGCGGAAACTATTATACTTTGCCAGCCAGTGCTGGGACACCAGATTCAGGGTATTGCTATTTTGGCAATTGAATTTAACCCCAAAAAAATTTATGTTTTGCTGGACACTATTATACTTTACTAGCCAGTGCTGGGACACCAGATTCAGGGTATTGCTATTTTGGCAATTAAATTTAACCCCAGAACAAAATATATTTTTTGGCGGAACTATTATACTTTACTAGCCAGTGCTGGGACACCAGATTCAGTGTATTGCTATTTTGGCAATTGAATTTCCCCCCAGAACAAAATATATGTTTTGGTTTACACTATTATACTTTACCAGCCAGTGCTGGGACACCAGATTCAGGGTATTGCTATTTTGGCAATTAAATTTAACCACAGAACAAAATATATGTTTTGGTGGATACTATGATACTTTGCCAGCTAGTGTTGGAACACCAGATTCAGGGTATTGCTATTTCGGCGATTGAATTTCACCCAATAACAAAATATATGTTTTGGCGGAGATTATTATACTTTGCCAGACAGTGCTGGGACACCAGATTCAGGGTATTGCTATTTTGGCAATTGAATTTCACCCCAGAAAAAATATATGTTTTCCTGGACACTATTATACTTTACTAGCTAGTGCTGGGACACCAGATTCAGGGTATTGCTATTTTGGCAATTAAATTTAACCCCAGAACAAAATATATGTTTTGGCGGACACTATTATACTTTGCCAGTCGGTGCTGGGACACCAGATTCAGGGTATTGCTATTTTGGCAATTGAATTTCACCCCAGAACAAAATATATGTTTTGGCAGATACTATTATACTTTCCCAGCTAGTGCTGGAACACCAGATTCAGGGTATTGCTATTTTGGCGATTGAATTTCACCCAAGAACAAAATATATGTTTTGGCGGAGACTATTATACTTTGCCAGCCAGTGCTGGGACACCAGATTCAGGGTATTGCTATTTTGGCAATTGAATTTCACCCCAGAAAAAATATATGTTTTGCTGGACACTATTATACTTTACTAGCCAGTGCTGGGACACCATATTCAGGGTATTGCTATTTTGGCAATTAAATTTAACCCCAAGAACAAAATATATGTTTTGGCGGACACTATTATACTTTGCCAGTCGGTGCTGGGACACCAGATTCAGGGTATTGCTATTTTGGCAATTAAATTTCACCCCAGAACAAAATATATGTTTTGGTGTACACTATTATACTTTACCAGCCAGTGCTAGGACACCAGATTCAGGGTATTGCTATTTTGGCAATTAAAATTAACCCCAGAACAAAATATATATTTTGGCGGATTCTATGATACTTTTCCAGCTAGTGTTGGGACACCAGATTCAGGGTATTGCTATTTTGGCAATTGAATTTCACCCCAGAACAAAATATATGTTTTGGTTTACACTATTATACTTTACCAGCCAATGCTGGGACAACAGATTCAGGGTATTGCTATTTTGGTAATTAAATTTAACCACAGAACAAAATATATGTTTTAGCGGATACTATGATACTTTGCCAGCTAGTGTTGGAACACCAGATTCAGGGTATTGCTATTTCGGCGATTGAATTTCACCCAATAACAAAATATATATATGTTTTCCTGGACACTATTATACTTTACTAGCTAGTGCTGGGACACCAGATTCAGGGTATTGCTATTTTGGCAATTAAATTTAACCCCAGAACAAAATATATTTTTTGGCGGAACTATTATACTTTGCCAGTCGGTGCTGGGACACCAGATTCAGGGTATTGCTATTTTGGCAATTGAATTTCACCCCAGAACAAAATATATGTTTTGGCGGAGACTATTATACTTTGCCAGCAAGTGCTGGGACACCAGATTCAGGGTATTGCTATTTTGGAAATTGAATTTCACCCCAAAAAAAATTTATGTTTTGCTGGACACTATTATACTTTACTAGCCAGTGCTGGGACACCAGATTCAGGGTATTGCTATTTTGGCAATTAAATTTAACCCCAGAACAAAATATATTTTTTGGCGGAACTATTATACTTTACTAGCCAGTGCTGGGACACCAGATTCAGTGTATTGCTATTTTGGCAATTGAATTTCACCCCAGAAAAAAATATATATTTTGGCGGAACTATTATACTTTGCCAGCCAGTGCTGGGACACCAGATTCAGGGGATTGCTATTTTGGCAATTGAATTTAACCCCAGAAAAAAATATATGTTTTGGCGGATACTATTATACTGTGCCAGCTAGTGCTGGGACACCAGATTCAGGGTATTGCTATTTTGGCAATTGAATTTCACCCCAGAACAAAATATATGTTTTGGTTTACACTATTATACTTTACCAGCCAGTGCTGGGACACCAGATTCAGGGTATTGCTATTTTGGTAATTAAATTTAACCACAGAACAAAATATATGTTTTGGCGGATACTATGATACTTTGCCAGCTAGTGTTGGAACACCAGATTCAGGGTATTGCTATTTCGGCGATTGAATTTCACCCAATAACAAAATATATGTTTTGGCGGAGATTATTATACTTTGCCAGACAGTGCTGGGACATCAGATTCAGGGTATTGCTATTTTGGCAATTGAATTTCACCCCAGAAAAAATATATGTTTTCCTGGACACTATTATACTTTACTAGCTAGTGCTGGGACACCAGATTCAGGGTATTGCTATTTTGGCAATTAAATTTCAACCCCAGAACAAAATATATGTTTTGGCGGACACTATTATACTTTGCCAGCCAGTGCTGGGACACCAGATTCAGGGTATTGCTATTTTGGCAATTGAATTTCACCCCAGAACAAAATATATGTTTTGGCTGGACACTATTATACTTTACCAGCTAGTGCTGGGACACCAGATTCAGGGTATTGCTATTTTGGCAATTGAATTTCACCCCAGAACAAAATATATGTTTTGGCGGACACTATTATACTTTGCCAGCCAGTGCTGGGACACCAGATTCAGGGTATTGCTATTTTGGCAATTGAATTTCACCCCAGAACAAAATATATGTTTTGGCGGATACTATTATACTTTGCCAGCTAGTGCTGGGACACCAGATTCAGGGTATTGCTATTTTGGCAATTGAATTTCACCCCAGAACAAAATATATGTTTTGCTGGACACTATTATACTTTACTAGCCAGTGCTGGGACACCAGATTCAGGGTATTGCTATTTTGGCAATTAAATTTAACCCCAGAACAAAATATATGTTTTGGCGGAACTATTATACTTTACTAGCCAGTGCTGGGACACCAGATTCAGTGTATTGCTATTTTGGCAATTGAATTTCACCCCAGAACAAAATATATATTTTGGCGGAACTATTATACTTTGCCAGCCAGTGCTGGGACACCAGATTCAGGGTATTGCTATTTTGGCAATTGAATTTAACCCCAGAAAAAATATATGTTTTGGCGGATACTATTATACTGTGCCAGCTAGTGCTGGGACACCAGATTCAGGGTATTGCTATTTTGGCAATTGAATTTCACCCCAGAACAAAATATATGTTTTGGTTTACACTATTATACTTTACCAGCCAGTGCTGGGACACCAGATTCAGGGTATTGCTATTTTGGTAATTAAATTTAACCACAGAACAAAATATATGTTTTGGCGGATACTATGATACTTTGCCAGCTAGTGTTGGAACACCAGATTCAGGGTATTGCTATTTCGGCGATTGAATTTCACCCAATAACAAAATATATGTTTTGGCGGAGATTATTATACTTTGCCAGACAGTGCTGGGACACCAGATTCAGGGTATTGCTATTTTGGCAATTAAATTTAACCCCAGAACAAAATATATGTTTTGGCGGACACTATTATACTTTGCCAGTCGGTGCTGGGACACCAGATTCAGGGTATTGCTATTTTGGCAATTGAATTTCACCCCAGAACAAAATATATGTTTTGGCAGATACTATTATACTTTCCCAGCTAGTGCTGGAACACCAGATTCAGGGTATTGCTATTTTGGCGATTGAATTTCACCCAAGAAAAAAATATATGTTTTGGCGGAGACTATTATACTTTGCCAGCCAGTGCTGGGACACCAGATTCAGGGTATTGCTATTTTGGCAATTGAATTTCACCCCAGAAAAAATATATGTTTTGCTGGACACTATTATACTTCACTAGCCAGTGCTGGGACACCATATTCAAGGTATTGCTATTTTGGCAATTAAATTTAACCCCAAGAACAAAATATATGTTTTGGCGGACACTATTATACTTTGCCAGTCGGTGCTGGGACACCAGATTCAGGGTATTGCTATTTTGGCAATTGAATTTCACCCCAGAACAAAATATATGTTTTGGCGGAGACTATTATACTTTGCCAGCAAGTGCTGGGACACCAGATTCAGGGTATTGCTATTTTGGCAATTGAATTTCACCCCAAAAAAAATTTATGTTTTGCTGGACACTATTATACTTTACTAGCCAGTGCTGGGACACCAGATTCAGGGTATTGCTATTTTGGCAATTAAATTTAACCCCAGAACAAAATATATTTTTTGGCGGAACTATTATACTTTACTAGCCAGTGCTGGGACACCAGATTCAGTGTATTGCTATTTTGGCAATTGAATTTCACCCCAGAAAAAAATATATTTTTTGGCGGAACTATTATACTTTACTAGCCAGTGCTGGGACACCAGATTCAGGGGATTGCTATTTTGGCAATTGAATTTAACACCAGAAAAAAATATATGTTTTGGCGGATACTATTATACTGTGCCAGCTAGTGCTGGGACACCAGATTAAGGGTATTGCTATTTTGGCAATTGAATTTCACCCCAGAACAAAATATATGTTTTGGTTTACACTATTATACTTTACCAGCCAGTGCTGGGACACCAGATTCAGGGTATTGCTATTTTGGTAATTAAATTTAACCACAGAACAAAATATATGTTTTGGCGGATACTATGATACTTTGCCAGCTAGTGTTGGAACACCAGATTCAGGGTATTGCTATTTCGGCGATTGAATTTCACCCAATAACAAAATATATGTTTTGGCGGAGATTATTATACTTTGCCAGACAGTGCTGGGACACCAGATTCAGGGTATTGCTATTTTGGCAATTGAATTTCACCCAAGAAAAAATATATGTTTTCCAGGACACTATTATACTTTACTAGCTAGTGCTGGGACACCAGATTCAGGGTATTGCTATTTTGGCAATTAAATTTAACCCCAGAACAAAATATATGTTTTGGCGGACACTATTATACTTTGCCAGTCGGTGCTGGGACACCAGATTCAGGGTATTGCTATTTTGGCAATTGAATTTCACCCCAGAACAAAATATATGTTTTGGCAGATACTATTATACTTTCCCAGCTAGTGCTGGAACACCAGATTCAGGGTATTGCTATATTGGCGATTGAATTTCACCCAAGAACAAAATATATGTTTTGGCGGAGACTATTATACTTTGCCAGCCAGTGCTGGGACACCAGATTCAGGGTATTGCTATTTTGGCAATTGAATTTCACCCCAGAAAAAATATATGTTTTGCTGGACACTATTATACTTTACTAGCCAGTGCTGGGACACCATATTCAGGGTATTGCTATTTTGGCAATTAAATTTAACCCCAGAACAAAATATATTTTTTGGCGGAACTATTATACTTTACTAGCCAGTGCTGGGACACCAGATTCAGTGTATTGCTATTTTGGCAATTGAATTTCACCCCAGAACAAAATATATATTTTGGCGGAACTATTATACTTTGCCAGCCAGTGCTGGGACACCAGATTCAGGGTATTGCTATTTTGGCAATTGAATTTAACACCAGAAAAAAATATATGTTTTGGCGGATACTATTATACTGTGCCAGCTAGTGCTGGGACACCAGATTAAGGGTATTGCTATTTTGGCAATTGAATTTCACCCCAGAACAAAATATATGTTTTGGTTTACACTATTATACTTTACCAGCCAGTGCTGGGACACCAGATTCAGGGTATTGCTATTTTGGTAATTAAATTTAACCACAGAACAAAATATATGTTTTGGCGGATACTATGATACTTTGCCAGCTAGTGTTGGAACACCAGATTCAGGGTATTGCTATTTCGGCGATTGAATTTCACCCAATAACAAAATATATGTTTTGGCGGAGATTATTATACTTTGCCAGACAGTGCTGGGACACCAGATTCAGGGTATTGCTATTTTGGCAATTGAATTTCACCCAAGAAAAAATATATGTTTTCCAGGACACTATTATACTTTACTAGCTAGTGCTGGGACACCAGATTCAGGGTATTGCTATTTTGGCAATTAAATTTAACCCCAGAACAAAATAGATGTTTTGGCGGACACTATTATACTTTGCCAGTCGGTGCTGGGACACCAGATTCAGGGTATTGCTATTTTGGCAATTGAATTTCACCCCAGAACAAAATATATGTTTTGGCAGATACTATTATACTTTCCCAGCTAGTGCTGGAACACCAGATTCAGGGTATTGCTATATTGGCGTTTGAATTTCACCCAAGAACAAAATATATGTTTTGGCGGAGACTATTATACTTTGCCAGCCAGAGCTGGGACACCAGATTCAGGGTATTGCTATTTTGGCAATTGAATTTCACCCCAGAAAAAATATATGTTTTGCTGGACACTATTATACTTTACTAGCCAGTGCTGGGACACCATATTCAGGGTATTGCTATTTTGGCAATTAAATTTAACCCCAAGAACAAAATATATGTTTTGGCGGACACTATTATACTTTGCCAGTCGGTGCTGGGACACCAGATTCAGGGTATTGCTATTTTGGCAATTGAATTTCACCCCAGAACAAAATATATGTTTTGGAGTACACTATTATACTTTACCAGACAGTGCTAGGACACCAGATTCAGGGTATTGCTATTTTGGCAATTAAAATTAACCCCAGAACAAAATATATATTTTGGCGGATTCTATGATACTTTTTCAGCTAGTGTTGGGACACCAGATTCAGGGTATTGCTATTTTGGCAATTGAATTTCACCCCAGAACAAAATATATGTTTTGGTTTACACTATTATACTTTGCCAGCCATTGCTGGGACACCAGATTCAGGGTATTGCTATTTTGGTAATTAAATTTAACCACAGAACAAAATATATGTTTTGGCGGATACTATGATACTTTGCCAGCTAGTGTTGGAACACCAGATTCAGGGTATTGCTATTTCGGCGATTGAATTTCACCTAATAACAAAATATATATATGTTTTCCTGGACACTATTATACTTTACTAGCTAGTACTGGGACACCAGATTCAGGGTATTGCTATTTTGGCAATTAAATTTAACCCCAGAACAAAATATATGTTTTGGCGGACACTATTATACTTTGCCAGTCGGTGCTGGGACACCAGATTCAGGGTATTGCTATTTTGGCAATTGAATTTCACCCCAGAACAAAATATATGTTTTGGCGGAGACTATTATACTTTGCCAGCAAGTGCTGGGACACCAGATTAAGGGTATTGCTATTTTGGCAATTGAATTTCACCCCAAAAAAAATTTATGTTTTGCTGGACACTATTATACTTTACTAGCCAGTGCTGGGACACCAGATTCAGGGTATTGCTATTTTGGCAATTAAATTTAACCCCAGAACAAAATATATTTTTTGGCGGAACTATTATACTTTACTAGCCCGTGCTGGGACACCAGATTCAGTGTATTGCTATTTTGGCAATTGAATTTCACCCCAGAAAAAAATATATATTTTGGCGGATACTATTATACTGTGCCAGCTAGTGCTGGGACACCAGATTCAGGGTATTGCTATTTTGGCAATTGAATTTCACCCCAGAACAAAATATATGTTTTGGTTTACACTATTATACTTTACCAGCCAGTGCTGGGACACCAGATTCAGGGTATTGCTATTTTGGTAATTAAATTTAACCACAGAACAAAATATATGTTTTGGCGGATACTATGATACTTTGCCAGCTAGTGTTGGAACACCAGATTCAGTGTATTGCTATTTGGGCGATTGAATTTCACCCAATAACAAAATATATGTTTTGGCGGAGATTATTATACTTTGCCAGACAGTGCTGGGACACCAGATTCAGGGTATTGCTATTTTGGCAATTGAATTTCACCCCAGAAAAAATATATGTTTTCCTGGACACTATTATACTTTACTAGCTAGTGCTGGGACACCAGATTCAGGGTATTGCTATTTTGGCAATTAAATTTAACCCCAGAACAAAATATATGTTTTGGCGGACACTATTATACTTTGCCAGTCGGTGCTGGGACACCAGATTCAGGGTATTGCTATTTTGGCAATTGAATTTGACCCCAGAACAAAATATATGTTTTGGCAGATACTATTATACTTTCCCAGCTAGTGCTGGAACACCAGATTCAGGGTATTGCTATTTTGGCGATTGAATTTCACCCAAGAACAAAATATATGTTTTGGCGGAGACTATTATACTTTGTCAGCCAGTGCTGGGACACCAGATTCAGGGTATTGCTATTTTGGCAATTGAATTTCACCCCAGAAAAAATATATGTTTTGCTGGACACTATTATACTTTACTAGCCAGTGCTGGGACACCATATTCAGGGTATTGCTATTTTGGCAATTAAATTTAACCCCAAGAACAAAATATATGTTTTGGCGGACACTATTATACTTTGCCAGTCGGTGCTGGGACACCAGATTCAGGGTATTGCTATTTTGGCGATTACATTTCACCCAAGAACAAAATATATGTTTTGGCGGAGACTATTATACTTTGCCAGCCAGTGCTGGGACACCAGATTCTGGGTATTGCTATTTTAGCAATTAAATTTAACCCCAGAACAAAATATATGTTTTGGCGGACACTATTATACTTTGCAAGTCAGTGCTGGGACACCAGATTCAGGGGATTGCTATTTTGGCAATTAAATTTAACCCCAGAACAAAATATATGTTTTGGCAGATACTATGATACTTTGCCAGCTAGTGTTGAGACACCAGATTCAGTGTATTGCTATTTTGGAAATTGAATTTCACCCCAGAACAAAATATATATTTTGGCGGACACTATTATACTTTGCCAGCCAGTGCTGGGACACCAGATTCAGGGTATTGCTATTTTGGCAATTGAATTTAACCCCAAAAAATAATATATGTTTTGGCGTAGACTATTATACTTTGCAAGCCAGTGCTGGGACACCAGATTCAGGGTATTGCTATTTTGGCAATTTAAATTCACCCCAGAAAAAATATATGTTTTGCTGGACACTATTATACTTTACTAGCCAGTGCTGGGACACCATATTCAGGGTATTGCTATTTTGGCAATTAAATTTAACCCCAGAACAAAATATATGTTTTGGCGGACACTTCTATACTTTGCCAGTCAGTGCTGGGACACCAGATTCAGGGTATTGCTATTTTGGCAATTAAATTTAACCCCAGAACAAAATATATGTTTTGGCAGATACTATGATACTTTGCCAGCTAGTGTTGAGACACCAGATTCAGTGTATTGCTATTTTGGAAATTGAATTTCACCCCAGAACAAAATATATATTTTGGCGGAACTATTATACTTTGCCAGCCAGTGCTGGGACACCAGATTCAGGGTATTGCTATTTTGGCAATTGAATTTAACCCCAAAAAATAATATATGTTTTGGCGTAGACTATTCTACTTTGCAAGCCAGTGCTGGGACACCAGATTCAGGGTATTGCTATTTTGGCAATTTAATTTCACCCCAGAAAAATATATGTTTTGCTGGACACTATTATACTTTACTAGCCAGTGCTGGGACACCATATTCAGGGTATTGCTATTTTGGCAATTAAATTTAACCCCAGAACAAAATATATGTTTTGGCGGACACTATTATACTTTGCCAGTCAGTGCTGGGACACCAGATTCAGAGTATTGCTATTTTGGCAATTAAATTTAACCGCAGAATAAAATATATGTTTTGGCGGATACTATGATACTTTGCCAGCTAGTGTTGGGACACCAGATTCAGTGTATTGCTATTTTGGCAATTGAATTTCACCCCATAACAAAATATATATTTTGGCGGAACTATTATACTTTGCCAGCCATTGCTGGGACACCAGATTCAGGGTATTGCTATTTTGGCAATTGAATTTAACCCCAGAAAAATATATGTTTTGGCGGATACTATTATACTGTGCCAGGTAGTGCTGGGACACCAGATTCAGGGTATTGCTATTTTGGCAATTGAATTTCACCCCAGAACGAAATTATATGTTTTGGTGGACACTATTATACTTTACCAGCCAGTGCTGGGACACCAGATTCAGGGTATTGCTATTTTGGTAATTAAATTTAACCACAGAACAAAATATATGTTTTGGCGGAGACTATTATACTTTGCCAGCCAGTGCTGGGACACCAGATTCAGGGTATTGCTATTTTGGCAATTGAATTTCACCCCAAAAAAATATATGTTTTGCTGGACACTATTATACTTTACTAGCCAGTGCTGGGACACCAGATTCAGGGTATTGCTATTTTGGCAATTTAATTTAACCCCAGAACAAAATATATGTTTTGGCGGACACTATTATACTTTGCCAGTCAGTGCTGGGACACCAGATTCAGGGTATTGCTATTTTGGCAATTAAATTTAACCCCAGAACAAAATATATGTTTTGGCGGATACTATGATACTTTGCCAGCTAGCGTTGGGACACCCGATTCAGTGTATTGCTATTTTGGCAATTGAATTTCACCCCAGAACAAAATATATATTTTGGCGGAACTATTATACTTTGCCAGCCAGTGCTGGGACACCAGATTCAGGGTATTGCTATTTTGGCAATTGAATTTAACCCCGTAAAAAAAATATATGTTTTGGCGGACACTATTATACTTTACCAGCCAGTGCTGGGACACCAGATTCAGGGTATTGCTATTTTGGTAATTATATTTAACCACAGAACAAAATATATGTTTTAGCGGATACTATGATACTTTGCCAGCTAGTGTTGGGACACCAGATTCTGGGTATTGCTATTTTGGCGATTGAATTTCACCCAAGAACAAAATATATGTTTTTGCGGACACTATTATACTTTGCCAGCCAGTGCTGGGACACCAGATTCAGGGTATTGCTATTTTGGCAATTGAATTTCACCCCAAAAAAATTTATGTTTTGCTGGACACTATTATACTTTACTAGCCAGTGCTGGGACACCAGATTCAGGGTATTGCTATTTTGGCAATTAAATTTAACCCCAGAACAAAATATATTTTTTGGCGGAACTATTATACTTTACTAGCCAGTGCTGGGACACCAGATTCAGTGTATTGCTATTTTGGCAATTGAATTTCACCCCAGAACAAAATATATGTTTTGGCGGATACTATGATACTTTGCCAGCTAGTGTTGGAACACCAGATTCAGGGTATTGCTATTTCGGCGATTGAATTTCACCCAATAACAAAATATATGTTTTGGCGGAGATTATTATACTTTGCCAGACAGGGCTGGGACACCAGATTCAGGGTATTGCTATTTTGGCAATTGAATTTCACCCCAGAACAAAATATATGTTTTCCTGGACACTATTATACTTTACTAGCTAGTGCTGGGACACCAGATTCAGGGTATTGCTATTTTGGCAATTAAATTTAACCCCAGAACAAAATATATGTTTTGGCGGACACTATTATACTTTGCCAGTCGGTGCTGGGTCACCAGATTCAGGGTATTGCTATTTTGGCAATTGAATTTGACCCCAGAACAAAATATATGTTTTGGCAGATACTATTATACTTTCCCAGCTAGTGCTGGAACACCAGATTCAGGGTATTGCTATTTTGGCGATTGAATTTCACCCCAGAACAAAATATATGTTTTGGCGGAACTATTATACTTTGCCAGCCAGTGCTGGGACACCAGATTCAGGGTATTGCTATTTTGGCAATTAAATTTAACCCCAGAACAAAATATATATTATGGCGGACACTATTATACATTGCCACTCGGTGCTGGCACATCAGATTCAGGGTATTGCTATATTGGCAATTGAATTTCACCCCAGAACAAAATATATGTTTTGTTGCACACTATTATACTTTGCCAGCCAGTACTGGGACACCAGATTCAGGGTATTGCTATTTTGGCGATTGACTTTAACCCCAGAACAAAATATATATTTTGGCGTTCACTATTATACTTTGCCAGCCAGTGATGTGACACCAGATTCAGGGTATTGCTATTTTGGCAATTGAATTTCACCCCAGAAAAAAATATATGTTTTGGCGGATACTATTATACTGTGCCATCTAGTGCTGGGACACCAGATTCAGGGTATTGCTATTTTGGCGATTGAATTTCACCCCAGAACAAAATATATGTGTTGGTGGAAACTATTATACTTTGCCAGCCAGTGCTGGGACACCAGATTCAGGGTATTGATATTTTGGCAATTGAATTTAACCCCAGAAAAAAATATATGTTTTGGCGGATACTATTATACTGTGCCAGCTAGTGCTGGGACACCATATTCAGGGTATTGCTATTTTGGCAATTAAATTTAACCCATAACAAAATTTATGTTTTGGCGGATACTATGATACTTTGCCAGCTAATGTTGGGACACCAGATTCAGGGTATTGCTATTTTGTCAATTGAATTTCACCCCAGAACAAAATATATGTTTTGGCGGAACTATTATACTTTGCCAGCCAGTGCTGGGACACCAGATTCAGGGTATTGCTATTTTGGCAATTGAATTTCACACCAGAACAAAATATATGTTTTGGCGGATACTATTATACTTTACCAGCCAGTGCTGCGACACCAGATTCAGGGTATTGCTATTCTGCAATTAAATTTAACCCATAACAAAATTTATGTTTTGGTGGACACTATTATACTTTGCCAGTCGGTGCTTGGACACCAGATTCAGGGTATTGCTATTTTGGCAATTGAATTTAAACCCAGAAAAAAATATATGTTTTGGCGGATACTATTATACTGTGCCATCTAGTGCTGGGACACCAGATTCAGGGTATTGCTATTTTGGCAATTGAATTTCACCCCAGAACAAAATATATGTTTTGGTGGAAACTATTATACTTTGCCAGCCAGTGCTGGGACACTAGATTCAAGGTATTGCTATTTTGGCGATTGAATTTCACCTCAGAACAAAATATATGTTTTGGCGGAAACTATTATACTTTGCCAGCCAGTGCTGGGACACCAGATTCAGGGTATTGCTATTTTGGCAATTGAATTTAACCACAGAAAAAAATATATGTTTTGGCGGATACTATTATACTGTGCCAGCTAGTGCTGGGACACCATATTCAGGGTATTGCTATTTTGGCAATTAAATTTAACCCCAGAACAAAATTTATGTTTTGTCGGATACTATGATACTTTGCCAGCTAATGTTGGGACACCAGATTCAGGGTATTGCTATTTTTGCGATTGAATATCACCCCAGAACAAAATATATGTTTTGGCGGAACTATTATACTTTGCCAGCCAGTGCTGGGACACCAGATTCAGGGTATTGCTATTTTGGCAATTGAATTTAACCCCAGAAAAAAATATATGTTTTGGCGGATACTATTATACTGTGCAATCTAGTGCTGGGACACCAGATTCAGGGTATTGCTATTTTGGCAATTGAATTTCACCCCAGAACAAAATATATGATTTGGTGGAAACTATTATACTTTGCCAGCCAGTGCTGGGACACCAGATTCAGGGTATTGCTATTTTGGCGATTGAATTTCACCACAGAACAAAAAATATGTTTTGGCGGAACTATTATACTTTGCCAGCCAGTGCTGGGACACCAGATTCAGGGTATTGCTATTTTGGCAATTGAATTTAACCCCAGAAAAAAATATATGTTTTGGCGGATACTATTATACTGTGCCAGCTAGTGCTGGGACACCATATTCAGGGTATTGCTATTTTGGCAATTAAATTTAACCCCAGAACAAAATATATGTTTTGGCTGACACTATTATACTTATCCAGTTGGTTCTGGGACACCAGATTCAGGGTATTGCTATTTTGGCAATTGAATTTCACCCTAGAAAAAAATATATGTTTTGGTGGATACTATTATACTGTGCCAGTTAGTGCTGGGACACCATATTCAGGGTTTTGCTATTTTGCAATTAAATTTAACCCCAGAACAAAATATATGTTTTGGCTGACACTATTATACTTATCCAGTCGGTTCTGGGACACCAGATTCAGGGTATTGCTATTTTGGCATTTGAATTTCACACCAGAACAAAATATATGTTTTGGCGGATACTATTATACTTTACCAGCCAGTGCTGGGACACCAGATTCAGGGTATTGCTATTTTGCAATTAAATTTAACCCATAACAAAATTTATGTTTTGGTGGACACTATTATACTTTGCCAGTCGGTGCTGGGACACCAGATTCAGGGTATTGCTATTTTGGCAATTGAATTTAACCCGAGACAAAAATATATGTTTTGGCGGATACTATTATACTGTGCCAGCTAGTGCTGGGACACCATATTCAGGGTATTGCTATTATGGCAATTAAATTTAACCCCAGAACAAAATGTATGTTTTGTCGGATACTATGATACTTTGCCAGCTAGTGTTGGGACACCAGATTCAGGGTATTGCTATTTTGGCAATTGAATTTAACCAAAGAAAAAATATATGTTTTGGCGGATACTATTATACTGTGCCAGCTAGTGCTGGGACACCATATTCAGGGCTTTGCTATTTTGGCAATTAAATTTAACCCCAGAACAAAATATATGTTTTGGCTGACACTATTATACTTATCCAGTCGGTTCTGGGACACCAGATTCAGGGTATTGCTATTTTGGCATTTGAATTTCACCCCAGAACAAAATATGTGTTTTGGTGGAAACTATTATACTTTGCCAGCCAGTGTTGGGACACCAGATTCAGGGTATTGCTATTTTGGCGATTGAATTTCACCCAAGAACAAAATATATGTTTTGGCGGAGACTATTATACTTTGCCAGAAAGTGCTGGGACACCAGATTCAGGGTATTGCTATTTTGGCAATTGAATTTCACCCCAGAACAAAATATATGTTTTGCAGGACACTATTATACTTTACTAGACAGTGCTGGGACACCAGATTCAGGGTATTGCTATTTTGGCAATTAAATTTAACCCCAGAATAAAATATATATTTTGGCGGACACTATTATACTTTGCCAGTCGGTGCTGGGACACCAGATTCAGGGTATTGCTATTTTGGCAATTGAATTTCACACCAGATTAAAATATATGTTTTGGCGGATACTATGATACTTTCCCAGCTAGTGCTCGGACATTAGATTCAGGGTATTGCTATATTGGCAATTGAATTTCACCCCAGAACAAAATATATGTTTTGTTGGACACTATTATACTTTGCCAGCCAGTACTGGGACACCAGATTCAGGGTATTGCTATTTTGGCGATTGACTTTCACCCCAGAACAAAATATATATTTTAGCGGACACTATTATACTTTGCCAGCCAGTGCTGTGACACCAGATTCAGGGTATTGCTATTTTGGCAATTGAATTTCACCCCAGAACAAAATATATGTTTTGGCGGACACTATTATACTTTACCAGCCAGTGCTGGGACACCAGATTCAGGGTATTGCTATTTTGGCAATTAAATTTAACCCCAGAACAAAATTTATGTTTTGGCGGATACTATGATACTTTGCCAGCCAGTGCTAGGACACCAGACTCAGGGTATTGCTATTTTGGCAATTGAATTTAACCCCAGAAAAAAATATATGTTTTGGCAGATACTATTATACTGTGCCAGCTAGTGCTGGGACACCAGATTCAGGGTATTGCTATTTTGGCAATTAAATTTAACCCCAGAACAAAATATATGTTTTGGCGGACACTATTATACTTTGCCAGTCGGTGCTGGGACACCAGATTCAGGGTATTGCTATTTTGGCAATTAAATTTAACCCCAGAACAAAATATATGTTTTGGCAGATACTATGATACTTTGCCAGCTAGTGTTGAGACACCAGATTCAGTGTATTGCTATTTTGGAAATTGAATTTCACCCCAGAACAAAATATATATTTTGGCGGAACTATTATACTTTGCCAGCCAGTGCTGGGACACCAGATTCAGGGTATTGCTATTTTGGCAATTGAATTTAACCCCAAAAAATAATATATGTTTTGGCGTAGACTATTCTACTTTGCAAGCCAGTGCTGGGACACCAGATTCAGGGTATTGCTATTTTGGCAATTTAATTTCACCCCAGAAAAAATATATGTTTTGCTGGACACTATTATACTTTACTAGCCAGTGCTGGGACACCATATTCAGGGTATTGCTATTTTGGCAATTAAATTTAACCCCAGAACAAAATATATGTTTTGGCGGACACTATTATACTTTGCCAGTCAGTGCTGGGACACCAGATTCAGAGTATTGCTATTTTGGCAATTAAATTTAACCGCAGAATAAAATATATGTTTTGGCGGATACTATGATACTTTGCCAGCTAGTGTTGGGACACCAGATTCAGTGTATTGCTATTTTGGCAATTGAATTTCACCCCATAACAAAATATATATTTTGGCGGAACTATTATACTTTGCCAGCCATTGCTGGGACACCAGATTCAGGGTATTGCTATTTTGGCAATTGAATTTAACCCCAGAAAAAAATATATGTTTTGGCGGATACTATTATACTTTGCCAGGTAGTGCTGGGACACCAGATTCAGGGTATTGCTGTTTTGGCAATTGAATTTCACCCCAGAACGAAATTATATGTTTTGGTGGACACTATTATACTTTACCAGCCAGTGCTGGGACACCAGATTCAGGGTATTGCTATTTTGGTAATTAAATTTAACCACAGAACAAAATATATGTTTTGGCGGAGACTATTATACTTTGCCAGCCAGTGCTGGGACACCAGATTCAGGGTATTGCTATTTTGGCAATTGAATTTCACCCCAAAAAAAATATATGTTTTGCTGGACACTATTATACTTTACTAGCCAGTGCTGGGACACCAGATTCAGGGTATTGCTATTTTGGCAATTTAATTTAACCCCAGAACAAAATATATGTTTTGGCGGACACTATGATACTTTGCCAGTCAGTGCTGGGACACCAGATTCAGGGTATTGCTATTTTGGCAATTAAATTTAACCCCAGAACAAAATATATGTTTTGGCGGATACTATGATACTTTGCCAGCTAGCGTTGGGACACCAGATTCAGTGTATTGCTATTTTGGCAATTGAATTTCACCCCAGAACAAAATATATATTTTGGCGGAACTATTATACTTTGCCAGCCAGTGCTGGGACACCAGATTCAGGGTATTGCTATTTTGGCAATTGAATTTAACCCCGTAAAAAAAATATATGTTTTGGCGGACACTATTATACTTTACCAGCCAGTGCTGGGACACCAGATTCAGGGTATTGCTATTTTGGTAATTATATTTAACCACAGAACAAAATATATGTTTTAGCGGATACTATGATACTTTACTAGCCAGTGCTGGGACACCAGATTCAGTGTATTGCTATTTTGGCAATTGAATTTCACCCCAGAACAAAATATATGTTTTGGCGGATACTATGATACTTTGCCAGCTAGTGTTGGAACACCAGATTCAGGGTATTGCTATTTCGGCGATTGAATTTCACCCAATAACAAAATATATGTTTTGGCGGAGATTATTATACTTTGCCAGACAGTGCTGGGACACCAGATTCAGGGTATTGCTATTTTGGCAATTGAATTTCACCCCAGAACAAAATATATGTTTTCCTGGACACTATTATACTTTACTAGCTAGTGCTGGGACACCAGATTCAGGGTATTGCTATTTTGGCAATTAAATTTAACCCCAGAACAAAATATATGTTTTGGCGGACACTATTATACTTTGCCAGTCGGTGCTGGGACACCAGATTCAGGGTATTGCTATTTTGGCAATTGAATTTGACCCCAGAACAAAATATATGTTTTGGCAGATACTATTATACTTTCCCAGCTAGTGCTGGAACACCAGATTCAGGGTATTGCTATTTTGGCGATTGAATTTCACCCCAGAACAAAATATATGTTTTGGCGGAACTATTATACTTTGCCAGCCAGTGCTGGGACACCAGATTCAGGGTATTGCTATTTTGGCAATTAAATTTAACCCCAGAACAAAATATATATTATGGCGGACACTATTATACATTGCCACTCGGTGCTGGCACATCAGATTCAGGGTATTGCTATATTGGCAATTGAATTTCACCCCAGAACAAAATATATGTTTTGTTGCACACTATTATACTTTGCCAGCCAGTACTGGGACACCAGATTCAGGGTATTGCTATTTTGGCGATTGACTTTAACCCCAGAACAAAATATATATTTTGGCGTTCACTATTATACTTTGCCAGCCAGTGATGTGACACCAGATTCAGGGTATTGCTATTTTGGCAATTGAATTTCACCCCAGAAAAAATATATGTTTTGGCGGATACTATTATACTGTGCCATCTAGTGCTGGGACACCAGATTCAGGGTATTGCTATTTTGGCGATTGAATTTCACCCCAGAACAAAATATATGTGTTGGTGGAAACTATTATACTTTGCCAGCCAGTGCTGGGACACCAGATTCAGGGTATTGATATTTTGGCAATTGAATTTAACCCCAGAAAAAATATATGTTTTGGCGGATACTATTATACTGTGCCAGCTAGTGCTGGGACACCATATTCAGGGTATTGCTATTTTGGCAATTAAATTTAACCCATAACAAAATTTATGTTTTGGCGGATACTATGATACTTTGCCAGCTAGTGTTGGGACACCAGATTCAGGGTATTGCTATTTTGTCAATTGAATTTCACCCCAGAACAAAATATATGTTTTGGCGGAACTATTATACTTTGCCAGCCAGTGCTGGGACACCAGATTCAGGGTATTGCTATTTTGGCAATTGAATTTCACACCAGAACAAAATATATGTTTTGGCGGATACTATTATACTTTACCAGCCAGTGCTGCGACACTAGATTCAGGGTATTGCTATTTTGCAATTAAATTTAACCCATAACAAAATTTATGTTTTGGTGGACACTATTATACTTTGCCAGTCGGTGCTTGGACACCAGATTCAGGGTATTGCTATTTTGGCAATTGAATTTAAACCCAGAAAAAAATATATGTTTTGGCGGATACTATTATACTGTGCCATCTAGTGCTGGGACACCACATTCAGGGTATTGCTATTTTGGCAATTGAATTTCACCCCAGAACAAAATATATGTTTTGGTGGAAACTATTATACTTTGCCAGCCAGTGCTGGGACACTAGATTCAAGGTATTGCTATTTTGGCGATTGAATTTCACCTCAGAACAAAATATATGTTTTGGCGGAAACTATTATACTTTGCCAGCCAGTGCTGGGACACCAGATTCAGGGTATTGCTATTTTGGCAATTGAATTTAACCACAGAAAAAATATATGTTTTGGCGGATACTATTATACTGTGCCAGCTAGTGCTGGGACACCATATTCAGGGTATTGCTATTTTGGCAATTAAATTTAACCCCAGAACAAAATTTATGTTTTGTCGGATACTATGATACTTTGCCAGCTAGTGTTGGGACACCAGATTCAGGGTATTGCTATTTTTGCGATTGAATATCACCCCAGAACAAAATATATGTTTTGGCGGAACTATTATACTTTGCCAGCCAGTGCTGGGACACCAGATTCAGGGTATTGCTATTTTGGCAATTGAATTTAACCCCAGAAAAAATATATGTTTTGGCGGATACTATTATACTGTGCAATCTAGTGCTGGGACACCAGATTCAGGGTATTGCTATTTTGGCAATTGAATTTCACCCCAGAACAAAATATATGATTTGGTGGAAACTATTATACTTTGCCAGCCAGTGCTGGGACACCAGATTCAGGGTATTGCTATTTTGGCGATTGAATTTCACCACAGAACAAAATATATGTTTTGGCGGAACTATTATACTTTGCCAGCCAGTGCTGGGACACCAGATTCAGGGTATTGCTATTTTGGCAATTGAATTTAACCCCAGAAAAAAATATATGTTTTGGCGGATACTATTATACTGTGCCATCTAGTGCTGGGACACCAGATCCAGGGTATTGCTATTTTGGCAATTGAATTTCACCCCAGAACAAAATATATGTTTTGGTGGAAACTATTATACTTTGCCAGCCAGTGCTGGGACACCAGATTCAGGGTATTGCTATTTTGGAAATTGAATTTCACCCTAGAAAAAAATATATGTTTTGGTGGATACTATTATACTGTGCCAGTTAGTGCTGGGACACCATATTCAGGGTTTTGCTATTTTGCAATTAAATTTAACCCCAGAACAAAATATATGTTTTGGCTGACACTATTATACTTATCCAGTCGGTTCTGGGACACCAGATTCAGGGTATTGCTATTTTGGCATTTGAATTTCACACCAGAACAAAATATATGTTTTGGCGGATACTATTATACTTTACCAGCCAGTGCTGGGACACCAGATTCAGGGTATTGCTATTTTGCAATTAAATTTAACCCATAACAAAATTTATGTTTTGGTGGACACTATTATACTTTGCCAGTCGGTGCTGGGACACCAGATTCAGGGTATTGCTATTTTGGCAATTGAATTTAACCCGAGACAAAAATATATGTTTTGGCGGATACTATTATACTGTGCCAGCTAGTGCTGGGACACCATATTCAGGGTATTGCTATTATGGCAATTAAATTTAACCCCAGAACAAAATGTATGTTTTGTCGGATACTATGATACTTTGCCAGCTAGTGTTGGGACACCAGATTCAGGGTATTGCTATTTTGGCAATTGAATTTAACCAAAGAAAAAATATATGTTTTGGCGGATACTATTATACTGTGCCAGCTAGTGCTGGGACACCATATTCAGGGCTTTGCTATTTTGGCAATTAAATTTAACCCCAGAACAAAATATATGTTTTGGCTGACACTATTATACTTATCCAGTCGGTTCTGGGACACCAGATTCAGGGTATTGCTATTTTGGCATTTGAATTTCACCCCAGAACAAAATATGTGTTTTGGTGGAAACTATTATACTTTGCCAGCCAGTGTTGGGACACCAGATTCAGGGTATTGCTATTTTGGCGATTGAATTTCACCCA
The DNA here is from genome assembly GCA_033119425.1 of Bufotes viridis. Lineage (NCBI taxonomy): Eukaryota > Metazoa > Chordata > Amphibia > Anura > Bufonidae > Bufotes > Bufotes viridis. Next base: position 379,194,334 of record CM065590.1, read on the forward strand.
AGAACAAAATATATGTTTTGGCGGAGACTATTATACTTTGCCAGAAAGTGCTGGGACACCAGATTCAGGGTATTGCTATTTTGGCAATTGAATTTCACCCCAGAACAAAATATATGTTTTGCAGGACACTATTATACTTTACTAGACAGTGCTGGGACACCAGATTCAGGGTATTGCTATTTTGGCAATTAAATTTAACCCCAGAATAAAATATATATTTTGGCGGACACTATTATACTTTGCCAGTCGGTGCTGGGACACCAGATTCAGGGTATTGCTATTTTGGCAATTGAATTTCACACCAGATTAAAATATATGTTTTGGCGGATACTATGATACTTTCCCAGCTAGTGCTCGGACATTAGATTCAGGGTATTGCTATATTGGCAATTGAATTTCACCCCAGAACAAAATATATGTTTTGTTGGACACTATTATACTTTGCCAGCCAGTACTGGGACACCAGATTCAGGGTATTGCTATTTTGGCGATTGACTTTCACCCCAGAACAAAATATATATTTTAGCGGACACTATTATACTTTGCCAGCCAGTGCTGTGACACCAGATTCAGGGTATTGCTATTTTGGCAATTGAATTTCACCCCAGAACAAAATATATGTTTTGGTGGACACTATTATACTTTACCAGCCAGTGCTGGGACACCAGATTCAGGGTATTGCTATTTTGGCAATTAAATTTAACCCCAGAACAAAATTTATGTTTTGGCGGATACTATGATACTTTGCCAGCCAGTGCTAGGACACCAGACTCAGGGTATTGCTATTTTGGCAATTGAATTTAACCCCAGAAAAAATATATGTTTTGGCAGATACTATTATACTGTGCCAGCTAGTGCTGGGACACCAGATTCAGGGTATTGCTATTTTGGCAATTAAATTTAACCCCAGAACAAAATATATGTTTTGGCGGACACTATTATACTTTTGCCAGTCAGTGCTGGGACACCAGATTCAGGGTATTGCTATTTTGGCAATTGAATTTCACCCCAGAACAAAATATATGTTTTGGCGGATACTATTATACTTTGCCAGCCAGTGCTGGGACACCAGATTCAGGGTATTGCTATTTTGGCAATTGAATTTAACCCCAGAACAAAATATATGTTTTGGCGGAGACTATTATACTTTGCCAGCCAGTGCTGGGACACCAGATTCAGGGTATTGCTATTTTGGCAATTGAATTTCACCCCAGAACAAAATATATGTTTTGGTGGACACTATTATACTTTACTAGACAGTGCTGGGACACCAGATTCAGGGTATTGCTATTTTGGCAATTAAATTTAACCCCAGAACAAAATATATATTTTGGCGGACACTATTATACTTTGCCAGTCAGTGCTGGGACATCAGATTAAGGGTATTGCTATATTGGCAATTGAATTTCACCCCAGAACAAAATATATGTTTTGTTGGACACTATTATACTTTGCCAGCCAGTACTGGGACACCAGAATCAGGGTATTGCTATTTTGGCGATTGACTTTCACCCCAGAACAAAATATATATTTTGGCGGATACTATTATACTTTGCCAGCCAGTGCTGTGACACCAGATTCAGGGTATTGCTATTTTGGCAATTGAATTTCACCCCAGAACAAAATATATGTTTTGGTGGACAATATTATACTTTACCAGCCAGTGCTGGGACACCAGATTCAGGGTATTGCTATTTTGGCAATTAAATTTAACACCAGAACAAAATATATGTTTTGGCGGATACTATGATACTTTGCCAGCCAGTGCTGGGACACCAGATTAAGGGTATTGCTATTTTGGCAATTAAATTTAACCCCAGAACAAAATATATGTTTTGGCGGACACTATTATACTTTGCCAGTCGGTTCTGGGACACCAGATTCAGGGTATTGCTATTTTGTCAATTGCATTTCACCCCAGAACAAAATATTAGTTTTGGCGTTACTATTATACTTTGCCAGCCAGTGCTGGGACACCAGATTCAGGGTATTGCTATTTTGGCAATTGAATTTCACACCAGAACAAAATATATGTTTTGGCGGATACTATTATACTTTACCAGCCAGTGCTGGGACACCAGATTCAGGGTATTGCTATTTTGCAATTAAATTTCACCCCAGAACAAAATATATGTTTTGGCGGACACTATTATACTTTACCAGCCAGTGCTGGGACACCAGATTCAGGGTATTGCTATTTTGGCAATTAAATTTAACCCCAGAACAAAATTTATGTTTTGGCGGATACTATGATACTTTGCCAGCCAGTGCTAGGACACCAGACTCAGGGTATTGCTATTTTGGCAATTGAATTTAACCCCAGAAAAAAATATATGTTTTGGCAGATACTATTATACTGTGCCAGCTAGTGCTGGGACACCAGATTCAGGGTATTGCTATTTTGGCAATTAAATTTAACCCCAGAACAAAATATATGTTTTGGCGGACACTATTATACTTTGCCAGTCGGTTCTGGGACACCAGATTCAGGGTATTACTATTTTGGCAATTGAATTTTACCCCAGAACAAAATATATGTTTTGGCGGATACTATTATACTTTTCCAGCCAGTGTTGGGACACCAGATTCAGGGTATTGCTATTTTGGCGATTGAATTTAACCCCAAGAACAAAATATATGTTTTGGCGGAGACTATTATACTTTGCCAGCCAGTGCTGGGACACCAGTTTCAGGGTATTGCTATTTTGGCAATTGAATTTCACCCCATAACAAAATATATGTTTTGGTGGACACTATTATACTTTACTAGACAGTGCTGGGACACCAGATTCAGGGTATTGCTATTTTGGCAATTAAATTTAACCCCAGAACAAAATATATATTTTGGCGGACACTATTATACTTTGCCAGTCGGTGCTGGGACATCAGATTAAGGGTATTGCTATATTGGCAATTGAATTTCACCCCAGAACAAAATATATGTTTTGTTGAACACTATTATACTTTGCCAGCCAGTACTGGGACACCAGATTCAGGGTATTGCTATTTTGGCGATTGACTTTCCCCCCAGAACAAAATATATATTTTGGCGTATACTATTATACTTTGCCAGCCAGTGCTGTGACACCAGATTCAGGGTATTGCTATTTTGGCAATTGAATTTCACCCCAGAACAAAATATATGTTTTGGTGGACACTATTATACTTTACCAGCCAGTGCTGGGACACCAGATTCAGGGTATTGCTATTTTGGCAATTAAATTTAACACTAGAACGAAATTTATGTTTTGGCGGATACTATGATACTTTGCCAGCCAGTGCTGGGACACCAGATTCAGGGTATTGCTATTTTGGCAATTAAATTTAACCCCAGAACAAAATATATGTTTTGGCGGACACTATTATACTTTGCCAGTCGGTTCTGGGACACCAGATTCAGGGTATTGCTATTTTGTCAATTGCATTTCACCCCAGAACAAAATATTAGTTTTGGCGTTACTATTATACTTTGCCAGCCAGTGCTGGGACACCAGATTCAGGGTATTGCTATTTTGGCAATTGAATTTCACACCAGAACAAAATATATGTTTTGGCGGATACTATTATACTTTACCAGCCAGTGCTGGGACACCAGATTCAGGGTATTGCTATTTTGCAATTAAATTTAACCCCATAACAAAATTTATGTTTTGACGGACACTATTATACTTTGCCAGTCAGTGCTGGGACAACAGATTCAGGGTATTGCTATTTTGGGAATTGAATTTAACCCCAGAAAAAAATATATGTTTTGGTGGATACTATTATACTGTGCCATCTAGTGCTGGGACACCAGATTCAGGGTATTGCTATTTTGGCGATTGAATTTCACCCCAGAACAAAATATATGTTTTGGCGGAACTATTATACTTTGCCAGCCAGTGCTGGGACACCAGATTCAGTGTATTGCTATTTTGGCAATTTAATTTAACCCCAGAAAAAAATATATGTTTTGGCGGATACTATTATACTGTGCCAGCTAGTGCTGGGACCCCATATTCAGGGTATTGCTATTTTGGCAATTAAATTTAACCCCAGAACAAAATTTATGTTTTGTCGGATACTATGATACTTTGCCAGCTAGTGTTGGGACACCAGATTCAGGGTATTGCTATTTTTGCGATTGAATATCACCCCAGAACAAAATATATGTTTTGGCGGAACTATTATACTTTGCCAGCCAGTGCTGGGACACCAGATTCAGGGTATTGCTATTTTGGCAATTGAATTTAACCCCAGAACAAAATATATGTTTTGGCGGATACTATTATACTGTGCCATCTAGTGCTGGGACACCAGATTCAGGGTATTGCTATTTTGGCAATTGAATTTCACCCCAGAACAAAATTTATGTTTTGGTGGAAACTATTATACTTTGCCAGCCAGTGCTGGGACACCAGATTCAGGGTATTGCTATTTTGGCGATTGAATTTCACCCCAAACAAAATATATGTTTTGGCGGAAATATTATACTTTGCCAGCCAGTGCTGGGACACCAGATTCAGGGTATTGCTATTTTGGCAATTGAATTTAACCCCAGAAAAAAATATATGTTTTGGCGGATACTATTATACTGTGCCAGCTAGTGCTGGGACACCATATTCAGGGTATTGCTATTTTGGCATTTAAATTTAACCCCAGAACAAAATATATGTTTTGGCTGACACTATTATACTTATCCAGTTGGTTCTGGGACACCAGATTCAGGGTATTGCTATTTTGGCGATTGAATTTCACCCCAGAACAAAATATATGTTTTGGCGGAACTATTATACTTTGCCAGCCAGTGCTGGGACACCAGATTCAGGGTATTGCTATTTTGGCAATTGAATTTAACCCCTGAACAAAATATATGTTTTGGCTGACACTATTAAACTTATCCAGTTGGTTCTGGGACACCAGATTCAGGGTATTGCTATTTTGGCAATTGAATTTCACCCCAGAACAAAATATATGTTTTGGAGAATACTATTATACTTTCCCAGCTAGTGTTGGGACACCAGATTCAGAGTATTGCTATTTTGGCGATTGAATTTCACCCAAGAACAAAATATATGTTTTGGCAGAGACTATTATACTTTACCAGCCAGTGCTGGGACACCAGATTCAGGGTATTGCTATTTTGGCAATTAAATTTAACCCCAGAACAAAATTTATGTTTTGGCGGATACTATGATAATTTGCCAGCCAGTGCTGGGACACCAGATTCAGGGTATTGCTATTTTGGCAATTGAATTTCACCCCAGAACAAAATATATGTTTTGGTGGAAACTATTATACTTTGCCAGCCAGTGCTGGGACACCAGATTCAGGGTATTGCTATTTTGGCGATTGAATTTCACCCCAGAACAAAATATATGTTTTGGCGGAACTATTATACTTTGCCAGCCAGTGCTGGGACACCAGATTCAGGGTATTGCTATTTTGGCAATTGAATTTAACCCAAGAAAAAAATATATGTTTTGGCGGATACTATTATACTGTGCCAGCTAGTGCTGGGACACCATATTCAGGGTACTGCTATTTTGGCAATTAAATTTAACCCCAGAACAAAATTTATGTTTTGTCGGATACTATGATACTTTGCCAGCTAGTGTTGGGACACCTGATTCAGGGTATTGCTATTTTTGCGATTCAATATCACCCCAGAACAAAATATATGTTTTGAAGGAACTATTATACTTTGCCAGACAATGCTGGGACACCAGATTCAGGGTATTGCTATTTTGGCAATTGAATTTAACCCCAGAAAAAAATATATGTTTTGGCGGATACTATTATACTGTGCCATCTAGTGCTGGGACACCAGATTCAGGGTATTGCTATTTTGGCAATTGAATTTCACCTCAGAACAAAATATATGTTTTGGTGGAAACTATTATACTTTGCCAGCCAGTGCCAGTGTTTTGGCGGATACTATTATACTGTGCCAGCTAGTGCTGGGACACCATATTCAGGGTTTTGCTATTTTGGCAATTAAATTTAACCCCAGAACAAAATATATGTTTTGGCTGACACTATTAAACTTATCCAGTTGGTTCTGGGACACCAGATTCAGGGTATTGCTATTTTGGCAATTGAATTTCACCCCAGAACAAAATATATGTTTTGGAGAATACTATTATACTTTCCCAGCTAGTGTTGGGACACCAGATTCAGAGTATTGCAATTTTGGCGACTGAATTTAACCCAAGAACAAAATATATGTTTTGGCAGAGACTATTATACTTTGCCAGCCAGTGCTGGGACACCAGATTCAGGGTATTGCTATTTTGGCAATTGAATTTCACCCCGGAACAAAATATATGTTTTGGTGGAAACTATTATACTTTGCCAGCCAGTGCTGGGACACCATATTCAGGGTACTGCTATTTTGGCAATTAAATTTAACCCCAGAACAAAATTTATGTTTTGTCGGATACTATGATACTTTGCCAGCTAGTGTTGGGACACCAGATTCAGGGTATTGCTATTTTTGCGATTGAATATCACCCCAGAACAAAATATATGTTTTGAAGGAACTATTATACTTTGCCAGCCAGTGCTGGGATTCCAGATTCAGGGTATTGCTATTTTGGCAATTGAATTTAACCCCAGAAAAAAATATATGTTTTGGCGGATACTATAATACTTTCCCAGCTAGTGTTGGGACACCAGATTCAGGGTATTGCTATTTTGGCAATTGAATTTCACCCCAGAACAAAATATATGTTTTGGCGGATACTATAATACTTTCCCAGCTAGTGTTGGGACACCAGATTCAGGGTATTGCTATTTTGGCGATTGAATTTCACCCAAGAACAAAATATATGTTTTGGCGGAGACTATTATACTTTGCCAGCCAGTGCTGGGACACCAGATTCAGGGTATTGCTATTTTGGCAATTGAATTTCACCCCAGAACAAAATATATGTTTTGCAGGACACTATTATACTTTACTAGACAGTGCTGGGACACCAGATTCAGGGTATTGCTATTTTGGCAATTAAATTTAACCCCAGAACAAAATATATATTTTGGCGGACACTATTATACTTTGCCAGTCGGTGCTGGGACACCAGATTCAGGGTATTGCTATTTTGGCAATTGAATTTCACACCAGATTAAAATATATGTTTTGGCGGATACTATTATACTTTCCCAGCTAGTGCTGGGACATTAGATTCAGGGTATTGCTATATTGGCAATTGAATTTTACCCCAGAACAAAATATATGTTTTGTTGGACACTATTATACTTTGCCAGCCAGTACTGGGACACCAGATTCAGGGAATTGCTATTTTTGCGATTGAATATCACCCCAGAAAAAAATATATGTTTTGGCGGAACTATTATACTTTGCCAGCCAGTGCTGGGACACCAGATTCAGGGTATTGCTATTTTGGCAATTGAATTTAACCCCAGAAAAAAATATATGTTTTGGCGGATACTATTACACTGTGCCATCTAGTGCTGGGACACCAGATTCAGGGTATTGCTATTTTGGCAATTGAATTTCACCCCAGAACAAAATATATGTTTTGGCGGAACTATTATACTTTGCCAGCCAGTGCTGGAACACCAGATTCAGGGTATTGGTATTTTGGCAATTGAATTTAACCCCAGAAAAAAATATATGTTTTGGCGTATACTATTATACTGTGCCAGCTAGTGTTGGGACACCAGATTCAGGGTATTGCTATTTTGTCAATTGAATTTCACCCCAGAACAAAATATATGTTTTGGCGGAACTATTATACTTTGCCAGCCAGTGCTGGGACACCAGATTCAGGGTATTGCTATTTTGGCAATTGAATTTCACACCAGAACAAAATATATGTTTTGGCGGATACTATTATACTTTACCAGCCAGTGCTGGGACACCAGATTCAGGGTATTGCTATTTTGCAATTAAATTTAACCCATAACAAAATTTATGTTTTGGCGGATACTATGATACTTTGCCAGCTAGTGTTGGGACACCAGATTCAGGGTATTTCTATTTTGGCAATTGAATTTCACCCCAGAACAAAATATATGTTTTGGCGGACACTATTATACTATGCCAGTCGGTGCTGGGACACCAGATTCAGGGTATTGCTATTTTGGCAATTGAATTTAAACCCAGAAAAAAATATATGTTTTGGCGGATACTATTATACTGTGCCATCTAGTGCTGGGACACCAGATTCAGGGTATTGCTATTTTGGCAATTGAATTTCACCCCAGAAACAAATATATGTTTTGGTGGAAACTATTATACTTTGCCAGACAGTGCTGGGACACTAGATTCAAGGTATTGCTATTTTGGCGAATGAATTTCACCCCAGAACAAAATATATGTTTTGGCGGAACTATTATACTTTGCCAGCCAGTGCTGGGACACCAGATTCAGGGTATTGCTATTTTGGCAATTGAATTTAACCACAGAAAAAAATATATGTTTTGGCGGATACTATTATACTGTGCCAGCTAGTGCTGGGACACCATATTCAGGGCTTTGCTATTTTGGCAATTAAATTTAACCCCAGAACAAAATATATGTTTTGGCTGACACTATTATACTTATCCAGTCGGTTCTGGGACACCAGATTCAGGGTATTACTATTTTGGCATTTGAATTTCACCCCAGAACAAAATATATGTTTTGGCGGATACTATTATACTTTCCCAGCTAGTGTTGGGACACCAGATTCAGGGTATTGCTATTTTGGCGATTGAATTTCACCCAATATATATTTTGGCGGACACTATTATACTTTGCCAGCCAGTGCTGTGACACCAGATTCAGGGTAGTGCTATTTTGGCAATTGAATTTCACCCCAGAACAAAATATATGTTTTGGCGGACACTATTATACTTTACCAGCCAGTGCTGGGACACCAGATTCAGGGTATTTCTATTTTGGCAATTGAATTTCACACCAGATTAAAATATATGTTTTGGTGGATACTATGATACTTTCCCAGCTAGTGCTCGGACATTAGATTCAGGGTATTGCTATATTGGCAATTGAATTTCACCCCAGAACAAAATATATGTTTTGTTGGACACTATTATACTTTGCCAGCCAGTACTGGGACACCAGATTGAGGGTATTGCTATTTTGGCGATTGACTTTCACCCAAGAACAAAATATATGTTTTGGCGGAGACTATTATACTTTGCCAGCCAGTGCTGGGACACCAGATTCAGGGTATTGCTATTTTGGCAATTGAATTTCACCCCAGAACAAAATATATGTTTTGCAGGACACTATTATACTTTACTAGACAGTGCTGGGACACCAGATTCAGGGTATTGCTATTTTGGCAATTAAATTTAACCCCAGAACAAAATATATATTTTGGCGGACACTATTATACTTTGCCAGTCGGTGCTGGGACACCAGATTCAGGGTATTGCTATTTTGGCAATTGAATTTCACACCAGATTAAAATATATGTTTTGGCGGATACTATGATATTTTCCCAGCTAGTGCTCGGACATTAGATTCAGGGTATTGCTATATTGGCAATTGAATTTCACCCCAGAACAAAATATATGTTTTGTTGGACACTATTATACTTTGCCAGCCAGTACTGGGACACCAGATTCAGGGTATTGCTATTTTGGCGATTGACTTTCACCCCAGAACAAAATATATATTTTGGCGGACACTATTATACTTTGCCAGCCAGTGCTGTGACACCAGATTCAGGGTATTGCTATTTTGGCAATTGAATTTCACCCCAGAACAAAATATATGTTTTGGCGGACACTATTATACTTTACCAGCCAGTGCTGGGACACCAGATTCAGGGTATTTCTATTTTGGCAATTGAATTTCACAACAGATTAAAATATATGTTTTGGCGGATACTATGATACTTTCCCAGCTAGTGCTCGGACATTAGATTCAGGGTATTGCTATATTGGCAATTGAATTTCACCCCAGAACAAAATATATGTTTTGTTGGACACTATTATACTTTGCCAGCCAGTACTGGGACACCAGATTGAGGGTATTGCTATTTTGGCGATTGACTTTCACCCCAGAACCAAATATATATTTTGGCGGACACTATTATACTTTGCCAGCCAGTGCTGTGACACCAGATTCAGGGTATTGCTATTTTGGCAATTGAATTTCACCCCAGAACAAAATATATGTTTTGGCGGACACTATTATACTTTCCAGCCAGTGCTGGGTCACCAGATTCAGGGTATTGCTATTTTGGCAATTAAATTTAACCCCAGAACAAAATTTATGTTTTGGCGGATACTATGATACTTTGCCAGCTAGTGTTGGGACACCAGATTCAGGGTATTGCTATTTTTGCGATTGAATATCACCCCAGAACAAAATATATGTTTTGGCGGAACTATTATACTTTGCCAGCCAGTGCAGGGACACCAGATTCAGGGTATTGCTATTTTGGCAATTGAATTTAACCCCAGAAAAAAATATATGTTTTGGCGGATACTATTATACTGTGCCAGCTAGTGCTGGGACACCAGATTCAGGGTATTTCTATTTTGTCAATTGAATTTCACCCCAGAACAAAATATATGTTTTGGCGGAACTATTATACTTTGCCAGCCAGTGCTGGGACACCAGATTCAGGGTATTGCTATTTTGGCAATTGAATTTCACACCAGAACAAAATATATGTTTTGGCGGATACTACATTACCAGCCAGTGCTGGGACACCAGATTCAGGGTATTGCTATTTTGCAATTAAATTTAACCCATAACAAAATTTATGTTTTGGCGGATACTATGATACTTTGCCATCTAGTGTTGGGACACCAGATTCAGGGTATTGCTATTTTGGCAATTGAATTTCACCCCAGAACAAAATATATGTTTTGGCGGACACTATTATACTGTGCCATCTAGTGCTGGGACACCAGATTCAGGGTATTGCTATTTTGGCAATTGAATTTCACCCCAGAACAAAATATATGTTTTGGTGGAAACTATTATACTTTGCCAGCCAGTGCTGGGACACTAGATTCAAGGTATTGCTATTTTGGCGATTGAATTTCACCCCAGAACAAAATATATGTTTTGGCGGAACTATTATACTTTGCCAGCCAGTGCTGGGACACCAGATTCAGGGTATTGCTATTTTGGCAATTGAATTTAACCACAGAAAAAAATATATGTTTTGGCGGATACTATTATACTGTGCCAGCTAGTGCTGGGACACCATATTCAGGGTATTGCTATTTTGGCAATTAAATTTAACCCCAGAACAAAATTTATGTTTTGTCGGATACTATGATACTTTGCCAGCTAGTGTTGGGACACCAGATTCAGGGTATTGCTATTTTGGCAATTGAATTTCACCCCAGAACAAAATATATGTTTTGGTGGAAACTATTATACTTTTCCAGACAGTGCTGGGACACTAGATTCAAGGTATTGCTATTTTGGCGATTGAATTTCACCCCAGAACAAAATATATGTTTTGGCGGAACTATTATACTTTGCCAGCCAGTGCTGGGACACCAGATTCAGGGTATTGCTATTTTGGCAATTGAATTTAACAACAGAAAAAAATATATGTTTTGGCGGATACTATTATACTGTGCCAGCTAGTGCTGGGACACCATATTCAGGGTATTGCTATTATGGCAATTAAATTTAACCCCAGAACAAAATGTATGTTTTGTCGGATACTATGATACTTTGCCAGCTAGTGTTGGGACACCAGATTCAGGGTATTGCTATTTTGGCAATTGAATTTAACCACAGAAAAAAATATATGTTTTGGCGGATACTATTATACTGTGCCAGCTAGTGCTGGGACACCATATTCAGGGCTTTGCTATTTTGGCAATTAAATTTAACCCCAGAACAAAATATATGTTTTGGCTGATACTATTATACTTATCCAGTCGGTTCTGGGACTCCAGATTCAGGGTATTGCTATTTTGGCATTTGAATTTCACCTCAGAACAAAATATATGTTTTGGCGGATACTATTATACTTTCCCAGCTTGTGTTGGGACACCAGATTCAGGGTATTGCTATTTTGGCAATTAAATTAAACCCCAGAACAAAATATATATTTTGGCGGACACTATTATACTTTGCCAGTCGGTGCTGGGACACCAGATTCAGGGTATTGCTATTTTGGCAATTGAATTTCACACCAGATTAAAATATATGTTTTGGCGGATACTATGATACTTTCCCAGCTAGTGCTCGGACATTAGATTCAGGGTATTGCTATATTGGCAATTGAATTTCACCCCAGAACAAAATATATGTTTTGTTGGACACTATTATACTTTGCCAGCCAGTACTGGGACACCAGATTCAGGGTATTGCTATTTTGGCGATTGACTTTCACCCCAGAACAAAATATATATTTTGGCGGACACTATTATACTTTGCCAGCCAGTGCTGTGACACCAGATTCAGGGTATTGCTATATTGGCAATTGAATTTCACCCCAGAACAAAATATATGTTTTGTTGGACACTATTATACTTTGCCAGCCAGTACTGGGACACCAGATTCAGGGTATTGCTATTTTGGCGATTGACTTTCACCACAGAACAAAATATATATTTTGGCGGACACTATTATACTTTGCCAGCCAGTGCTGTGACACCAGATTCAGGGTATTGCTATTTTGGCAATTGAATTTCACCCCAGAACAAAATATATGTTTTTGCGGACACTATTATACTTTACCAGCCAGTGCTGGGACACCAGATTCAGGGTATTGCTATTTTGGCAATTAAATTTAACCCCAGAACAAAATTTATGTTTTGGCGGATACTATGATACTTTGCCAGCTAGTGTTGGGACACCAGATTCAGGGTATTGCTATTTTTGCGATTGAATATCACCCCAGAACAAAATATATGTTTTGGCGGAACTATTATACTTTGCCAGCCAGTGCAGGGACACCAGATTCAGGGTATTGCTATTTTGGCAATTGAATTTAACCCCAGAAAAAAATATATGTTTTGGCGGATACTATTATACTGTGCCAGCTAGTGCTGGGACACCAGATTCAGGGTATTTCTATTTTGTCAATTGAATTTCACCCCAGAACAAAATATATGTTTTGGCGGAACTATTATACTTTGCCAGCCAGTGCTGGGACACCAGATTCAGGGTATTGCTATTTTGGCAATTGAATTTCACACCAGAACAAAATATATGTTTTGGCGGACACTATTATACTTTGCCAGTCGGTGCTGGGACACCAGATTCAGGGTATTGCCATTTTGGCAATTGAATTTAAACCCAGAAAAAAATATATGTTTTGGCGGAGACTATTATACTGTGCCATCTAGTGCTGGGACACCAGATTCAGGGTATTGCTATTTTGGCAATTGAATTTCACCCCAGAACAAAATATATGTTTTGGTGGAAACTATTATACTTTGCCAGCCAGTGCTGGGACACTAGATTCAGGGTATTGCTATTTTGGCGATTGAATTTCACCCAAGAACAAAATATATGTTTTGGCGGATACTATTATACTGTGCCAGCTAGTGCTGGGACACCATATTCAGGGTATTGCTATTTTGGCAATTAAATTTAACCCCAGAAAAAAATATATGTTTTGTCGGATACTATGATACTTTGCCAGCTAGTGTTGGGACACCAGATTCAGGGTATTGCTATTTTTGCGATTGAATATCACCCCAGAACAAAATATATGTTTTGGCGGAACTATTATACTTTGCCAGCCAGTGCTGGGACACCAGATTCAGGGTATTGCTATTTTGACAATTGAATTTCACCCCAGAACAAAATATATATTTTGGCGGACACTATTATAGTTTACCAGCCAGTGCTGCGACACCAGATTCAGGGTATTGCTATTTTGGCAATTAAATTTAACCCCAGAACAAAATTTATGTTTTGGCGGATACTATGATACTTTGCCAGCTAGTGTTGGGACACCAGATTCAGGGTATTGCTCTTTTTGCGATTGAATATCACCCCAGAACAAAATATATGTTTTGGCGGAACTATTATACTTTGCCAGCCAGTGCTGGGACACCAGATTCAGGGTATTGCTATTTTGGCAATTGAATTTAACCCCAGAAAAAAATATATGTTTTGGTGGATACTATTATACTGTGCCATCTAGTGCTGGGACACCAGATTCAGGGTATTGCTATTTTGGCAATTGAATTTCACCCCAGAACAAAATATATGTGTTGGTGGAAACTATTATACTTTGCATGCCAGTGCTGGGACACCAGATTCAGGGTATTGCTATTTTGGCAATTGAATTTCACCCCAGAACAAACTATATGTTTTGATGGACACTATGAAATCTGGCCTGCAACTGCTGGGACACCAGATTCAGGGTATTGCTATTTTGTCAATTGAATTTCACCCCAGAACAAAATATATGTTTTGGCGGAACTATTATACTTTGCCAGCCAGTGCTGGGACACCAGATTCAGGGTATTGCTATTTTGGCAATTGGATTTCACACCAGAACAAAATATATGTTTTGGCGGAACTATTATACTTTGCCAGCCTGTGCTGGAACACCAGATTCAGGGTATTGGTATTTTGGCAATTGAATTTAACCCCAGAAAAAAATATATGTTTTGGCGGATACTATTATACTGTGCCAGCTAGTGCTGGGACACCATATTCAGGGTATTGCTATTTTGGCAATTAAATTTAACCCATAACAAAATTTATGTTTTGGCGGATACTATGATACTTTGCCAGCTAGTGTTGGGACACCAGATTCAGGGTATTGCTAATTTGTCAATTGAATTTCACCCCAGAACAAAATATATGTTTTGGCGGAACTATTATACTTTGCCAGCCAGTGCTGGGACACCAGATTCAGGGTATTGCTATTTTGGCAATTGAATTTCACACCAGAACAAAATATATGTTTTGGCGGTTACTATTATACTTTACCAGCCAGTGCTGGGACACCAGATTCAGGGTATTGCTATTTTGCAATTAAATTTAACCCATAACAAAATTTATGTTTTGGCGGATACTATGATACTTTGCCAGCTAGTGTTGGGACACCAGATTCAGGGTATTGCTATTTTGGCAATTGAATTTCACCCCAGAACAAAATATATGTTTTGGTGGAAAATATTATACTTTGCCAGACAATGCTGGGACACTAGATTCAAGGTATTGCTATTTTGGCGATTGAATTTCACCCCAGAACAAAATATATGTTTTGCTGAACACTATTATACTTTACGAGCCAGTGCTGTGACACCAGATTCAGGGTATTGCTATTTTGGCAATTAAATTTAACCCCAGAACAAAATTTATGTTTTGGCGGATACTATGATACTTTGCCAGCCAGTGTTGGGACACCAGATTCAGGGTATTGCTATTTTGGCAATTGAATTTCACCCCAGAACAAAATATATGTTTTGGTGGAAACTATTATACTTTGCCAGCCAGTGCTGGGACACCATATTCAGGGTACTGCTATTTTGGCAATTAAATTTATCCCCAGAACAAAATTTATGTTTTGTCGGATACTATGATACTTTGCCAGCTAGTGTTGGGACACCAGATTCAGTGTATTGCTATTTTTGCGATTGAATATCACCCCAGAACAAAATATATGTTTTGAAGGAACTATTATACTTTGCTAGCCAGTGCTGGGATTCCAGATTCAGGGTATTGCTATTTTGGCAATTGAATTTAACCCCAGAAAAAAATATATGTTTTGGCGGATACTATTATACTGTGCCATCTAGTGCTGGGACACCAGATTCAGGGTATTGCTATTTTGGCAATTGAATTTCACCTCAGAACAAAATATATGTTTTGGTGGAAACTGTTATACTTTGCCAGCCAGTGCTGGGACACCAGATTCAGGGTATTGCTATTTTGGCGATTGAATTTCACCCCAGAACAAAATATATGTTTTGGCGGAACTATTATACTTTGCCAGCCAGTGCTGGGACACCAGATTCAGGGTATTGCTATTTTGGCAATTGAATTAAACCCCAGAAAAAAATATATGTTTTGGCGGATACTATTATACTGTGTCAGCTAGTGCTGGGACACCATATTCAGGGTTTTGCTATTTTGGCAATTAAATTTAACCCCAGAACAAAATATATGTTTTGGCTGACACTATTATACTTATCCAGTCGGTTCTGGGACACCAGATTCAGGGTATTGCTATTTTGGCATTTGAATTTCACCCCAGAACAAAATATATGTTTTGGCGGATACTATTATACTTTCCCAGCTAGTGTTGGGACACCAGATTCAGGGTATTGCTATTTTGGCGATTGAATTTCACCCAAGAACAAAATATATGTTATGGCGGAGACTATTAAACTTATCCAGTTGGTTCTGGGACACCAGATTCAGGGTATTGCTATTTTGGCAATTGAATTTCACCCCGGAACAAAATATATGTTTTGCTGGACACTATTATACTTTACCAGCCAGTGCTGGGACACCAGATTCAGGGTATTGCTATTTTGGCAATTAAATTTAACCCCAGAACAAAATTTATGTTTTGGCGGATACTATGATACTTTGCCAGCCAGTGCTGGGACACCAGATTCAGGGTATAGCTATTTTGGCAATTGAATTTCACCCCAGAACAAAATATATGTTTTGGTGGAAACTATTATACTTTGCCAGCCAGTGCTGGGACACCAGATTCAGGGTATTGCTATTTTGGCGATTGAATTTCACCCCAGAACAAAATATATGTTTTGGCGGAACTATTATACTTTGCCAGCCAGTGCTGGGACACCAGATTCAGGGTATTGCTATTTTGGCAATTGAATTTAACCCAAGAAAAAAATATATGTTTTGGCGGATACTATTATACTGTGCCAGCTAGTGCTGGGACACCATATTCAGGGTATTGCTATTTTGGCAATTAAATTTAACCCCAGAACAAAATTTATGTTTTGTCGGATACTATGATACTTTGCCAGCTAGTGTTGGGACACCAGATTCAGGGTATTGCTATTTTTGCGATTGAATATCACCCCAGAACAAAATATATGTTTTGAAGGAACTAATATACTTTGCCAGCCAGTGCTGGGACACCAGATTCAGGGTATTGCTATTTTGGCAATTGAATTTAACCCCAGAAAAAATATATGTTTTGGCGGATACTATTATACTGTGCCATCTAGTGCTGGGACACCAGATTCAGGGTATTGCTATTTTGGCAATTGAATTTCACCTCAGAACAAAATATATGTTTTGGTGGAAACTATTATACTTTGCCAGCCAGTGCCAGTGTTTTGGCGGATACTATTATACTGTGCCAGCTAGTGCTGGGACACCATATTCAGGGTATTGCTATTTTGGCAATTAAATTTAACCCCAGAACAAAATATATGTTTTGGCTGACACTATTATACTTATCCAGTCGGTTCTGGGACACCAGATTCAGGGTATTGCTATTTTGGCATTTGAATTTCACCCCAGAACAAAATATATGTTTTGGCGGATACTATAATACTTTCCCAGCTAGTGTTGGGACACCAGATTCAGGGTATTGCTATTTTGGCGATTGAATTTCACCCAAGAACAAAATATATGTTTTGGCGGAGACTATTATACTTTGCCAGCCAGTGCTGGGACACCATATTCAGGGTATTGCTATTTTGGCAATTGAATTTCACCCCAGAACAAAATATATATTTTGGCGGACACTATTATACTTTGCCAGTCGGTGCTGGGACACCAGATTCAGGGTATTGCTATTTTGGCAATTGAATTTCACACCAGATTAAAATATATGTTTTGGCGGATACTATTATACTTTCCCAGCTAGTGCTGGGACATTAGATTCAGGGTATTGCTATATTGGCAATTGAATTTTACCCCAGAACAAAATATATGTTTTGTTGGACACTATTATACTTTGCCAGCCAGTACTGGGACACCAGATTCAGGGAATTGCTATTTTTGCGATTGAATATCACCCCAGAAAAAAATATATGTTTTGGCGGAACTATTATACTTTGCCAGCCAGTGCTGGGACACCAGATTCAGGGTATTGCTATTTTGGCAATTGAATTTAACCCCAGAAAAAAATATATGTTTTGGCGGATACTATTACACTGTGCCATCTAGTGCTGTGACACCAGATTCAGGGTATTGCTATTTTGGCGATTGAATTTCACCCCAGAACAAAATATATGTTTTGGTGGAAACTATTATACTTTGCCAGCCAGTGCTGGGACACCAGATTCAGGGTATTGCTATTTTGGCGATTGAATTTCACCCCAGAACAAAATATATGTTTTGGCGGAACTATTATACTTTGCCAGCCAGTGCTGGAACACCAGATTCAGGGTATTGGTATTTTGGCAATTGAATTTAACCCCAGAAAAAAATATATGTTTTGGCGGATACTATTATACTGTGCCAGCTAGTGCTGGGACACCAGATTCAGGGTATTGCTATTTTGGCAATTGAATTTAACCCATAACAAAATTTATGTTTTGGCGGATACTATGATACTTTGCCAGCTAGTGCTGGGACACCAGATTCAGGGTATTGCTATTTTGGCAATTGAATTTCACCCCAGAACAAAATATATGTTTTGGCGGATACTATTATACTTTGCCAGCCAGTGCTGGGACACCAGATTCAGGGTATTGCTATTTTGGCAATTGAATTTCACCCCAGAACAAAATATATGTTTTGGCGGATACTATTATACTTTGCCAGCCAGTGCTGGGACACCAGATTCAGGGTATTGCTATTTTGGCAATTGAATTTCACCCCAGAACAAAATATATGTTTTGGCGGACACTATTATACTTTGCCAGCCAGTGCTGGGACACCAGATTCAGGGTATTGCTATTTTGGCAATTGAATTTCACCCCAGAACAAAATATATGTTTTGGCGGATACTATTATACTTTGCCAGCTAGTGCTGGGACACCAGATTCAGGGTATTGCTATTTTGGCGATTGAATTTCACCCAGAACAAAATATATGTTTTGGCGGACACTATTATACTTTGCCAGCCAGTGCTGGGACACCAGATTCAGGGTATTGCTATTTTGGCAATTGAATTTCACCCCAGAACAAAATATATGTTTTGGCGGACACTATTATACTTTGCCAGCCAGTGCTGGGACACCAGATTCAGGGTATTGCTATTTTGGCAATTGAATTTCACACCAGATTAAAATATATGTTTTGGCGGATACTATGATACTTTGCCAGCTAGTGCTGGGACACTAGATTCAGGGTATTGCTATATTGGCAATTGAATTTCACCCCAGAACAAAATATATGTTTTGTTGGACACTATTATACTTTGCCAGCCAGTGCTGGGACACCAGATTCAGGGTATTGCTATTTTGGCAATTGAATTTCACCCCAGAACAAAATATATGTTTTGGCGGACACTATTATACTTTGCCAGCCAGTGCTGGGACACCAGATTCAGGGTATTGCTATTTTGGCAATTGAATTTCACCCCAGAACAAAATATATGTTTTGCGGACACTATTATACTTTGCTCAGCCAGTGCTGGGACACCAGATTCAGGGTATTGCTATTTTGGCAATTAAATTTAACCCCAGAACAAAATATATGTTTTGGCGGACACTATTATACTTTGCCAGCCGGTGCTGGGACACCAGATTCAGGGTATTGCTATTTTGGCAATTGAATTTCACACCAGATTAAAATATATGTTTTGGCGGATACTATGATACTTTCCCAGCTAGTGCTCGGACATTAGATTCAGGGTATTGCTATATTGGCAATTGAATTTCACCCCAGAACAAAATATATGTTTTGTTGGACACTATTATACTTTGCCAGCCAGTACTGGGACACCAGATTGAGGGTATTGCTATTTTGGCGATTGACTTTCACCCCAGAACCAAATATATGTTTTGGCGGACACTATTATACTTTGCCAGCCAGTGCTGTGACACCAGATTCAGGGTATTGCTATTTTGGCAATTGAATTTCACCCCAGAACAAAATATATGTTTTGGCGGACACTATTATACTTTACCAGCCAGTGCTGGGACACCAGATTCAGGGTATTGCTATTTTGGCAATTAAATTTAACCCCAGAACAAAATTTATGTTTTGGCGGATACTATGATACTTTGCCAGCTAGTGCTGGGACACCAGATTCAGGGTATTGCTATTTTGGCAATTGAATTTCACCCCAGAACAAAATATATGTTTTGGCGGACACTATTATACTTTGCCAGCCAGTGCTGGGACACCAGATTCAGGGTATTGCTATTTTGGCAATTGAATTTAACCCCAGAACAAAATATATGTTTTGGCGGATACTATTATACTTTGCCAGCTAGTGCTGGGACACCAGATTCAGGGTATTGCTATTTTGGCAATTGAATTTCACCCCAGAACAAAATATATGTTTTGGCGGACACTATTATACTTTGCCAGCCAGTGCTGGGACACCAGATTCAGGGTATTGCTATTTTGGCAATTGAATTTCACCCCAGAACAAAATATATGTTTTGGCGGATACTATATACTTTGCCAGCCAGTGCTGGGACACCAGATTCAGGGTATTGCTATTTTGGCAATTGAATTTCACCCCAGAACAAAATATATGTTTTGGCGGATACTATTATACTTTGCCAGCCAGTGCTGGGACACCAGATTCAGGGTATTGCTATTTTGGCAATTGAATTTCACCCCAGAACAAAATATATGTTTTGGCGGACACTATTATACTTTGCCAGCCAGTGCTGGGACACCAGATTCAGGGTATTGCTATTTTGGCAATTGAATTTCACCCCAGAACAAAATATATGTTTTGGCGGACACTATTATACTTTGCCAGCCAGTGCTGGGACACCAGATTCAGGGTATTGCTATTTTGGCAATTGAATTTCACCCCAGAACAAAATATATGTTTTGGCGGACACTATTATACTTTGCCAGCCAGTGCTGGGACACCAGATTCAGGGTATTGCTATTTTGGCAATTGAATTTAACCCCAGAACAAAATATATGTTTTGGCGGATACTATTATACTTTGCCAGCTAGTGCTGGGACACCAGATTCAGGGTATTGCTATTTTGGCAATTGAATTTCACCCCAGAACAAAATATATGTTTTGGCGGATACTATTATACTTTGCCAGCCAGTGCTGGGACACCAGATTCAGGGTATTGCTATTTTGGCAATTGAATTTCACCCCAGAACAAAATATATGTTTTGGCGGATACTATTATACTTTGCCAGCCAGTGCTGGGACACCAGATTCAGGGTATTGCTATTTTGGCAATTGAATTTCACCCCAGAACAAAATATATGTTTTGGCGGACACTATTATACTTTGCCAGCTAGTGCTGGGACACCAGATTCAGGGTATTGCTATTTTGGCAATTGAATTTCACCCCAGAACAAAATATATGTTTTGGCGGATACTATTATACTTTGCCAGTCAGTGCTGGGACACCAGATTCAGGGTATTGCTATTTTGGCAATTGAATTTCAACCCAGAACAAAATATATGTTTTGGCGGATACTATTATACTTTGCCAGCTAGTGCTGGGACACCAGATTCAGGGTATTGCTATTTTGGCAATTGAATTTCACCCCAGAACAAAATATATGTTTTGGTGGAAACTATTATACTTTGCCAGCCAGTGCTGGGACACTAGATTCAGGGTATTGCTATTTTGGCGATTGAATTTCACCCAAGAACAAAATATATGTTTTGGCGGATACTATTATACTGTGCCAGCTAGTGCTGGGACACCATATTCAGGGTATTGCTATTTTGGCAATTAAATTTAACCCCAGAACAAAATATATGTTTTGTCGGATACTATGATACTTTGCCAGCTAGTGTTGGGACACCAGATTCAGGGTATTGCTATTTTTGCGATTGAATATCACCCCAGAACAAAATATATGTTTTGGCGGAACTATTATACTTTGCCAGCCAGTGCTGGGACACCAGATTCAGGGTATTGCTATTTTGACAATTGAATTTCACCCCAGAACAAAATATATGTTTTGGCGGACACTATTATAGTTTACCAGCCAGTGCTGGGACACCAGATTCAGGGTATTGCTATTTTGGCAATTAAATTTAACCCCAGAACAAAATTTATGTTTTGGCGGATACTATGATACTTTGCCAGCTAGTGTTGGGACACCAGATTCAGGGTATTGCTCTTTTGCGATTGAATATCACCCCAGAACAAAATATATGTTTTGGCGGAACTATTATACTTTGCCAGCCAGTGCTGGGACACCAGATTCAGGGTATTGCTATTTTGGCAATTGAATTTAACCCCAGAAAAAATATATGTTTTGGTGGATACTATTATACTGTGCCATCTAGTGCTGGGACACCAGATTCAGGGTATTGCTATTTTGGCAATTGAATTTCACCCCAGAACAAAATATATGTGTTGGTGGAAACTATTATACTTTGCATGCCAGTGCTGGGACACCAGATTCAGGGTATTGCTATTTTGGCAATTGAATTTCACCCCAGAACAAACTATATGTTTTGATGGACACTATGAAATCTGGCCTGCAACTGCTGGGACACCAGATTCAGGGTATTGCTATTTTGTCAATTGAATTTCACCCCAGAACAAAATATATGTTTTGGCGGAACTATTATACTTTGCCAGCCAGTGCTGGGACACCAGATTCAGGGTATTGCTATTTTGGCAATTGGATTTCACACCAGAACAAAATATATGTTTTGGCGGAACTATTATACTTTGCCAGCCAGTGCTGGAACACCAGATTCAGGGTATTGGTATTTTGGCAATTGAATTTAACCCCAGAAAAAATATATGTTTTGGCGGATACTATTATACTGTGCCAGCTAGTGCTGGGACACCATATTCAGGGTATTGCTATTTTGGCAATTAAATTTAACCCATAACAAAATTTATGTTTTGGTGGATACTATGATACTTTGCCAGCTAGTGTTGGGACACCAGATTCAGGGTATTGCTATTTTGTCAATTGAATTTCACCCCAGAACAAAATATATGTTTTGGCGGAACTATTATACTTTGCCAGCCAGTGCTGGGACACCAGATTCAGGGTATTGCTATTTTGGCAATTGAATTTCACACCAGAACAAAATATATGTTTTGGCGGTTACTATTATACTTTACCAGCCAGTGCTGGGACACCAGATTCAGGGTATTGCTATTTTGCAATTAAATTTAACCCATAACAAAATTTATGTTTTGGCGGATACTATGATACTTTGCCAGCTAGTGTTGGGACACCAGATTCAGGGTATTGCTATTTTGGCAATTGAATTTCACCCCAGAACAAAATATATGTTTTGGTGGAAACTATTATACTTTGCCAGACAATGCTGGGACACTATATTCAAGGTATTGCTATTTTGGCAATTGAATTTCACCCCAGAACAAAATATATGTTTTGGCGGAACTATTATACTTTGCCAGCCAGTGCTGGGACACCAGATTCAGGGTATTGCTATTTTGGCAATTGAATTTAACCACAGAAAAAATATATGTTTTGGCGGATACTATTATACTGTGCCAGCTAGTGCTGGGACACCATATTCAGGGTATTGCTATTTTGGCAATTAAATTTAACCCCAGAACAAAATGTATGTTTTGTCGGATACTATGATACTTTGCCAGCTAGTGTTGGGTCACCAGATTCAGGGTATTGCTATTTTGGCAATTGAATTTAACCACAGAAAAAAATATATGTTTTGGCGGATACTATTATACTGTGCCAGCTAGTGCTGGGACACCATATTCAGGGCTTTGCTATTTTGGCAATTAAATTTAACCCCAGAACAAAATATATGTTTTGGCTGACACTATTATACTTATCCAGTCGGTTCTGGGACACCAGATTCAGGGTATTGCTATTTTGGCATTTGAATTTCACCCCAGAACAAAATATATGTTTTGGCGGATACTATTATACTTTCCCAGCTAGTGTTGGGACACCAGATTCAGGGTATTGCTATTTTGGCGATTGAATTTCACCCAAGAACAAAATATATGTTTTGGCGGAGACTATTATACTTTGCCAGCCAGTGCTGGGACACCAGATTCAGGGTATTGCTATTTTGGCAATTGAATTTAACCCCAGAACAAAATATATATTTTGGCGGACACTATTATACTTTGCCAGTCGGTGCTGGGACACCAGATTCAGGGTATTGCTATTTTGGCAATTGAATTTCACACCAGATTAAAATATATGTTTTGGCGGATACTATGATACTTTCCCAGCTAGTGCTCGGACATTAGATTCAGGGTATTGCTATATTGGCAATTGAATTTCACCCCAGAACAAAATATATGTTTTGTTGGACACTATTATACTTTGCCAGCCAGTACTGGGACACCAGATTCAGGGTATTGCTATTTTGGCGATTGACTTTCACCCCAGAACAAAATATATATTTTGGCGTACATTATTATACTTTGCCAGCCAGTGCTGTGACACCAGATTCAGGGTATTGCTATTTTGGCAATTGAATTTCACTCCAGAACAAAATATATGTTTTGGTGGACACTATTATACTTTACCAGCCAGTGCTGGTACACCAGATTCAGAGTATTGCTATTTTGGCAATTAAATTTAACCCCAGAACAAAATTTATGTTTTGGCGGATACTATGATACTTTGCCAGCCAGTACTGGGACACCAGATTCAGGGTATTGCTATTTTGGCAATTGAATTTAACCCCAGAAAAAAATATATGTTTTGGCGAATACTATTATACTGTGCCATCTAGTGCTGGGACACCAGATTCAGGGTATTGCTATTTTGGCAATTAAATTTCACCCCAGAACAAAATATATGTGTTGGTGGAAACTATTATACTTTGCCAGCCAGTGCTGGGACACCAGATTCAGGGTACTGCTATTTTGGCGATTGAATTTCACCCCAGAACAAAATATATGTTTTGGCGGAACTATTATACTTTGCCAGCCAGTGCTGGGACACCAGATTCAGGGTATTGCTATTTTGGCAATTGAATTTAACCCCAGAAAAAAATATATGTTTTGGCGGAAACTATTATACTGTGCCAGCTAGTGCTGGGACACCATATTCAGGGTATTGCTATTTTGGCAATTAAATTTAACCCCAGAACAAAATTTATGTTTTGTCGGATACTATGATACTTTGCCAGCTAGTGTTGGGACACCAGATTCAGGGTATTGCTATTTTTGCGATTGAATATCACCCCAGAACAAAATATATGTTTTGGCGGAACTATTATACTTTGCCAGCCAGTTCTGGGACACCAGATTCAGGGTATTGCTATTTTGGCAATTGAATTTAACCCCAGAAAAAAATATATGTTTTGGTGGAAACTATTATACTTTGCCAGCCAGTGCTGGGACACCATATTCAGGGTATTGCTATTTTGGCAATTAAATTTAACCCCAGAACAAAATATATGTTTTGGCTGACACTATTATACTTATCCAGTTGGTTCTGGGACACCAGATTCAGGGTATTGCTATTTTGGCAATTGAATTTCACCCCAGAACAAAATATATATTTTGGCGGACACTATTATACTTTGCCAGCCAGTGCTGTGACACCAGATTCAGGGTATTGCTATTTTGGCAATTGAATTTCACCCCAGAACAAAATATATGTTTTGGTGGACACTATTATACTTTGCCAGCCAGTGCTGGGACACCAGATTCAGGGTATTGCTATTTTGGCAATTGAATTTCACCCCAGAACAAAATATATGTTTTGGCGGACACTATTATACTTTGCCAGCCAGTGCTGGGACACCAGATTCAGGGTATTGCTATTTTGGCAATTGAATTTCACCCCAGAACAAAATATATGTTTTGGCGGACACTATTATACTTTGCCAGCCAGTGCTGGGACACCAGATTCAGGGTATTGCTATTTTGGCAATTGAATTTCACCCCAGAACAAAATATATGTTTTGGCGGATACTATTATACTTTGCCAGCTAGTGCTGGGACACCAGATTCAGGGTATTGCTATTTTGGCGATTGAATTTCACCCCAGAACAAAATATATGTTTTGGCGGAACTATTATACTTTGCCAGCCAGTGCTGGGACACCAGATTCAGGGTATTGCTATTTTGGCAATTGAATTTAACCCCAGAACAAAATATATGTTTTGGCGGATACTATTATACTTTGCCAGCTAGTGCTGGGACACCAGATTCAGGGTATTGCTATTTTGGCAATTGAATTTCACCCCAGAACAAAATATATGTTTTGGCGGACACTATTATACTTTGCCAGCTAGTGCTGGGACACCAGATTCAGGGTATTGCTATTTTGGCAATTGAATTTCACCCCAGAACAAAATATATGTTTTGGCGGACACTATTATACTTTGCCAGCCAGTGCTGGGACACCAGATTCAGGGTATTGCTATTTTGGCAATTGAATTTCACCCCAGAACAAAATATATGTTTTGGTGGACACTATTATACTTTGCCAGCCAGTGCTGGGACACCAGATTCAGGGTATTGCTATTTTGGCGATTGAATTTCACCCCAGAACAAAATATATGTTTTGGCGGACACTATTATACTTTGCCAGCCAGTGCTGGGACACCAGATTCAGGGTATTGCTATTTTGGCAATTGAATTTCACCCCAGAACAAAATATATGTTTTGGCGGACACTATTATACTTTGCCAGCCAGTGCTGGGACACCAGATTCAGGGTATTGCTATTTTGGCAATTAAATTTAACCCCAGAACAAAATTTATGTTTTGGCGGATACTATGATACTTTGCCAGCTAGTGTTGGGACACCAGATTCAGGGTATTGCTATTTTGGCGATTGAATATCACCCCAGAACAAAATATATGTTTTGGCGGAACTATTATACTTTGCCAGCCAGTGCTGGGACACCAGATTCAGGGTATTGCTATTTTGGCAATTGAATTTAACCCCAGAAAAAATATATGTTTTGGCGGATACTATTATACTGTGCCAGCTAGTGCTGGGACACCAGATTCAGGGTATTGCTATTTTGTCAATTGAATTTCACCCCAGAACAAAATATATGTTTTGGCGGATACTATTATACTTTGCCAGCCAGTGCTGGGACACCAGATTCAGGGTATTGCTATTTTGGCAATTGAATTTCACACCAGAACAAAATATATGTTTTGGCGGACACTATTATACTTTGCCAGTCGGTGCTGGGACACCAGATTCAGGGTATTGCTATTTTGGCAATTGAATTTAAACCCAGAACAAAATATATGTTTTGGCGGATACTATTATACTTTGCCATCTAGTGCTGGGACACCAGATTCAGGGTATTGCTATTTTGGCAATTGAATTTCACCCCAGAACAAAATATATGTTTTGGTGGAAACTATTATACTTTGCCAGCCAGTGCTGGGACACTAGATTCAGGGTATTGCTATTTTGGCGATTGAATTTCACCCAAGAACAAAATATATGTTTTGGCGGATACTATTATACTGTGCCAGCTAGTGCTGGGACACCATATTCAGGGTATTGCTATTTTGGCAATTAAATTTAACCCCAGAACAAAATATATGTTTTGTCGGATACTATGATACTTTGCCAGCTAGTGTTGGGACACCAGATTCAGGGTATTGCTATTTTTGCGATTGAATATCACCCCAGAACAAAATATATGTTTTGGCGGAACTATTATACTTTGCCAGCCAGTGCTGGGACACCAGATTCAGGGTATTGCTATTTTGACAATTGAATTTCACCCCAGAACAAAATATATGTTTTGGCGGACACTATTATAGTTTACCAGCCAGTGCTGCGACACCAGATTCAGGGTATTGCTATTTTGGCAATTAAATTTAACCCCAGAACAAAATTTATGTTTTGGCGGATACTATGATACTTTGCCAGCTAGTGTTGGGACACCAGATTCAGGGTATTGCTCTTTTGCGATTGAATATCACCCCAGAACAAAATATATGTTTTGGCGGAACTATTATACTTTGCCAGCCAGTGCTGGGACACCAGATTCAGGGTATTGCTATTTTGGCAATTGAATTTAACCCCAGAAAAAATATATGTTTTGGTGGATACTATTATACTGTGCCATCTAGTGCTGGGACACCAGATTCAGGGTATTGCTATTTTGGCAATTGAATTTCACCCCAGAACAAAATATATGTGTTGGTGGAAACTATTATACTTTGCATGCCAGTGCTGGGACACCAGATTCAGGGTATTGCTATTTTGGCAATTGAATTTCACCCCAGAACAAACTATATGTTTTGATGGACACTATGAAATCTGGCCTGCAACTGCTGGGACACCAGATTCAGGGTATTGCTATTTTGTCAATTGAATTTCACCCCAGAACAAAATATATGTTTTGGCGGAACTATTATACTTTGCCAGCCAGTGCTGGGACACCAGATTCAGGGTATTGCTATTTTGGCAATTGGATTTCACACCAGAACAAAATATATGTTTTGGCGGAACTATTATACTTTGCCAGCCAGTGCTGGAACACCAGATTCAGGGTATTGGTATTTTGGCAATTGAATTTAACCCCAGAAAAAATATATGTTTTGGCGGATACTATTATACTGTGCCAGCTAGTGCTGGGACACCATATTCAGGGTATTGCTATTTTGGCAATTAAATTTAACCCCATAACAAAATTTATGTTTTGGCGGATACTATGATACTTTGCCAGCTAGTGTTGGGACACCAGATTCAGGGTATTGCTATTTTGTCAATTGAATTTCACCCCAGAACAAAATATATGTTTTGGCGGAACTATTATACTTTGCCAGCCAGTGCTGGGACACCAGATTCAGGGTATTGCTATTTTGGCAATTGAATTTCACACCAGAACAAAATATATGTTTTGGCGGTTACTATTATACTTTACCAGCCAGTGCTGGGACACCAGATTCAGGGTATTGCTATTTTGCAATTAAATTTAACCCATAACAAAATTTATGTTTTGGCGGATACTATGATACTTTGCCAGCTAGTGTTGGGACACCAGATTCAGGGTATTGCTATTTTGGCAATTGAATTTCACCCCAGAACAAAATATATGTTTTGGTGGAAACTATTATACTTTGCCAGACAATGCTGGGACACTATATTCAAGGTATTGCTATTTTGGCGATTGAATTTCACCCCAGAACAAAATATATGTTTTGGCGGAACTATTATACTTTGCCAGCCAGTGCTGGGACACCAGATTCAGGGTATTGCTATTTTGGCAATTGAATTTAACCACAGAAAAAAATATATGTTTTGGCGGATACTATTATACTGTGCCAGCTAGTGCTGGGACACCATATTCAGGGTATTGCTATTATGGCAATTAAATTTAACCCCAGAACAAAATGTATGTTTTGTCGGATACTATGATACTTTGCCAGCTAGTGTTGGGTCACCAGATTCAGGGTATTGCTATTTTGGCAATTGAATTTAACCACAGAAAAAAATATATGTTTTGGCGGATACTATTATACTGTGCCAGCTAGTGCTGGGACACCATATTCAGGGCTTTGCTATTTTGGCAATTAAATTTAACCCCAGAACAAAATATATGTTTTGGCTGACACTATTATACTTATCCAGTCGGTTCTGGGACACCAGATTCAGGGTATTGCTATTTTGGCATTTGAATTTCACCCCAGAACAAAATATATGTTTTGGCGGATACTATTATACTTTCCCAGCTAGTGTTGGGACACCAGATTCAGGGTTTTGCTATTTTGGCGATTGAATTTCACCCAAGAACAAAATATATGTTTTGGCGGAGACTATTACACTTTGCCAGCCAGTGCTGGGACACCAGATTCAGGGTATTGCTATTTTGGCAATTAAATTTAACCCCAGAACAAAATATATATTTTGGCGGACACTATTATACTTTGCCAGTCGGTGCTGGGACACCAGATTCAGGGTATTGCTATTTTGGCAATTGAATTTCACACCAGATTAAAATATATGTTTTGGCGGATACTATGATACTTTCCCAGCTAGTGCTCGGACATTAGATTCAGGGTATTGCTATATTGGCAATTGAATTTCACCCCAGAACAAAATATATGTTTTGTTGGACACTATTATACTTTGCCAGCCAGTACTGGGACACCAGATTCAGGGTATTGCTATTTTGGCGATTGACTTTCACCCCAGAACAAAATATATATTTTGGCGTACACTATTATACTTTGCCAGCTAGTGCTGTGACACCAGATTCAGGGTATTGCTATTTTGGCAATTGAATTTCACCCCAGAACAAAATATATGTTTTGGTGGACACAATTATACTTTACCAGCCAGTGCTGGTACACCAGATTCAGAGTATTGCTATTTTGGCAATTAAATTTAACCCCAGAACAAAATTTATGTTTTGGCGGATACTATGATACTTTGCCAGCCAGTACTGGGACACCAGATTCAGGGTATTGCTATTTTGGCAATTGAATTTAACCCCAGAAAAAAATATATGTTTTGGCGAATACTATTATACTGTGCCATCTAGTGCTGGGACACCAGATTCAGGGTATTGCTATTTTGGCAATTAAATTTCACCCCAGAACAAAATATATGTGTTGGTGGAAACTATTATACTTTGCCAGCCAGTGCTGGGACACCAGATTCAGGGTACTGCTATTTTGGCGATTGAAGTTCACCCCAGAACAAAATATATGTTTTGGCGGAACTATTATACTTTGCCAGCCAGTGCTGGGACACCAGATTCAGGGTATTGCTATTTTGGCAATTGAATTTAACCCCAGAAAAAATATATGTTTTAGCGGAAACTATTATACTGTGCCAGCTAGTGCTGGGACACCATATTCAGGGTATTGCTATTTTGGCAATTAAATTTAACCCCAGAACAAAATTTATGTTTTGTCGGATACTATGATACTTTGCCAGCTAGTGTTGGGACACCAGATTCAGGGTATTGCTATTTTTGACGATTGAATATCACCCCAGAACAAAATATATGTTTTGGCGGAACTATTATACTTTGCCAGCCAGTTCTGGGACACCAGATTCAGGGTATTGCTATTTTGGCAATTGAATTTAACCCCAGAAAAAATATATGTTTTGGTGGAAACTATTATACTTTGCCAGCCAGTGCTGGGACACCATATTCAGGGTATTGCTATTTTGGCAATTAAATTTCACCCCAGAACAAAATATATGTTTTGGCTGACACTATTATACTTATGCCAGTTGGTGCTGGGACACCAGATTCAGGGTATTGCTATTTTGGCAATTGAATTTCACCCCAGAACAAAATATATGTTTTGGCGGACACTATTATACTGTGCCAGCCAGTGCTGGGACACCAGATTCAGGGTATTGCTATTTTGGCAATTGAATTTAACCCCAGAACAAAATATATGTTTTGTCGGACACTATTATACTTTGCCAGCCAGTGCTGGGACACCAGATTCAGGGTATTGCTATTTTGGCGATTGAATTTCACCCCAGAACAAAATATATGTTTTGGCGGACACTATTATACTTTGCCAGCCAGTGCTGTGACACCAGATTCAGGGTATTGCTATTTTGGCAATTGAATTTCACCCCAGAACAAAATATATGTTTTGGCGGACACTATTATACTTTCCAGCCAGTGCTGGGACACCAGATTCAGGGTATTGCTATTTTGGCAATTGAATTTAACCCCAGAACAAAATATATGTTTTGGCGGATACTATGATACTTTGCCAGCTAGTGCTGGGACACCAGATTCAGGGTATTGCTATTTTGCGATTGAATTTCACCCCAGAACAAAATATATGTTTTGGCGGATACTATTATACTTTTGCCAGCCAGTGCTGGGACACCAGATTCAGGGTATTGCTATTTTGGCAATTGAATTTAACCCCAGAAAAAATATATGTTTTGGCGGATACTATTATACTGTGCCAGCTAGTGCTGGGACACCAGATTCAGGGTATTGCTATTTTGGCAATTGAATTTCACCCCAGAACAAAATATATGTTTTGGCGAAACTATTATACTTTGCCAGCCAGTGCTGGGACACCAGATTCAGGGTATTGCTATTTTGGCAATTGAATTTCACCCCAGAACAAAATATATGTTTTGGCGGATACTATTATACTTTGCCAGCTAGTGCTGGGACACCAGATTCAGGGTATTGCTATTTTGGCAATTGAATTTAACCCCAGAACAAAATATATGTTTTGGCGGATACTATTATACTGTGCCAGCCAGTGCTGGGACACCAGATTCAGGGTATTGCTATTTTGGCAATTGAATTTAACCCCAGAACAAAATATATGTTTTGGTGGAAACTATTATACTTTGCCAGCCAGTGCTGGGACACCAGATTCAGGGTATTGCTATTTTGGCAATTGAATTTAACCCCAGAACAAAATATATGTTTTGGCGGATACTATTATACTTTGCCAGCTAGTGCTGGGACACCAGATTCAGGGTATTGCTATTTTGGCAATTGAATTTCACCCCAGAACAAAATATATGTTTTGGCGGACACTATTATACTTTGCCAGCCAGTGCTGGGACACCAGATTCAGGGTATTGCTATTTTGGCAATTGAATTTAACCCCAGAAAAAATATATGTTTTGGCGGATACTATTATACTGTGCCAGCTAGTGCTGGGACACCATATTCAGGGTATTGCTATTTTGGCAATTAAATTTAACCCCAGAACAAAATATATGTTTTGGCTGACACTATTATACTTATGCCAGTCGGTGCTGGGACACCAGATTCAGGGTATTGCTATTTTGGCATTTGAATTTCACCCCAGAACAAAATATATGTTTTGGCGGATACTATAATACTTTCCCAGCTAGTGTTGGGACACTAGATTCAGGGTATTGCTATTTTGGCGATTGAATTTCACCCAAGAACAAAATATATGTTTTGGCGGAGACTATTATACTTTGCCAGCCAGTGCTGGGACACCATATTCAGGGTATTGCTATTTTGGCAATTGAATTTCACCCCAGAACAAAATATATATTTTGGCGGACACTATTATACTTTGCCAGTCGGTGCTGGGACACCAGATTCAGGGTATTGCTATTTTGGCAATTGAATTTCACACCAGATTAAAATATATGTTTTGGCGGATACTATTATACTTTCCCAGCTAGTGCTGGGACATTAGATTCAGGGTATTGCTATATTGGCAATTGAATTTTACCCCAGAACAAAATATATGTTTTGTTGGACACTATTATACTTTGCCAGCCAGTACTGGGACACCAGATTCAGGGAATTGCTATTTTTGCGATTGAATATCACCCCAGAAAAAAATATATGTTTTGGCGGAACTATTATACTTTGCCAGCCAGTGCTGGGACACCAGATTCAGGGTATTGCTATTTTGGCAATTGAATTTAACCCCAGAAAAAAATATATGTTTTGGCGGATACTATTACACTGTGCCATCTAGTGCTGGGACACCAGATTCAGGGTATTGCTATTTTGGCAATTGAATTTCACCCCAGAACAAAATATATGTTTTGGTGGAAACTATTATACTTTGCCAGCCAGTGCTGGGACACCAGATTCAGGGTATTGCTATTTTGGCGATTGAATTTCACCCCAGAACAAAATATATGTTTTGGCGGAACTATTATACTTTGCCAGCCAGTGCTGGAACACCAGATTCAGGGTATTGGTATTTTGGCAATTGAATTTAACCCCAGAAAAAAATATATGTTTTGGCGGATACTATTATACTGTGCCAGCTAGTGCTGGGACACCATATTCAGGGTATTGCTATTTTGGCAATTAAATTTAACCCATAACAAAATTTATGTTTTGGCGGATACTATGATACTTTGCCAGCTAGTGTTGGGACACCAGATTCAGGGTATTGCTATTTTGTCAATTGAATTTCACCCCAGAACAAAATATATGTTTTGGCGGAACTATTATACTTTGCCAGCCAGTGCTGGGACACCAGATTCAGGGTATTGCTATTTTGGCAATTGAATTTCACACCAGAACAAAATATATGTTTTGGCGGATACTATTATACTTTACCAGCCAGTGCTGGGACACCAGATTCAGGGTATTGCTATTTTGCAATTAAATTTAACCCATAACAAAATTTATGTTTTGGCGGATACTATGATACTTTGCCAGCTAGTGTTGGGACACCAGATTCAGGGTATTGCTATTTTGGCAATTGAATTTCACCCCAGAACAAAATATATGTTTTGGCGGACACTATTATACTTTGCCAGTCGGTGCTGGGACACCAGATTCAGGGTATTGCTATTTTGGCAATTGAATTTAAACCCAGAAAAAATATATGTTTTGGCGGATACTATTATACTGTGCCATCTAGTGCTGGGACACCAGATTCAGGGTATTGCTATTTTGGCAATTGAATTTCACCCCAGAACAAAATATATGTTTTGGTGGAAACTATTATACTTTGCCAGACAGTGCTGGGACACTAGATTCAAGGTATTGCTATTTTGGCGAATGAATTTCACCCCAGAACAAAATATATGTTTTGGCGGAACTATTATACTTTGCCAGCCAGTGCTGGGACACCAGATTCAGGGTATTGCTATTTTGGCAATTGAATTTAACCACAGAAAAAATATATGTTTTGGCGGATACTATTATACTGTGCCAGCTAGTGCTGGGACACCATATTCAGGGCTTTGCTATTTTGGCAATTAAATTTAACCCCAGAACAAAATATATGTTTTGGCTGACACTATTATACTTATCCAGTCGGTTCTGGGACACCAGATTCAGGGTATTACTATTTTGGCATTTGAATTTCACCCCAGAACAAAATATATGTTTTGGCGGATACTATTATACTTTCCCAGCTAGTGTTGGGACACCAGATTCAGGGTATTGCTATTTTGGCGATTGAATTTCACCCAAATATATATTTTGGCGGACACTATTATACTTTGCCAGCCAGTGCTGTGACACCAGATTCAGGGTAGTGCTATTTTGGCAATTGAATTTCACCCCAGAACAAAATATATGTTTTGGCGGACACTATTATACTTTACCAGCCAGTGCTGGGACACCAGATTCAGGGTATTTCTATTTTGGCAATTGAATTTCACACCAGATTAAAATATATGTTTTGGCGGATACTATGATACTTTCCCAGCTAGTGCTCGGACATTAGATTCAGGGTATTGCTATATTGGCAATTGAATTTCACCCCAGAACAAAATATATGTTTTGTTGGACACTATTATACTTTGCCAGCCAGTACTGGGACACCAGATTCAGGGTATTGCTATTTTGGCGATTGACTTTCACCCCAGAACAAAATATATGTTTTGGCGGAGACTATTATACTTTGCCAGCCAGTGCTGGGACACCAGATTCAGGGTATTGCTATTTTGGCAATTGAATTTCACCCCAGAACAAAATATATGTTTTGCAGGACACTATTATACTTTACTAGCCAGTGCTGGGACACCAGATTCAGGGTATTGCTATTTTGGCAATTAAATTTAACCCCAGAACAAAATATATATTTTGGCGGACACTATTATACTTTGCCAGTCGGTGCTGGGACACCAGATTCAGGGTATTGCTATTTTGGCAATTGAATTTCACACCAGATTAAAATATATGTTTTGGCGGATACTATGATACTTTCCCAGCTAGTGCTGGGACACCAGATTCAGGGAATTGCTATTTTGGCAATTGAATTTCACCCCAGAACAAAATATATGTTTTGTTGGACACTATTATACTTTGCCAGCCAGTACTGGGACACCAGATTCGGGGTATTGCTATTTTGGCGATTGACTTTCACCCCAGAACAAAATATATACTTTGTCGGACACTATTATACTTTGCCAGCCAGTGCTGGGACACCAGATTAAGGGTATTGCTATTTTGGCAATTGAATTTCACCCCAGAACGAAATATATGTTTGTGCGGACACTATTATACTTTGCCAGCCAGTGCTGGGACACCAGATTAAGGGTATTGCTATTTTGGCAATTGAATTTCACCCCAGAACGAAATATATGTTTGTGCGGACACTATTATACTTTCCCAGCTAGTGCTGTTACACCAGATTCAGGGAATTGCTATTTTGGCA
Source organism: Bufotes viridis (assembly GCA_033119425.1). NCBI lineage: Eukaryota > Metazoa > Chordata > Amphibia > Anura > Bufonidae > Bufotes > Bufotes viridis. The sequence continues at coordinate 379,230,351 of CM065590.1, forward strand.
ATTGAATTTCACCCCAGAACAAAATATATGTTTTGTTGGACACTATTATACTTTCCCAGCCAGTACTGGGACACCAGATTCGGGGTATTGCTATTTTGGCGATTGACTTTCACCCCAGAACAAAATATATATTTTGGCGGACACTATTATACTTTGCCAGCCAGTGCTGTGACACCAGATTCAGGGTATTGCTATTTTGGCAATTGAATTTCACCCCAGAACAAAATATATGTTTTGGCGGACACTATTATACTTTACCAGCCAGTGCTGGGACACCAGATTCAGGGTATTGCTATTTTGGCAATTAAATTTAACCCCAGAACAAAATTTATGTTTTGGCGGATACTATGATACTTTGCCAGCTAGTGTTGGGACACCAGATTCAGGGTATTGCTATTTTGGCGATTGAATATCACCCCAGAACAAAATATATGTTTTGGCGGAACTATTATACTTTGCCAGCCAGTGCAGGGACACCAGATTCAGGGTATTGCTATTTTGGCAATTGAATTTAACCCCAGAACAAAATATATGTTTTGGCGGATACTATTATACTGTGCCAGCTAGTGCTGGGACACCAGATTCAGGGTATTTCTATTTTGTCAATTGAATTTCACCCCAGAACAAAATATATGTTTTGGCGGACACTATTATACTTTGCCAGCCAGTGCTGGGACACCAGATTCAGGGTATTGCTATTTTGGCAATTGAATTTCACACCAGAACAAAATATATGTTTTGGCGGACACTATTATACTTTACCAGCCAGTGCTGGGACACCAGATTCAGGGTATTGCTATTTTGGCAATTGAATTTAACCCAGAACAAAATATATGTTTTGGCGGATACTATGATACTTTGCCATCTAGTGCTGGGACACCAGATTCAGGGTATTGCTATTTTGGCAATTGAATTTCACCCCAGAACAAAATATATGTTTTGGTGGACACTATTATACTATGCCAGCCAGTGCTGGGACACCAGATTCAGGGTATTGCTATTTTGGCGATTGAATTTCACCCCAGAACAAAATATATGTTTTGGCGGATACTATTATACTGTGCCAGCTAGTGCTGGGACACCAGATTCAGGGTATTGCTATTTTGGCAATTGAATTTCACCCCAGAACAAAATATATGTTTTGGTGGACACTATTATACTTTGCCAGCCAGTGCTGGGACACCAGATTCAGGGTATTGCTATTTTGGCGATTGAATTTCACCCCAGAACAAAATATATGTTTTGGCGGATACTATTATACTTTGCCAGCCAGTGCTGGGACACCAGATTCAGGGTATTGCTATTTTGGCAATTGAATTTCACCACAGAAAAAAATATATGTTTTGGCGGATACTATTAGACTGTGCCAGCCAGTGCTGGGACACCAGATTCAGGGTATTGCTATTTTGGCAATTAAATTTAACCCCAGAACAAAATTTATGTTTTGGTCGGATACTATGATACTTTGCCAGCTAGTGCTGGGACACCAGATTCAGGGTATTGCTATTTTGGCGATTGAATATCACCCCAGAACAAAATATATGTTTTGGCGGACACTATTATACTTTGCCAGCCAGTGCTGGGACACCAGATTCAGGGTATTGCTATTTTGGCAATTGAATTTCACCCCAGAAAAAATATATGTTTTGCTGGACACTATTATACTTTACTAGACAGTGCTGGGACACCAGATTCAGGGTATTGCTATTTTGGCAATTGAATTTAACCCCAGAAAAAAATATATGTTTTGGCGGATACTATTATACTGTGCCATCTAGGGCTGGGACACCAGATTCAGGGTATTGCTATTTTGGCAATTGAATTTCACCCCAGAAAAAATATATGTTTTACTGGACACTATTATACTTTACTAGACAGTGCTGGGACACCAGATTCAGGGTATTGCTATTTTGGCAATTAAATTTAACCCCAGAACAAAATATATATTTTGGCGGACACTATTATACTTTGCCAGCCAGTGCTGGGACACCAGATTCAGGGTATTGCTATATTGGCAATTGAATTTCACCCCAGAACAAAATATATGTTTTGTTGGACACTATTATACTTTGCCAGCCAGTACTGGGACACCAGATTCAGGGTATTGCTATTTTGGCGATTGACTTTCACCCCAGAACAAAATATATATTTTGGCGTACATTATTATACTTTGCCAGCCAGTGCTGTGACACCAGATTCAGGGTATTGCTATTTTGGCAATTGAATTTCACTCCAGAACAAAATATATGTTTTGGTGGACACTATTATACTTTACCAGCCAGTGCTGGTACACCAGATTCAGAGTATTGCTATTTTGGCAATTAAATTTAACCCCAGAACAAAATTTATGTTTTGACGGATACTATGATACTTTGCCAGCCAGTACTGGGACACCAGATTCAGGGTATTGCTATTTTGGCAATTAAATTTACCCCAGAACAAAATATATGTTTTGGCGGACACTATTATACTTTGCCAGTCGGTTCTCGGACACCAGATTCAGGGTATTGCTATTTTGTCAATTGAATTTCACACCAGAACAAAATATATGTTTTGGCGGATACTATTATACTTTGCCAGTCGGTGCTGGGACACCAGATTCAGGGTATTGCTATTTTGGCAATTGAATTTAACCCCAGAAAAAAATATATGTTTTGGCGGATACTATTATACTGTGCCATCTAGTGTTGGGACACCAGATTCAGGGTATTGCTATTTTGGCATTTGAATTTCACCCTAGAACAAAATATATGTGTTGGTGGAAACTATTATACTTTGCCAGCCAGTGCTGGGACACCAGATTCAGGGTACTGCTATTTTGGCGATTGAATTTCAACCCAGAACAAAATATATGTTTTGGCGGAACTATTATACTTTGCCAGCCAGTGCTGGGACACCAGATTCAGGGTATTGCTATTTTGGCAATTGAATTTAACCCCAGAAAAAAATATATGTTTTGGCGGATACTATTATACAGTGCCAGCTAGTGCTGGGACACCAGATTCAGGGTATTGCTATTTTGGCAATTAAATTTAACCCCAGCACAAAATTTATGTTTTGTCGGATACTATGATACTTTGCCAGCTAGTGTTGGGACACCAGATTCAGGGTATTGCTATTTTTGCGATTGAATATCACCCCAGAACAAAATATATGTTTTGGCGGAACTATTATACTTTGCCAGCCAGTGCTGGGACACCAGATTCAGGGTATTGCTATTTTGGCAATTAAATTTAACCCCAGAACAAAATATTTGTTTTGGCTGACACTATTATACTTATCCAGTTGTTTCTGGGACACCAGATTCAGGGTATTGCTATTTTGGCAATTGAATTTCACCCCAGAACAAAATATATGTTTTGGAGGATACTATTATACTTTCCCAGCTAGTGTTGGGACACCAGATTCAGGGTATTGCTATTTTGGCGATTGAATTTCACCCAAGAACAAAATATATCTTTTGGCGGAGACTATTATACTTTCCCAGCTAGTGTTGGGACACCAGATTCAGGGTATTGCTATTTTGGCAATTGAATTTCACCCCGGAACAAAATATATGTTTTGCTGGACACTATTATACTTTACCAGCCAGTGCTGGGACACCAGATTCAGGGTATTGCTATTTTAGCAATTGAATTTAACCCCAGAAAAAAATATATGTTTTGGTGGAAACTATTATACTTTGCCAGCCAGTGCTGGGAGACCATATTCAGGGTATTGCTATTTTGGCAATTAAATTTAACCCCAGAACAAAATATTTGTTTTGGCTGACACTATTATACTTATCCAGTTGTTTCTGGGACACCAGATTCAGGGTATTGCTATTTTGGCAATTGAATTTCACCCCAGAACAAAATATATGTTTTGGAGGATACTATTATACTTTCCCAGCTAGTGTTGGGACACCAGATTCAGGGTATTGCTATTTTGGCGATTGAATTTCACCCAAGAACAAAATATATCTTTTGGCGGAGACTATTATACTTTGCCAGCCAGTGCTGGGACACCAGATTCAGGGTATTGCTATTTTGGCAATTGAATTTCACCCCGGAACAAAATATATGTTTTGCTGGACACTATTATACTTTACCAGCCAGTGCTGGGACACCAGATTCAGGGTATTGCTATTTTGGCAATTAAATTTAACCCCAGAACAAAATTTATGTTTTGGCGGATACTATGATACTTTGCCAGCCAGTGCTGGGACACCAGATTCAGGGTATTGCTATTTTGCCAATTGAATTTCACCCCAGAACAAAATATATGTTTTGGCGGAACTATTATACTTTGCCAGCCAGTGCTGGGACATCAGATTCAGGGTATTGCTATTTTGGCAATTGAATTTAACCCCAGAAAAAAATATATGTTTTGGCGGATACTATTATACTGTGCCAGCTAGTGCTGGGACACCAGATTCAGGGTATTGCTATTTTGGCAATTAAATTTAACCAATAACAAAATTTATGTTTTGGCGGATACTATGATACTATGCCAGCTAGTGTTGGGACACCAGATTCAGAGTATTGCTATTTTGTCAATTGAATTTCACACCAGAACAAAATATATGTTTTGGCGGATACTATTATACTTTACCAGCCAGTGCTGGGACACCAGATTCAGGGTATTGCTATTTTGCAATTAAATTTAACCCATAACAAAATTTATGTTTTGGCGAATACTATGATACTTTGCCAGCTAGTGTTGAGACACCAGATTCAGGGTATTGCTATTTTGGCAATTGAATTTCACCCCAGAACAAAATATATGTTTTGGCGGACACTATTATACTTTGCCAGTCGGTGCTGGGATACCAGATTCTGGGTATTGCTATTTTGGCAATTGAATTTAAACCCAGAACAAAATATATGTTTTGGCGGATACTATTATACTTTGCCAGCCAGTGCTGGGACACCAGATTCAGGGTATTGCTATTTTGGCAATTGAATTTCACCCCAGAACAAAATATATGTTTTGGTGGACACTATTATACTTTGCCAGCCAGTGCTGGGACACCAGATTCAGGGTATTGCTATTTTGGCAATTGAATTTCACCCCAGAACAAAATATATGTTTTGGCGGATACTATTATACTTTGCCAGCCAGTGCTGGGACACCAGATTCAGGGTATTGCTATTTTGGCAATTGAATTTCACCCCAGAACAAAATATATGTTTTGGCGGATACTATTATACTTTGCCAGCCAGTGCTGGGACATCAGATTCAGGGTATTGCTATTTTGGCAATTGAATTTCACCCCAGAACAAAATATATGTTTTGGCGGATACTATTATACTTTGCCAGCTAGTGCTGGGACACCAGATTCAGGGTATTGCTATTTTGGCAATTGAATTTAACCCCAGAACAAAATATATGTTTTGGCGGATACTATGATACTTTGCCAGCTAGTGTTGGGACACCAGATTCAGAGTATTGCTATTTTGTCAATTGAATTTCACCCCAGAACAAAATATATGTTTTGGCGGATACTATTATACTTTGCCAGCCAGTGCTGGGACACCAGATTCAGGGTATTGCTATTTTGCAATTGAATTTCACCCCAGAACAAAATATATGTTTTGGCGAATACTATGATACTTTGCCAGCTAGTGCTGGGACACCAGATTCAGGGTATTGCTATTTTGGCAATTGAATTTCACCCCAGAACAAAATATATGTTTTGGCGGACACTATTATACTTTGCCAGTCGGTGCTGGGACACCAGATTCAGGGTATTGCTATTTTGGCAATTGAATTTAAACCCAGAACAAAATATATGTTTTGGCGGATACTATTATACTTTGCCATCTAGTGCTGGGACACCAGATTCAGGGTATTGATATTTTGGCAATTGAATTTCACCCCAGAACAAAATATATGTTTTGGTGGAAACTATTATACTTTGCCAGCCAGTGCTGGGACACTAGATTCAGGGTATTGCTATTTTGGCGATTGAATTTCACCCCAGAACAAAATATATGTTTTGGCGGATACTATTATACTGTGCCAGCTAGTGCTGGGACACCATATTCAGGGTATTGCTATTTTGGCAATTAAATTTAACCCCAGAACAAAATATATGTTTTGTCGGATACTATGAAACTTTGCCAGCTAGTGTTGGGACACCAGATTCAGGGTATTGCTATTTTTGCGATTGAATATCACCCCAGAACAAAATATATGTTTTGGCGGAACTATTATACTTTGCCAGCCAGTGCTGGGACACCAGATTCAGGGTATTGCTATTTTGGCAATTGAATTTCACCCCAGAACAAAATATATGTTTTGGCGGACACTATTATACTTTACCAGCCAGTGCTGGGACACTAGATTCAGGGTATTGCTATTTTGTCAATTAAATTTAACCCCAGAACAAAATTTATGTTTTGGCGGATACTATGATACTTTGCCAGCTAGTGTTGGGACACCAGATTCAGGGTATTGCTATTTTTGCGATTGAATATCACCCCAGAACAAAATATATGTTTTGTCGGACACTATTATACTTTGCCAGCCAGTGCTGGGACACCAGATTCAGGGTATTGCTATTTTGGCAATTGAATTTAACCCCAGAACAAAATATATGTTTTGGCGGATACTATTATACTGTGCCAGCTAGTGCTGGGACACCAGATTCAGGGTATTGCTATTTTGGCAATTGAATTTCACCCCAGAACAAAATATATGTTTTGGTGGAAACTATTATACTTTGCCAGCCAGTGCTGGGACACCAGATTCAGGGTATTGCTATTTTGGCAATTAAATTTCACCCCAGAACAAAATATATGTTTTGGCGGACACTATTATACTTTGCCAGCTAGTGCTGGGACACCAGATTCAGGGTATTGCTATTTTGGCAATTGAATTTCACCCCAGAACAAAATATATGTTTTGGCGGATACTATTATACTTTGCCAGCTAGTGCTGGGACACCAGATTCAGGGTATTGCTATTTTGGCAATTGAATTTCACCCCAGAACAAAATATATGTTTTGCTGGACACTATTATACTTTGCCAGCCAGTGCTGGGACACCAGATTCAGGGTATTGCTATTTTGGCAATTGAATTTCACCCCAGAACAAAATATATGTTTTGGCGGACACTATTATACTTTGCCAGCCAGTGCTGGGACACCAGATTCAGGGTATTGCTATTTTGGCAATTGAATTTCACCCCAGAACAAAATATATGTTTTGGTGGAAACTATTATACTTTGCCAGCCAGTGCTGGGACACCAGATTCAGGGTATTGCTATTTTGGTGATTGAATTTCACCCCAGAACAAAATATATGTTTTGGCGGAACTATTATACTTTGCCAGCCAGTGCTGGGACACCAGATTCAGGGTATTGCTATTTTGGCAATTAAATTTAACCCCAGAACAAAATTTATGTTTTGTCGGATACTATGATACTTTGCCAGCTAGTGTTGGGACACCAGATTCAGGGTATTGCTATTTTTGCGATTTAATATCACCCCAGAACAAAATATATGTTTTGGCGGAACTATTATACTTTGCCAGCCAGTGCTGGGACACCAGATTCAGGGTATTGCTATTTTGGCAATTGAATTTAACCCCAGAAAAAAATATATGTTTTGGCGGATACTATTATACTGTGCCATCTAGTGCTGGGACACCAGATTCAGGGTATTGCTATTTTGGCAATTGAATTTCACCTCAGAACAAAATATATGTTTTGGTGGAAACTATTATACTTTGCCAGTCGGTGCTGGGACACCAGATTCAGGGTATTGCTATTTTGGCGATTGAATTTCACCCCAGAACAAAATATATGTTTTGGCGGACACTATTATACTTTGCCAGCCAGTGCTGGGACACCAGATTCAGGGTATTGCTATTTTGGCAATTGAATTTAACCCAGAACAAAATATATGTTTTGGCGGACACTATTATACTTTGCCAGCCAGTGCTGGGACACCAGATTCAGGGTATTGCTATTTTGGCAATTGAATTTCACCCCAGAACAAAATATATGTTTTGGCGGACACTATTATACTTTGCCAGCCAGTGCTGGGACACCAGATTCAGGGTATTGCTATTTTGGCAATTGAATTTCACCCCAGAACAAAATATATGTTTTGGCGGACACTATTATACTTTGCCAGCCAGTGCTGGGACACCAGATTCAGGGTATTGCTATTTTGGCAATTGAATTTCACCCCAGAACAAAATATATGTTTTGGTGGACACTATTATACTTTGCCAGCCAGTGCTGGGACACCAGATTCAGGGTATTGCTATTTTGGCGATTTACTTTCACCCCAGAACAAAATATATATTTTGGCGGACACTATTATACTTTGCCAGCCAGTGCTGGGACACCAGATTCAGGGTATTGCTATTTTGGCAATTGAATTTCACCCCAGAACAAAATATATGTTTTGGCGGACACTATTATACTTTGCCAGCCAGTACTGGGACACCTGATTTAGGGTATTGCTATTTTGGCGATTGACTTATACCCCAGAACAAAATTTATGTTTTGGTGGACACTATTATATTTTACCAGCCAGTGCTGGGACACCAGATTCAGGGAATTGCTATTTTGGCAATTAAATTTAACCCCAGAACAAAATTTATGTTTTGGCGTATACTATGATACTTTGCCAGCTAGTGTTGGGACACCAGATTCAGGGTATTGCTATTTTGGCAATTGAATTTCACCCCAGAACAAAATATATGTTTTGCTGGACACTATTAGACTTTACTAGCCAGTGCTGGGACACCAGATTCAGGGTATTGCTATTTTGGCAATTAAATTTAACCCCAGAACAAAATATATGTTTTGGCGGACAATATTATACTTTCCCAGCTAGTGCTGGGACACCAGATTCAGGGTATTGCTATTTTGGCAATTGAATTTAACACCAGAACAAAATGTATGTTTGTGCTGACACTATTATACTTTGCCAGCCAGTGCTGGGACACCAGATTCAGGGAATTGCTATTTTGGCAATTGAATTTCACCCCAGAACAAAATATATGTTTTGTTGGACACTATTATACTTTGCCAGCCAGTACTGGGACACCAGATTCAGGGTATTGCTATTTTGGCGATTGACTTTCACCCCAGAACAAAATATATATTTTGGCGGACACTATTATACTTTGCCAGCCAGTGCTGGGACACCAGATTCCGGGTATTGCTATTTTGGCAATTGAATTTCACCCCAGAACAAAATTTATGTTTTGGTGGACACTATTATACTTTACCAGCCAGTGCTGAGACACCAGATTCAGGGTATTGCTATTTTGGCGATTGAATTTCACCCAAGAACAAAATATATGTTTTGGCGGACACTATTATACTTTGCCAGTCAGTGCTGGGACACCAGATTCAGGGTATTGCTATTTTGGCAATTGAATTTCACCCCAGAACAAAATATATGTTTTGGCGGATACTATTATACTTTGCCAGCTAGTGCTGGGACACCAGATTCAGGGTATTGCTATTTTGGCAATTGAATTTAACACCAGAACAAAATGTATGTTTGTGCGGACACTATTATACTTTGCCAGCCAGTGCTGGGACACCAGATTCAGGGTATTGCTATTTTGGCAATTGAATTTCACCCCAGAACAAAATATATGTTTTGTTGGACACTATTATACTTTGCCAGCCAGTACTGGGACACCAGATTCAGGGTATTGCTATTTTGGCGATTGACTTTCACCCCAGAACAAAATATATATTTTGGCGGACACTATTATACTTTGCCAGCCAGTACTGGGACACCAGATTCAGGGTATTGCTATTTTGGCGATTGACTTTCACCCCAGAACAAAATATATGTTTTGGTGTACACTATTACTCTTTGCCAGCCAGTGCTGGGACACCAGATTCAGGGTATTGCTATTTTGGCAATTGAATTTCACCCCAGAACAAAATTTATGTTTTGGTGGACACTATTATACTTTGCCAGCCAGTGCTGGGACACCACATTTAGGGTATTGCTATTTTGGAAATTAAATTTAACCACAGAACAAAATATATTTTTTGGCGGATACTATGATACTTTGCCAGCTAGTGTTGGGACACCAGATTCAGGGTATTGCTATTTTGGCAATTGAATTTCACCCCAGAACAAAATATATGTTTTGATGGACACTATTATACTTTCCTAGCCAGTGCTGGGACACCAGATTCAGGGTATTGCTATTTTGGCAATTGAATTTCACCCCAGAACAAAATATATGTTTTGGTGGACACTATTATACTTTGCCAGCCAGTGCTGGGACACCAGATTCAGGGTATTGCTATTTTGGCAATTGAATTTAACCCCAGAACAAAATATATGTTTTGGCGGACACTATTATACTTTGCCAGCCAGTGCTGGGACACCAGATTCAGGGTATTGCTATTTTGGCAATTGAATTTCACCCCAGAACAAAATATATGTTTTGGCGGACACTATTATACTTTGCCAGCCAGTGCTGGGACACCAGATTCAGGGTATTGCTATTTTGGCAATTGAATTTAACCCCAGAACAAAATATATGTTTGTGCGGACACTATTATACTTTGCCAGCCAGTGCTGGGACACCAGATTCAGGGTATTGCTATTTTGGCAATTGAATTTCACCCCAGAACAAAATATATGTTTTGGTGGACACTATTATACTTTGCCAGCCAGTGCTGGGACACCAGATTCAGGGTATTGCTATTTTGGCAATTGAATTTCACCCCAGAACAAAATATATGTTTTGGCGGACACTATTATACTTTGCCAGCCAGTGCTGGGACACCAGATTCAGGGTATTGCTATTTTGGCAATTGAATTTCACCCCAGAACAAAATATATGTTTTGGTGGACACTATTATACTTTGCCAGCCAGTGCTGGGACACCAGATTCAGGGTATTGCTATTTTGGCAATTGAATTTCACCCCAGAACAAAATATATGTTTTGGTGGACACTATTATACTTTGCCAGCCAGTGCTGGGACACCAGATTCAGGGTATTGCTATTTTGGCAATTGAATTTAACCCCAGAACAAAATTTATGTTTTGGCGGATACTATGATACTTTGCCAGCCAGTGCTGGGACACCAGATTCAGGGTATTGCTATTTTGGCAATTGAATTTCACCCCAGAACAAAATATATGTTTTGGTGGACACTATTATACTTTGCCAGCCAGTGCTGGGACACCAGATTCAGGGTATTGCTATTTTGGCAATTGAATTTAACACCAGAACAAAATGTATGTTTTGTGCGGACACTATTATACTTTGCCAGCCAGTGCTGGGACACCAGATTCAGGGTATTGCTATTTTGGCAATTGAATTTCACCCCAGAACAAAATATATGTTTTGGCGGACACTATTATACTTTGCCAGCCAGTGCTGGGACACCAGATTCAGGGTATTGCTATTTTGGCGATTGACTTTCACCCCAGAACAAAATATATGTTTTGGTGGACACTATTATACTTTGCCAGCCAGTGCTGGGACACCAGATTCAGGGTATTGCTATTTTGGCAATTGAATTTCACCCCAGAACAAAATATATGTTTTGGTGGACACTATTATACTTTACCAGCCAGTGCTGGGACACCAGATTCAGGGTATTGCTATTTTGGCAATTAAATTTAACCCCAGAACAAAATATATGTTTTGGCGGATACTATGATACTTTGCCAGCTAGTGTTGGGACACCAGATTCAGGGTATTGCTATTTTGGCAATTGAATTTCACCCCAGAACAAAATATATGTTTTGGCTGGACACTATTATACTTTGCCAGCCAGTGCTGGGACACCAGATTCAGGGTATTGCTATTTTGGCAATTGAATTTCACCCCAGAACAAAATATATGTTTTCGTGGACGCTATTATACTTTGCCAGCAAGTACTGGGACACCAGATTCAGTGTATTGCTATTTTGGCAATTGAATTTAACACCAGAACAAAATGTATGTTTGTGCAGACACTATTATACTTTCCCAGCTAGTGCTGGGACACCAGATTCAGGGAATTGCTATTTTGGCAATTGAATTTCACCCCAGAACAAAATATATGTTTTGTTGGACACTATTACACTTTGCCAGCCAGTGCTGGTACACCAGATTCAGGGTATTGCTATTTTGGCAATTGAATTTCACCCCAGAACAAAATATATGTTTTCGTTGACGCTATTATACTTTGCCAGCAAGTACTGGGACACCAGATTCAGGGTATTGCTATTTTGGCGATTGACTTTTACCCCAGAACAAAATATATATTTTGGCGGACACTATTATACTTTGCCAGCCAGTGCTGGGACACCAGATTTAGGGTATTGCTATTTTGGCAATTGAATTTCACCCCAGAACAAAATTTATGTTTTGGTGGACACTATTATACTTTACCAGCCACTGCTGGGACACCAGATTCAGGGTATTGCTATTTTGGCAATTGAATTTCACCCCAGAACAAAATATATGTTTTGGCGGATACTATGATACTTTGCCAGCCAGTGTTGGGACACCAGATTCAGGGTATTGCTATTTTGGCAATTGAATTTCACCCCAGAACAAAATATATGTTTTGCTGGACACTATTATACTTTGCCAGCCAGTGCTGGGACACCAGATTCAGGGTATTGCTATTTTGGCAATTGAATTTAACCCCAGAACAAAATATATGTTTGTGCGGACACTATTATACTTTCCCAGCTAGTGCTGTTACACCAGATTCAGGGTATTGCTATTTTGGCAATTGAATTTAACACCAGAACAAAATGTATGTTTGTGCGGACACTATTATACTTTGCCAGCCAGTGCTGGGACACCAGATTCAGGGAATTGCTATTTTGGCAATTGAATTTCACCCCAGAACAAAATATATGTTTTGTTGGACACTATTATACTTTCCCAGCCAGTACTGGGACAACAGATTCGGGGTATTGCTATTTTGGCGATTGACTTTCACCCCAGAACAAAATATATATTTTGGCGGACACTATTATACTTTGCCAGCCAGTGCTGGGACACCAGATTCAGGGTATTGCTATTTTGGCAATTGAATTTCACCCCAGAACAAAATATATGTTTTGGTGGACACTATTATACTTTACCAGCCAGTGCTGGGACACCAGATTCAGGGTATTGCTATTTTGGCGATTGAATTTCACCCAAGAACAAAATATATGTTTTGGCGGACACTATTATACTTTGCCAGTCGGTGCTGGGACACCAGATTCAGGGTATTGCTATTTTGGCAATTGAATTTCACCCCAGAATAAAATATATGTTTTGGCGGATACTATTATACTTTCCCAGCTAGTGCTGGGACACCAGATTCAGGGTATTGCTATTTTGGCAATTGAATTTAACACCAGAACAAAATGTATGTTTTGTGCGGACACTATTATACTTTGCCAGCCAGTGCTGGGACACCAGATTCAGGGTATTGCTATTTTGGCAATTGAATTTCACCCCAGAACAAAATATATGTTTTGGTGGACACTATTATACTTTGCCAGCCAGTGCTGGGACACCAGATTCAGGGTATTGCTATTTTGGCAATTGAATTTCACCCCAGAACAAAATATATGTTTTGGCGGACACTATTATACTTTGCCAGCCAGTGCTGGGACACCAGATTCAGGGTATTGCTATTTTGGCAATTGAATTTCACCCCAGAACAAAATATATGTTTTGGTGGACACTATTATACTTTGCCAGCCAGTGCTGGGACACCAGATTCAGGGTATTGCTATTTTGGCAATTGACTTTCACCCCAGAACAAAATATATATTTTGGCGGACACTATTATACTTTGCCAGCCAGTGCTGGGACACCAGATTCAGGGTATTGCTATTTTGGCAATTGAATTTCACCCCAGAACAAAATATATGTTTTGGCTGGACACTATTATACTTTACCAGCCAGTGCTGGGACACCAGATTCAGGGTATTGCTATTTTGGCAATTGAATTTAACCCCAGAACAAAATTTATGTTTTGGCGGATACTATGATACTTTGCCAGCTAGTGCTGGGACACCAGATTCAGGGTATTGCTATTTTGGCAATTGAATTTCACCCCAGAACAAAATATATGTTTTGGTGGACACTATTATACTTTGCCAGCCAGTGCTGGGACACCAGATTCAGGGTATTGCTATTTTGGCAATTAAATTTAACCCCAGAACAAAATATATGTTTTGGCGGACACTATTATACTTTGCCAGCTAGTGCTGGGACACCAGATTCAGGGTATTGCTATTTTGGCAATTGAATTTAACACCAGAACAAAATATATGTTTTGGCGGATACTATTATACTTTGCCAGCTAGTGCTGGGACACCAGATTCAGGGTATTGCTATTTTGGCAATTGAATTTAACCCCAGAACAAAATATATGTTTTGGCGGACACTATTATACTTTGCCAGCCAGTGCTGGGACACCAGATTCAGGGTATTGCTATTTTGGCAATTGAATTTCACCCCAGAACAAAATATATGTTTTGGTGGACACTATTATACTTTGCCAGCCAGTGCTGGGACACCAGATTCAGGGTATTGCTATTTTGGCAATTGAATTTCACCCCAGAACAAAATATATGTTTTGGCGGACACTATTATACTTTGCCAGCCAGTGCTGGGACACCAGATTCAGGGTATTGCTATTTTGGCGATTGAATTTCACCCCAGAACAAAATATATGTATTGGCGGACACTATTATACTTTGCCAGCCAGTGCTGGGACACCAGATTCAGGGTATTGCTATTTTGGCAATTGAATTTAACACCAGAACAAAATATATGTTTTGGTGGACACTATTATACTTTGCCAGCCAGTGCTGGGACACCAGATTCAGGGTATTGCTATTTTGGCGATTGACTTTCACCCCAGAACAAAATATATATTTTGGCGGACACTATTATACTTTGACAGCCAGTGCTGGGACACCAGATTCAGGGTATTGCTAATTTGGCAATTGAATTTCACCCCAGAACAAAATTTATGTTTTGGTGGACACTATTATACTTTACCAGCCACTGCTGGGACACTAGATTCAGGGTATTGCTATTTTGGCAACTAAATTTAACCCCAGAACAAAATTTATGTTTTGGCGGATACTATGATACTTTGCCAGCTAGTGTTGGGACACCAGATTCAGGGTATTGCTATTTTGGCAATTGAATTTCACCCCAGAAAAAATATATGTTTTGCTGGACACTATTAGACTTTACTAGCCAGTGCTGGGACACCAGATTCAGGGTATTGCTATTTTGGCAATTAAATTTAACCCCAGAACAAAATATATGTTTTGGCGGACAATATTATACTTTGCCAGTCGGTGCTGGGACACCAGATTCAGGGTATTGCTATTTTGGCAATTGAATTTAACACCAGAACAAAATGTATGTTTGTGCGGACACTATTATACTTTCCCAGCTAGTGCTGGGACACCAGTTTCAGGGAATTGCTATTTTGGCAATTGAATTTCACCCCAGAACAAAATATATGTTTTTGTGGACACTATTATACTTTGCCAGCCAGTGCTGGGACACCAGATTCAGGGTATTGCTATTTTGGCAATTGAATTTCACCCCAGAACAAAATATATGTTTTGGCGGACACTATTATACTTTGCCAGCCAGTGCTGGGACACCAGATTCAGGGTATTGCTATTTTGGCGATTGAATTTCACCCCAGAACAAAATATATGTTTTGGCGGACACTATTATACTTTGCCAGCCAGTGCTGGGACACCAGATTTAGGGTATTGCTATTTTGGCAATTGAATTTCACCCCAGAACAAAATATATGTTTTGGTGGACACTATTATACTTTGCCAGCCAGTGCTGGGACACCAGATTCAGGGTATTGCTATTTTGGCGATTGAATTTCACCCCAGAACAAAATATATGTTTTGGCGGACACTATTATACTTTGCCAGCCAGTGCTGGGACACCAGATTCAGGGTATTGCTATTTTGGCAATTGAATTTCACCCCAGAACAAAATATATGTTTTGGCGGACACTATTATACTTTCCCAGCTAGTGCTGGGACACCAGATTCAGGGTATTGCTATTTTGGCAATTGAATTTAACCCCAGAACAAAATATATGTTTGTGCGGACACTATTATACTTTGCCAGCCAGTGCTGGGACACCAGATTCAGGGTATTGCTATTTTGGCAATTGAATTTCACCCCAGAACAAAATATATGTTTTGGCTGGACACTATTATACTTTGCCAGCCAGTGCTGGGACACCAGATTCAGGGTATTGCTATTTTGGCAATTGAATTTAACCCCAGAACAAAATATATGTTTTGGCGGACACTATTATACTTTGCCAGCCAGTGCTGGGACACCAGATTCAGGGTATTGCTATTTTGGCAATTGAATTTCACCCCAGAACAAAATATATGTTTTGGTGGACACTATTATACTTTGCCAGCCAGTGCTGGGACACCAGATTCAGGGTATTGCTATTTTGGCAATTGAATTTCACCCCAGAACAAAATATATGTTTTGGCGGATACTATGATACTTTGCCAGCTAGTGTTGGGACACCAGATTCAGGGTATTGCTATTTTGGCGATTGACTTTCACCCCAGAACAAAATATATATTTTGGCGGACACTATTATACTTTGCCAGCCAGTGCTGGGACACCAGATTCAGGGTATTGCTATTTTGGCAATTGAATTTCACCCCAGAACAAAATATATGTTTTGGTGGACACTATTATACTTTACCAGCCAGTGCTGGGACACCAGATTCAGGGTATTGCTATTTTGGCGATTGAATTTCACCCAAGAACAAAATATATGTTTTGGCGGACACTATTATACTTTGCCAGCCAGTGCTGGGACACCAGATTCAGGGTATTGCTATTTTGGCAATTGAATTTCACCCCAGAACAAAATATATGTTTTGGCGGATACTATTATACTTTCCCAGCTAGTGCTGGGACACCAGATTCAGGGTATTGCTATTTTGGCAATTGAATTTAACACCAGAACAAAATGTATGTTTGTGCGGACACTATTATACTTTGCCAGCCAGTGCTGGGACACCAGATTCAGGGAATTGCTATTTTGGCAATTGAATTTCACCCCAGAACAAAATATATGTTTTGTTGGACACTATTATACTTTGCCAGCCAGTGCTGGGACACCAGATTCAGGGTATTGCTATTTTGGCGATTGAATTTCACCCCAGAACAAAATATATGTTTTGGCGGACACTATTACACTTTGCCAGCCAGTGCTGGGACACCAGATTCAGGGTATTGCTAATTTGGCAATTGAATTTCACCCCAGAACAAAATTTATGTTTTGGTGGACACTATTATACTTTGCCAGCCAGTGCTGGGACACCAGATTCAGGGTATTGCTATTTTGGCAATTGAATTTCACCCCAGAACAAAATATATGTTTTGGCGGACACTATTATACTTTACCAGCCAGTGCTGGGACACCAGAATCAGGGTATTGCTATTTTGGCAATTGAATTTCACCCCAGAACAAAATATATGTTTTGCTGGACACTATTATACTTTGCCAGCCAGTGCTGGGACACCAGATTCAGGGTATTGCTATTTTGGCAATTGAATTTAACCCCAGAACAAAATATATGTTTTGGCGGACACTATTATACTTTGCCAGCTAGTGCTGGGACACCAGATTCAGGGTATTGCTATTTTGGCAATTGAATTTCACCCCAGAACAAAATATATGTTTTGTGCGGACACTATTATACTTTGCCAGCCAGTGCTGGGACACCAGATTCAGGGTATTGCTATTTTGGCAATTGAATTTCACCACAGAACAAAATATATGTTTTGGCGGATACTATGATACTTTGCCAGCTAGTGTTGGGACACCAGATTCAGGGTATTGCTATTTTGGCGATTGACTTTCACCCCAGAACAAAATATATATTTTGGCGGACACTATTATACTTTGCCAGCCAGTGCTGGGACACCAGATTCAGGGTATTGCTATTTTGGCAATTGAATTTCACCCCAGAACTAAATATATGTTTTGGTGGACACTATTATACTTTACCAGCCAGTGCTGGGACACCAGATTCAGGGTATTGCTATTTTGGCGATTGAATTTTACCCAAGAACAAAATATATGTTTTGGCGGACACTATTATACTTTGCCAGTCGGTGCTGGGACACCAGATTCAGGGTATTGCTATTTTGGCAATTGAATTTCACCCCAGAACAAAATATATGTATTGGCTGATACTATTATACTTTCCCAGCTAGTGCTGGGACACTAGATTCAGGGTATTGCTATTTTGGCAATTGAATTTAACCCCAGAACAAAATGTATGTTTGGCGGATACTATTACACTGTGCCAGCCAGTGCTGGGACACCAGATTCAGGGTATTGCTATTTTGGCAATTGAATTTCACCCCAGAACAAAATATATGTTTTGGTGGACACTATTATTCTTTGCCAGCCAGTGCTGGGACACCAGATTCAGGGTATTGCTATTTTGGTAATTAAATTTAACCACAGAACAAAATATATTTTTTGGCGGATACTATGATACTTTGCCAGCTAGTTTTGGGACACCAGATTCAGGGTATTGCTATTTTGGCGATTGACTTTACCACAGAACAAAATATATATTTTGGCGGACACTATTATACTTTGCCAGCCAGTGCTGGGACACCAGATTCAGGGTATTGCTATTTTGGAAATTGAATTTCACCCCAGAACAAAATATATGTTTTGGCGGACACTATTATACTTTGCCAGCCAGTGCTGGGACACCATATTCAGGGTATTGCTATTTTGGCAATTGAATTTCACCCCAGAACAAAATATATGTATTGGCGGATACTATTATACTTTCCCAGCCAGAACTGGGACACCAGATTCAGGGTATTGCTATTTTGGCAATTGAATTTCACCCCAGAACAAAATATATGTTTTGGCGGACACTATTATACTTTCCCAGCCAGAACTGGGACACCAGATTCAGGGTATTGCTATTTTGGCGATTGACTTTCACCCCAGAACAAAATTTATGTTTTGGTGGACACTATTATTCTTTGCCAGCCAGTGCTGGGACACCAGATTCAGGGTATTGATATTTTGGCAATTGAATTTCACCCCAGAACAAAATTTATGTTTTGGTGGACACTATTATACTTTACCAGCCAGTGCTGTTACACCAGATTCAGGGTATTGCTATTTTGGCAATTGAATTTCACCCCAGAATAAAATATATGTATTGGCTGATACTATTATACTTTCCCAACTAGTGCTGGGACACCAGATTCAGGGTATTGCTATTTTGGCAATTAAATTTAACCCCAGAACAAAATATATGTTTTGGCGGACAATATTATACTTTGCCAGTCGGTGCTGGGACACCAGATTCAGGGTATTGCTATTTTGGCAATTGAATTTAACACCAGAACAAAATGTATGTTTGTGCGGACACTATTATACTTTGCCAGCCAGTGCTGGGACACCAGATTCAGGGTACTGCTATTTTGGCAATTGAATTTCACCCCAGAACAAAATATATGTTTTGTTGGACACTATTATACTTTGCCAGCCAGTACTGGGACACCAGATTCAGGGTATTGCTATTTTGGCGATTGACTTTCACCCCAGAACAAAATATATATTTTGGCGGACACTTTTATACTTTGCCAGCCAGTGCTGGGACACCAGATTCAGGGTATTGCTATAATTGAATTTCACCCCAGAACAAAATATATGTTTTGGTGGACACTATTAAACTTTACCAGCCAGTGCTGAGACACCAGATTCAGGGTATTGCTATTTTGACAATTGAATTTCACCCAGAACAAAATATATGTTTTGGCGGACACTATTATACTTTGCCAGCCAGTGCTGGGACACCAGATTCAGGGTATTGCTATTTTGGCAATTGAATTTCACCCCAGAACAAAATATATGTTTTGGCGGATACTATTATACTTTGCCAGCTAGTGCTGGGACACCAGATTCAGGGTATTGCTATTTTGGCAATTGACTTTCACCACAGAACAAAATATATATTTTGGCGGACACTATTATACTTTGCCAGCCAGTGCTGGGACACCAGAATCAGGGTATTGCTATTTTGGCAATTGAATTTAACCCCAGAACGAAATATATGTTTTGGTGGACACTATTATACTTTACCAGCCAGTGCTGGGACACCAGATTCAGGGTATTGCTATTTTGGCAATTTAATTTTACCCAAGAACAAAATATATGTTTTGGCGGACACTATTATACTTTGCCAGCCAGTGCTGGGACACCAGATTCAGGGTATTGCTATTTTGGCAATTGAATTTCACCCCAGAACAAAATATATGTATTGGCTGATACTATTATACTTTCCCAGCTAGTGCTGGGACACCAGATTCAGGGTATTGCTATTTTGGCAATTGAATTTAACCCCAGAACAAAATGTATGTTTGTGCGGACACTATTACACTTTGCCAGCCAGTGCTGGGACACCAGATTCAGGGTATTGCTATTTTGGCAATTGAATTTCACCCCAGAACAAAATATATGTTTTGGTGGACACTATTATTTTTTGCCAGCCAGTGCTGGGACACCAGATTCAGGGTATTGCTATTTTGGTAATTAAATTTAACCACAGAACAAAATATATGTTTTGGTGGATACTATGATACTTTGCCAGCTAGTGTTGGGACACCAGATTCAGGGTATTGCTATTTTGGCGATTGACTTTCACCACAGAACAAAATATATATTTTGGCGGACACTATTATACTTTGCCAGCCAGTGCTGGGACACCAGATTCAGGGTATTGCTATTTTGGCAATTGAATTTCACCCCAGAACGAAACATATGTTTTGGTGGACACTATTATACTTTACCAGCCAGTGCTGGGACACCAGATTCAGGGTATTGGTATTTTGGCGATTGAATTTCACCCAAGAACAAAATATATGTTTTGGCGGACACTATTATACTTTGCCAGCCAGTGCTGGGACACCAGATTCAGGGTATTGCTATTTTGGCAATTGAATTTCACCCCAGAACAAAATATATGTATTGGCTGATACTATTATACTTTCCCAGCTAGTGCTGGGACACCAGATTCAGGGTATTGCTATTTTGGCAATTGAATTTAACACCAGAACAAAATGTATGTTTGTGCGAACACTATTACACTTTGCCAGCCATTGCTGGGACACCAGATTCAGGGTATTGCTATTTTGGCAATTGAATTTCACCCCAGAACAAAATATATATTTTGGCGGACATTATTATACTTTGCCAGCCAGTACTGGGACACCAGATTCAGGGTATTGCTATTTTGGCGATTGACTTTCACCCCAGAACAAAATATATATTTTGGCGGACATTATTATACTTTGCCAGCCAGTGATGGGACACCAGATTCAGGGTATTGCTATTTTGGCAATTGAATTTCACCCCAGAACAAAATTTATGTTTTGGTGGAGACTATTATACTTTGCCAGCCAGTGCTGGGACACCAGATTCAGGGTATTGCTATTTTGGCAATTGAATTTCATCCCAGAAAAAATATATGTTTTGCTGGACACTATTAGACTTTACTAGCCAGTGCTGGGACACCAGAATCAGGGTATTGCTATTTTGGCAATTAAATTTAACCCCAGAACAAAATATATGTTTTTGCGGACAATATTATACTTTGCCAGTCGGTGCTGGGACACCAGATTCAGGGTATTGCTATTTTGGCAATTGAATTTAACACAAGAACAAAATGTATGTTTGTGCGGACACTATTATACTTTCCCAGCTAGTGCTGGGACACCAGATTCAGGGTATTGCTATTTTGGCAATTGAATTTAACACCAGAACAAAATGTATGTTTGTGCGGACACTATTATACTTTGCCAGCCAGTGCTGGGACACCAGATTCAGGGTATTGCTATTTTGGCAATTGAATTTCACCCCGGAACAAAATATATGTTTTGTTGGACATTATTATACTTTGCCAGCCAGTACTGGGACACCAGATTCAGGGTATTGCTATTTTGGCGATTGACTTTCACACCAAAACAAAATATATATTTTGGCGGACACTATTATACTTTGCCAGCCAGTGCTGGGACACCAGATTTAGGTTATTGCTATTTTAGCAATTGAATTTCACCCCAGAACAAAATATATGTTTTGGTGGACACTATTATACTTTACCAGCCAGTGCTGGGACACCAGATTAAGGGTATTGCTATTTTGGCGATTGAATTTCACCCAAGAACAAAATATATGTTTTGGCGGACACTATTATACTTTGCCAGTCGGTGCTGGGACACCAGATTCAGGGTATTGCTATTTTGGCAATTGAATTTCACCCCAGAACAAAATATATGTTTTGGCGGATACTATTATACTTTCCCAGCTAGTGCTGGGACACCAGATTCAGGGTATTGCTATTTTGGCAATTAAATTTAACACCAGAACAAAATGTATGTTTGTGCGGACACTATTATACT
Organism: Bufotes viridis; assembly: GCA_033119425.1. NCBI lineage: Eukaryota > Metazoa > Chordata > Amphibia > Anura > Bufonidae > Bufotes > Bufotes viridis. The sequence continues at coordinate 379,252,805 of CM065590.1, forward strand.
TTGCCAGCTAGTGCTTGGACACCAGATTCAGAGTATTGCTATTTTGGCAATTGAATTTCACCCCAGAACAAAATATATGTTTTGCTGGACACAATTATTCTTTACTAGCCAGTGCTGGGACACCAGATTCAGGGTATTGCTATTTTGGCAATTAAATTTAACCCCAGAACAAAATATATGTTTTGGCGGATACTATGAGACTTTGCCAGCTAGTGTTGGGACACCAGATTCAGGGTATTGCTATTTTGGCAATTGAATTTACCTCAGAACAAAATATATATTTTGACGGACACTATTATACTTTGCCAGCCAGTGCTGGGACACCAGATTCAGGGTATTGCTATTTTGGCAATTGAATTTCACCCCAGAACAAAATATATGTTTTGGCGGACACTATTATACTTTGCCAGCCAGTGCTGGGACACCAGATTCAGGGTATTGCTATTTTGGCAATTGAATTTCACCCCAGAACAAAATATATGTTTTGGCTGACACTATTATACTTTGCCAGCCAGTGCTGGGACACCAGATTCAGGGTATTGCTATTTTGGCAATTGAATTTCACCCCAGAACAAAATATATGTTTTGGTGGACACTATTATACTTTGCCAGCCAGTGCTGGGACACCAGATTCAGGGTATTGCTATTTTGGCAATTAAATTTAACCCCAGAACAAAATATATGTTTTGGCGGATACTATGATACTTTGCCAGCTAGTGCTGGGACACCAGATTCAGGGTATTGCTATTTTGGCAATTGAATTTCACCCCAGAACAAAATATATGTTTTGGCGGACACTATTATACTTTGCCAGCCAGTGCTGGGACACCAGATTCAGGGTATTGCTATTTTGGCAATTGAATTTAACCCCAGAACAAAATATATGTTTTGGTGGACACTATTATACTTTGCCAGCCAGTGCTGGGACACCAGATTCAGGGTATTGCTATTTTGGCGATTGAATTTCACCCCAGAACAAAATATATGTTTTGGCGGACACTATTATACTTTGCCAGCCAGTGCTGGGACACCAGATTCAGGGTATTGCTATTTTGGCAATTGAATTTCACCCCAGAACAAAATATATGTTTTGGCGGACACTATTATACTTTGCCAGCCAGTGCTGGGACACCAGATTCAGGGTATTGCTATTTTGGCAATTGAATTTCACACCAGAACAAAATATATGTTTTGTGCGGACACTATTATACTTTGCCAGCCAGTGCTGGGACACCAGATTCAGGGTATTGCTATTTTGGCAATTGAATTTCACCCCAGAACAAAATATATGTTTTGGTGGACACTATTATACTTTGCCAGCCAGTGCTGGGACACCAGATTCAGGGTATTGCTATTTTGGCGATTGACTTTCACCCCAGAACAAAATATATATTTTGGCGGACACTATTATACTTTGCCAGCCAGTGCTGGGACACCAGATTCAGGGTATTGCTATTTTGGCAATTGAATTTCACCCCAGAACAAAATATATGTTTTGGTGGACACTATTATACTTTACCAGCCAGTGCTGGGACACCAGATTCAGGGTATTGCTATTTTGGCAATTGAATTTCACCCCAGAACAAAATATATGTTTTGGCGGACACTATTATACTTGCCAGCCAGTGCTGGGACACCAGATTCAGGGTATTGCTATTTTGGCAATTGAATTTCACCCCAGAACAAAATATATGTTTTGGCGGACACTATTATACTTTGCCAGCCAGTGCTGGGACACCAGATTCAGGGTATTGCTATTTTGGCAATTGAATTTCACCCCAGAACAAAATATATGTTTTGGTGGACACTATTATACTTTACCAGCCAGTGCTGGGACACCAGATTCAGGGTATTGCTATTTTGGCAATTAAATTTAACCCCAGAACAAAATATATGTTTTGGCGGACACTATTATACTTTGCCAGCCAGTGCTGGGACACCAGATTCAGGGTATTGCTATTTTGGCAATTGAATTTAACCCCAGAACAAAATATATGTTTGTGCGGACACTATTATACTTTGCCAGCCAGTGCTGGGACACCAGATTCAGGGTATTGCTATTTTGGCAATTGAATTTAACCCCAGAACAAAATATATGTTTTGTGCGGACACTATTATACTTTGCCAGCCAGTGCTGGGACACCAGATTCAGGGTATTGCTATTTTGGCAATTGAATTTCACCCCAGAACAAAATATATGTTTTGGTGGACACTATTATACTTTGCCAGCCAGTGCTGGGACACCAGATTCAGGGTATTGCTATTTTGGCGATTGAATTTCACCCCAGAACAAAATATATGTTTTGGCGGACACTATTATACTTTGCCAGCCAGTGCTGGGACACCAGATTCAGGGTATTGCTATTTTGGCAATTGAATTTCACCCCAGAACAAAATATATGTTTTGGTGGACACTATTATACTTTGCCAGCCAGTGCTGGGACACCAGATTCAGGGTATTGCTATTTTGGCAATTGAATTTCACCCCAGAACAAAATATATGTTTTGGTGGACACTATTATACTTTGCCAGCCAGTGCTGGGACACCAGATTCAGGGTATTGCTATTTTGGCAATTGAATTTCACCCCAGAACAAAATATATGTTTTGGCGGACACTATTATACTTTGCCAGCCAGTGCTGGGACACCAGATTCAGGGTATTGCTATTTTGGCAATTGAATTTCACCCCAGAACAAAATATATGTTTTGGCGGATACTATTATACTTTCCCAGCTAGTGCTGGGACACCAGATTCAGGGTATTGCTATTTTGGCAATTGAATTTCACCACCAGAACAAAATATATGTTTGTGCGGACACTATTATACTTTGCCAGCCAGTGCTGGGACACCAGATTCAGGGTATTGCTATTTTGGCAATTGAATTTCACCCCAGAACAAAATATATGTTTTGCTGGACACTATTATACTTTACCAGCCAGTGCTGGGACACCAGATTCAGGGTATTGCTATTTTGGCGATTGAATTTCACCCCAGAACAAAATATATGTTTTGGCGGACACTATTATACTTTGCCAGCCAGTGCTGGGACACCAGATTCAGGGTATTGCTATTTTGGCAATTGAATTTCACCCCAGAACAAAATATATGTTTTGGCGGATACTATTATACTTTGCCAGCCAGTGCTGGGACACCAGATTCAGGGTATTGCTATTTTGGCAATTGAATTTCACCCCAGAACAAAATATATGTTTTGGCGGACACTATTATACTTTGCCAGCCAGTGCTGGGACACCAGATTCAGGGTATTGCTATTTTGGCAATTGAATTTCACCCCAGAACAAAATATATGTTTTGGCGGACACTATTATACTTTGCCAGCCAGTGCTGGGACACCAGATTCAGGGTATTGCTATTTTGGCAATTGAATTTCACCCCAGAACAAAAAATATGTTTTGGCGGAACTGTTATACTTTGCCAGCCAGTGCTGGGACACCAGATTCAGGGTATTGCTATTTTGGTAATTAAATTTAACCACAGAACAAAATATATGTTTTGTCGGATACTATGATACTTTGCCAGCTAGTGTTGGGACACCAGATTCAGGGCATTGCTATTTTGGCGATTGACTTTCACCACAGAACAAAATATATGTTTTGGCGGACACTATTATACTTTGCCAGTCGGTGCTGGGACACCAGATTCAGTGTATTGCTATTTTGGCAATTGAATTTCACCCCAAAACAAAATATATGTTTTGGCGGACACTATTATACTTTGCCAGCCAGTGCTGGGACACCAGATTCAGGGTATTGCTATTTTGGCAATTGAATTTAACCCCAGAACAAAATGTATGTTTTGTTGGACACTATTACACTTTGCCAGCCAGTGCTGGGACACCAGATTCAGGGTATTGCTATTTTGGCAATTGAATTTCACCCCAGAACAAAATATATGTTTTGGTGGACACTATTATTTTTTGCCAGCCAGTGCTGGGACACCAGATTCAGGGTATTGCTATTTTGGTCATTAAATTTAACCACAGAACAAAATATATTTTTTGGCGGATACTATGATACTTTGCCAGCTAGTTTTGGGACACCAGATTCAGGGTATTGCTATTTTGGCGATTGACTTTAACCACAGAACAAAATATATATTTTGGCGGACACTATTATACTTTGCCAGCCAGTGCTGGTACACCAGATTCAGGGTATTGCTATTTTGGCAATTGAATTTTACCCCAGAACAAAATATATGTTTTGGTGGACACTATTATACTTTACCAGCCAGTGCTGGGACACCAGATTCAGGGTATTGCTATTTTGGCGATTGAATTTCACCCAAGAACAAAATATATGTTTTGGCGGACACTATTATACTTTGCCAGTCGGTGCAGGGACACCAGATTCAGGGTATTGCTATTTTGGTAATTGAATTTCACCCCAGAACAAAATATATGCTTTGGCGGACACTATTATACTTTACCAGCCAGTGCTGGGACACCAGATTCAGGGTATTGCTATTTTGGCAATTAAATTTAACACCAGAACAAAATATATGTTTGTGCGGACACTATTATACTTTGCCAGCTAGTGCTGGGACACCAGATTCAGGGTATTGCTATTTTGGCAATTGAATTTCACCGCAGAACAAAATATATGTTTTGTTGGACACTATTATACTTTGCCAGCCAGTACTGGGACACCAGATTCAGGGTATTGCTATTTTGGCGATTGACTTTCACCCCAGAACAAAATATAGATTTTGGCGGACACTATTATACTTTGCCAGCCAGTGCTGGGACACCAGAATCAGGGTATTGCTATTTTGGCAATTGAATTTCACCCCAGAACAAAATATATGTTTTGGTGGACACTATTATACTTTACCAGCCAGTGCTGAGACTCCAGATTCATGGTATTGCTATTTTGGCAATAAAATTTAACCCCAGAACAAAATTTATGTTTTGGCAGATACTATGATACTTTGCTAGCTAGTGTTGGGACACCAGATTCAGGGTATTGCTATTTGGGCGATTGAATTTCACCCCATTACAAAATATATGTTTTGGCGGACACTATTATACTTTGCCAGCCAGTGCTGGGACACCAGATTCAGGGTATTGCTATTTTGGCAATTGAATTTCACCCCAGAACAAAATATATGTTTTGGTGGACACTATTATTCTTTGCCAGCCAGTGCTGGGACACCAGATTCAGGGTATTGCTATTTTGGTAATTAAATTTAACCACAGAACAAAATATATGTTTTGGCGGATACTATGATACTTTGCCAGCTAGTGTTGGGACACCAGATTCAGGGCATTGCTATTTTGGCGATTGAATTTCACCCCAGAACAAAATATATGTTTTGGCGGAGACTATTATACTTTGCCAGCCAGTGCTGGGACACCAGATTAAGAGTATTGCTATTTTGGCAATTGAATTTAACCCCAGAAAAAATATATGTTTTGCTGGACACTATTATACTTTACTAGCCAGTGCTGGGACACCAGATTCAGGGTATTGCTATTTTGGCAATTAAATTTAACCCCAGAACAAAATATATGTTTTGGCGGATACTATGAGACTTTGCCAGCTAGTGTTGGGACACCAGATTCAGGGTATTGCTATTTTGGCAATTGAATTTACCTCAGAACAAAATATATATTTTCACTGACACTATTATACTTTGCCAGCCAGTGCTGGGACACCAGATTCAGGGTATTGCTATTTTGGCAATTGAATTTCACCCCAAAACAAAATATATGTTTTGGCGGACACTATTATACTTTGCCAGCCAGTGCTGGGACACCAGATTCAGGGTATTGCTATTTTGGCAATTGACATTTCACCCCAGAACAAAATATATGTATTGTTGGACATTATTATACTATGCCAGCAAGTGCTGGGACACCCGATTCAGAGTATTGCTATTTTGGCAATTGAATTTCACCCCAGAACAAAATATATCTTTTGGCGTACACTATTATACTTTGCCAGCCAGTGCTGGGACACCAGATTCAGTGTATTGCTATTTTGGCAATTGAATTTCACCCCAAAGCAAAATATATGTTTTCACGAACACTATTATACTTTGCCAGCCAGAGCTGGGACACCAGATTCGGGGTATTGCTATTTTGGCAATAGAATTTCACCCCAGAACAAAATATATGTTTTGGCGGACAATATTATACTTTCCCAGCTAGTGCTAGGACACCAGATTCAGGGTATTGCTATTTTGGCAATTGAATTTCACCCCAGAACAATATGTATGTTTTGGCGGACACTATTATACTTTGCCAGCCAGTGCTGGGGCACCACATTCAGGGTATTGCTATTTTGGCAATTGAATTTCACCCCAGAACAAAATATATGTTTTGGCGGATACTATTATACTTTCCCAGCTAGTGCTGGGACACCATATTCAGGGTATTGCTATTTTGGCAATTGAATTTCACCACAGAACAAAATATATGTTTGTGCAGACACTATTATTCTTTGCCAACCAGTGATGGGACATCAGATTCAGGGTATTGCTATATTGGCAATTGAATTTCACCCCAGAACAAAATACATGTTTTGTTGGACACTATTATACTTTACCAGCCAGTACTGGGACACCAGATTCAGGGTATTGCTATTTTGGCGATTGACTTTCACCCCAGAACAAAATATATATTTTGGCGTACACTATTATACTTTGCCAGCCAGTGCTGGGACACCAGATTCAAGATATTGCTATTTTGGCAATTAAATTTAACCCCAGAACAAAATATATGTTTTGGCGGATACTATGATACTTTGCCAGGTAGTGTTGGGACACCAGATTCAGGGTATTGCTATTTTGGCGATTTAAATTCATACCAGAACAAAATATATGTTTTGGCGGAACTATTATAGTTTGCCAGCCAGTGCTGGGACTACAGATTCAGGGTATTGCTATTTTGGCAATTGAATTTCACCCCAGAGCAAAATATGTGTTTTGGCGGATACTATGAGACTTTGCCAGCTAGTGTTGGGACACCAGATTCAGGGTATTGCTATTTTGGCAACTGAATTTACCTCAGAACAAAATATATGTTTTCACTGACACTATTATACTTTGCCAGCCAGTCCTGGTACACCAGATTCATGGTATTGCTATTTTGGCGATTGAATTTCACCCCAGAACAAAAAATATGTTTTGGCGGAACTGTTATACTTTGCCAGCCAGTGCTGGGACACCAGATTCAGGGTATTGCTATTTTGGGAATTGAATTTCACCCCAGAACAAAATATATGTTTTGTCGGATACTATGATACTTTGCCAGCTAGTGTTGGGACACCAGATTCAGGGTATTGCTATTTTGGCAATTGAATTTCACCCCAGAGCAAAATATATGTTTTCACGGACACTATTATACTTTGCCAGCCAGTGCTGGGACACCAGATTCAGGGAATTGCTATTTTGGCGATTGAATTTCACCCCAGAACAAAATATATGTTTTGGTGGAGACTATTATACTTTACTAGCCAGTGCTGGGACACCAGATTCAGGGTATTGCTATTTTGGCAATTAAATTTAACCCCAGAACAAAATATATGTTTTGGAAGACACTATTATACTTTGCCAGCCAGTACTGGGACACCAGATTCAGGGTATTGCTATTTTGGTAAGTGAATTTCACCCCAGAACAAAATATATGTTTTGTTGGACACTATTATACTTTGCCAGCCAGTGCTGGGACACCAGATTCAGGGTATTGCTTTTTTGGCAATTGAATTTCACCCCAGAACAAAATTTATGTTTTGGTGAACACTATTATACTTTACCAGCCAGTGCTGGGACACCAGATTCAGGGTATTGCTATTTTGGCAATTAAATTTAACCCCAGAACAAAATATATGTTTTGGCGGATACTATGAGACTTTGCCAGCTAGTGTTGGGACACCAGATTCAGGGTATTGCTATTTTGGCAATTGAATTTACCTCAGAACAAAATATATATTTTCACTGACACTATTATACTTTGCCAGCCAGTGCTGGGACACCAGATTCAGGGTATTGCTATTTTGGCAATTGAATTTCACCCCAAAACAAAATATATGTTTTGGCGGACACTATTATACTTTGCCAGCCAGTGCTGGGACACCAGATTCAGGGTATTGCTATTTTGGCAATTGCATTTCACCCCAGAACAAAATATATGTATTGTTGGACATTATTATACTATGCCAGCAAGTGCTGGGACACCCGATTCAGAGTATTGCTATTTTGGCAATTGAATTTCACCCCAGAACAAAATATATCTTTTGGCGTACACTATTATACTTTGCCAGCCAGTGCTGGGACACCAGATTCAGTGTATTGCTATTTTGGCAATTGAATTTCACCCTAAAGCAAAATATATGTTTTCACGAACACTATTATACTTTGCCAGCCAGAGCTGGGACACCAGATTCGGGGTATTGCTATTTTGGCAATAGAATTTCACCCCAGAACAAAATATATGTTTTGGTGGACACTATTACACTTTGTCAGCCAGTGCTAGGACACCAGATTCAGGGTATTGCTATTTTGGCAATTGAATTTCACCCCAGAACAATATGTATGTTTTGGCGGACACTATTATACTTTGCCAGCCAGTGCTGGGGCACCACATTCAGGGTATTGCTATTTTGGCAATTGAATTTCACCCCAGAACAAAATATATGTTTTGGCGGATACTATTATACTTTCCCAGCTAGTGCTGGGACACCATATTCAGGGTATTGCTATTTTGGCAATTGAATTTCACCACAGAACAAAATATATGTTTGTGCAGACACTATTATTCTTTGCCAACCAGTGATGGGACATCAGATTCAGGGTATTGCTATATTGGCAATTGAATTTCACCCCAGAACAAAATACATGTTTTGTTGGACACTATTATACTTTACCAGCCAGTACTGGGACACCAGATTCAGGGTATTGCTATTTTGGCGATTGACTTTCACCCCAGAACAAAATATATATTTTGGCGTACACTATTATACTTTGCCAGGTAGTGTTGGGACACCAGATTCAGGGTATTGCTATTTTGGCGATTGACTTTCACCCCAGAACAAAATATATATTTTGGCGTACACTATTATACTTTGCCAGGTAGTGTTGGGACACCAGATTCAGGGTATTGCTATTTTGGCGATTTAAATTCATACCAGAACAAAATATATGTTTTGGCGGAACTATTATAGTTTGCCAGCCAGTGCTGGGACACCAGATTCAGGGTATTGCTATTTTGGCAATTGAATTTCACCCCAGAGCAAAATATGTGTTTTGGCGGATACTATGAGACTTTGCCAGCTAGTGTTGGGACACCAGATTCAGGGTATTGCTATTTTGGCAACTGAATTTACCTCATGAACAAAATATATGTTTTCACTGACACTATTATACTTTGCCAGCCAGTCCTGGTACACCAGATTCATGGTATTGCTATTTTGGCAATTGAATTTCACCCCAGAACAAAATATATGTTTTGGCGGACACTGTTATACTTTGCCAGCCAGTGCTGGGACACCAGATTCAGGGTATTGCTATTTTGGGAATTGAATTTCACCCCAGAACAAAATATATGTTTTGGCGGACACTATTATACTTTGCCAGCCAGTGCTGGGACACCAGATTCAGGGTATTGCTATTTTGGCAATTGAATTTCACCCCAGAGCAAAATATATGTTTTCACGGACACTATTATACTTTGCCAGCCAGTGCTGGGACACCAGATTCAGGGAATTGCTATTTTGGCGATTGAATTTCACCCCAGAACAAAATATATGTTTTGGTGGAGACTATTATACTTTACTAGCCAGTGCTGGGACACCAGATTCAGGGTATTGCTATTTTGGCAATTAAATTTAACCCCAGAACAAAATATATGTTTTGGAGGACACTATTATACTTTGCCAGCCAGTACTGGGACACCAGATTCAGGGTATTGCTATTTTGGTAAGTGAATTTCACCCCAGAACAAAATATATGTTTTGTTGGACACTATTATACTTTGCCAGCCAGTGCTGGGACACCAGATTCAGGGTATTGCTTTTTTGGCAATTGAATTTCACCCCAGAACAAAATTTATGTTTTGGTGAACACTATTATACTTTACCAGCCAGTGCTGGGACACCAGATTCAGGGTATTGCTATTTTGGCAATTAAATTTAAGCCCAGAACAAAATATATGTTTTGGCGGATACTATGATACTTTGCAAGCTAGTGTTGCGACACCAGATTCAGGGTATTGCTATTTTGGCGATTGAATTTAACCCCAGAACAAAATATATGTTTTGGCGGAACTATTATACTTTGCCAGCCAGTGCTGGGACACCAGATTCAGGGTATTGCTATTTTGGCAATTGAATTTAACCCCAGAAAAAAATATATGTTTTTGGCGGATACTATTATACTGTGCCAGCTAGTGCTGGGACTCCAGATTCAGGGTATTGCTATTTTGGGAATTAAATTTAACCCCAGAACAAAATATATGTTTTGGCGGACACTATTATACTTTGCCAGTCGGTGCTGGGACACCAGATTCAGGGTATTGCTATTTTGGCAATTGAATTTCACCCCAGAACAAAATATATGTTTTGGCGGATACTATTATACTTTCCCAGCTAGTGCTGGGACACCAGATTCAGGGTATTGCTAATTTGGCAATTGAATTTAACCCCAGAACAAAATGTATGTTTGTGCGGACACTATTATACTTTGCCAGCCAGTGCTGGGACTCCAGATTCAGGGTATTGCTATTTTGGCAATTGAATTTCACCCCAGAACAAAATATATGTTTTGTTGGACACTATTATACTTTGCCAGCCAGTACTGGGACACCAGATTCAGGGTATTGCTATTTTGGCGATTGACTTTCACCCCAGAACAAAATATATGTTTTGGTGGACACTATTGTACTGTACCAGCCAGTGCTGGGACACCAGATTCAGGGTATTGCTATTTTGGCAATTAAATTTAACCCCAGAACAAAATTTATGTTTTGGCAGATACTATGATACTTTGCCAGCTAGTGTTGGGACACCAGATTCAGGGTATTGCTATTTTTGCAATTGAATTTCACTCCAGAACAATATTTATGTTTTGGCAAATACTATGATACTTTGCCAGCTAGTGTTGGAACACCAAATTTAGGGTATTGCTATTTTGTCGATTGAATTTCACCCCAGAACAAAATATATGTTTTGGCAGAACTATTATACTTTGCCAGCCAGTGCTGGGACACCAGATTCAGGGTATTGCTATTTTGGCAATTGAATTTCACCCCATTACAAAATATATGTTTTGGTGGACACTATTATACTTTACCAGCCAGTGCTGAGACACCAGATTCAAGGTGTTGCTATTTTGGCAATTAAATTTAACCACAGAACAAAATATATGTTTTGGCGGATACTATGATACTTTGCCAGGTAGTGTTGGGACACCAGATTCAGGGTATTGCTATTTTGGCTATTTAAATTCATACCAGAACAAAATATATGTTTTGGCGGAACTATTATACTTTGCCAGCCAGTGCTGGGTCTCCAGATTCAGGGTATTGCTATTTTGGCAATTGAATTTCACCCCAGAGCAAAATATATGTTTTGGCGGATACTATGAGACTTTGCCAGCTAGTGTTGCGACACCAGATTCAGGGTATTGCTATTTTGGCAACTGAATTTACCTCAGAACAAAATATATGTTTTCACTGACACTATTATACTTTGCCAGCCAGTCCTGGTACACCAGATTCAGGGTATTGCTATTTTGGCAATTAAATTTAACCCCAGAACAAAATATATGTTTTGGCGGATATTATGAGACTTTGCCAGCTAGTGTTGGGACACCAGATTCAGGGTATTGCTATTTTGGCAATTGAATTTCACCCCAGAACAAAATATATGTTTTGGCGGACACTATTATACTTTGCCAGCCAGTGCTGAGACACCAGATTCAGGGTATTGCTATTTTGGCAATTGCATTTCACCCCAGAACAAAATATATGTATTGGTTGACATTATTATTCTATGCCAGCCAGTGCTGGGACACCCGATTCAGAGTAGTGTTGATCATGAATTTTCGAATTGCGAATTTTAATCGCGAATATCAGCACTTCGAGAATTCGCGAATATTTAGAATATCGCTAAATATATTCGCAATTGCGAATTTTCTCTTTATGCGAATTTTTTATATGAAAATTTTCGCATGCAAGAAAATAATGTCATTATTTTCTTGTTTGCGAAAATTCGCATAAAAAATCGCATAAATTAGCATAAAAATTCGCATAAGCTGGTATTTAAAAGGTATCTTTTAAATGCTAGTTTATGCGATTTTTTATGCTAATTTATGCAAATTTTTTTGCAAATTTTCGCAAACAAGAAAATATTGTCTGGAGATTACGAATTCGCGAATTTTCGAATATATGGCGAATATTCGCCCAAATATTCGCGAAATATCACAAATTCGAATATTGCCCCTGCCGCTCATCACTAATTCAGAGTATTGCTATTTTGGCAATTGAATTTCACCCCAGAACAAATTATATGTTTTGGCGGACACTATTATACTTTGCCAGCCAGTGCTGGGACACCAGATTCAGGGTATTGCTATTTTGGCAATTGAATTTCACCCCAAAGCAAAATATATGTTTTCACGGACACTATTATATTTTGCCAGCCAGAACTGGGACACCAGTTTCGGGGTATTGCTATTTTGGCAATTGAATTTCACCCCAGAACAAAATATATGTTTTGGCGGATACTATTATACTTTCCCAGCTAGTGCTGGGACACAAGATTCAGGGTATTGCTATTTTGGTAAAAACAAAGGTGCAATGGCGCACTGCAGCTGGAGCTCCGTCCTGCCACTATGCTGTATGTTAGATAAGGCATTAGTTTATATTTTTGGCCAAATTATGTAAGCCACCCACCACTTCACGGTTGTCTCTCGAGTGGTCCCTAACATTAATTCTTACCTTTTATGGGCCATATCAGCCACACAAAACCCAGGAAGTGCAGGTGCAGCATGCATGCCAGATACACTCTGCTTGCAACCCCGTCTGGTGCCATACAGCGTTCATCAGATCAAGGGATGCAAATACCAACATGCATGCTGAGCCCACTAGTACTTCTCCTGGAACCAAATGGCTTCTGGTAAGTTCAATAAAGCAGACTCAGTTTTATACTGACTTTAAAACCAGCCTACAGGGCGGATTCACTAGTCAGGTGTGCATGACTGCATGGAGGTCACCACGCCTCCCATATATGTTACAAAGGAAAAAAATGGAGGTTGCAGTCAGCACAACCCAATAAGCAGGTGCATGTTGCTATGGTGAAATACACATACAAACGTAAAAACAAAGGTGCAATGGCACACTGCAGCTAGAGCTCCGTCCTGCCACTATGCTGGATGTTAGATGAGGCATTAGTTTATATTTTGGCCAAATTATGTAAGCCACCCACCACTTCACGGTTGCCTCTCGAGTGGTCCCTAACATTAATTCTTACCTTTTATGGGCCATATCAGCCACACAAAACCCAGGGAGTGCAGGTGCAGCATGCATGCCAGATACACTCTGCTTGCAACCCCGTCTGGTGCCATACAGCGTTCATCAGATCAAGGGATGCAAGTACCAACATGCATGCTGAGCCCACTAGTACTTCTCCTGGAACCAAATGGCTTCTGGTAAGTTCAATAAAGCAGACTCAGTTTTATACTGACTTTAAAACCAGCCTACAGGGCGGATTAACTAGTCAGGTGTGCATGACTGCATGGAGGTCACCACGCCTCCCATATATGCTACAAAGGAAAAAAAATGGAGGTTGCAGTCAGCACAACCCAATAAGCAGGTGCACGTTGCTATGGTGAAATACACATACAAACGTAAAAACAAAGGTGCAATGGCACACTGCAGCTAGAGCTCCGTCCTGCCACTATGCTGGATGTTAGATGAGGCATTAGTTTATATTTTGGCCAAATTATGTAAGCCACCCACCACTTCACGGTTGCCTCTCGAGTGGTCCCTAACATTAATTCTTACCTTTTATGGGCCATATCAGCCACACAAAACCCAGGGAGTGCAGGTGCAGCATGCATGCCAGATACACTCTGCTTGCAACCCCGTCTGGTGCCATACAGCGTTCATCAGATCAAGGGATGCAAATACCAACATGCATGCTGAGCCCACTAGTACTTCTCCTGGAACCAAATGGCTTCTGGTAAGTTCAATAAAGCAGACTCAGTTTTATACTGACTTTAAAACCAGCCTACAGGGCGGATTCACTAGTCAGGTGTGCATGACTGCATGGAGGTCACCACGCCTCCCATATATGCTACAAAGGAAAAAAAATGGAGGTTGCAGACAGCACAACCCAATAAGCAGGTGCACGTTGCTATGGTGAAATACACATACAAACGTAAAAACAAAGGTGCAATTGCACACTGCAGCTAGAGCTCCGTCCTGCCACTATGCTGGATGTTAGATGAGGCATTAGTTTATATTTTGGCCAAATTATGTAAGCCACCCACCACTTCACGGTTGCCTCTCGAGTGGTCCCTAACATTAATTCTTACCTTTTATGGGCCATATCAGCCACACAAAACCCAGGGAGTGCAGGTGCAGCATGAATGCCAGATACACTCTGCTTGCAACCGCGTCTGGTGCCATACAGCGTTCATCAGATATTGCTATTTTGGCAATTGAATTTCACCACAGAACAAAATATATGTTTGTGCAGACACTATTATACTTTGCCAGCCAGTGCTGGGACATCAGATTCAGGGTATTGCTATATTGGCAATTGAATTTCATCCCAGAACAAAATATATGTTTTGGCGGACACTATTATACTTTGCCAGCCAGTGCTGGGACACCAGATTCAGGGTATTGCTATTTTGAAGAAAAAGAAGAAAAACAATCAGAGCCGAGGCATAACAGGTAATGCGGGCCTCGGATATTACTCGGATTTAAACAACAAATTTAGAACAGGAGTAATGATATATCATAAAAAGTCAATTTTATTAAAGATAGGTTAAAATATTCACTTTCTTTGCAGCCGCTTCGCGCATGCGCGGTGAGATCTTGAACCTTACTACCACTATCTCCATTCTTCAGCGCATGCGCCGGCGGCCTGGTGATGTCACTGATCAGGTGTCTGGTCATGTGATAACGCCACTGCGTAACGTCATTTTCTGGCGCGCGCTCTCGACGCACATTGATCAGTCCCCCTTCAGCAGTAATATAAGCCGACGCTGCCCTGTGACTCATGGGACATTCTCCAAACTGCATCGGGATCGTGCCACTGACGGCCGCCTGTGGGATCTTCGGACCTAGGTCATACATCTGGGTCGGAAGTAAGTAATTCTATTTACAGCACTGGTATTTATGACGCACATTTTCTTGATTACTATAGTGGCGTTTATTCTCTGTGCTTTTCTCTGCAGGTCGCTGCTTTTTCACCAGAGTTGTCGCTATATGCATTCGCTGGATCGTGTGACCTTAATTATCGGTTTCCTCAATAACTAATTATGTGTGCCCATTGTTTGGGTTGGATGGTATAGTGTCCCCTGATGAGTCTAACCGTCCATGCAGGTGTTGTGTGACGAAACGCGTTGGACCACCCCCCCACCTCTTTTTTTCTGCACCATTCATTGTTGTAATTCTTGAGGTAACACGCCGTTTTTCATTGAAATCTGATTTGTCTACTTTTTTGTTGACCCAGGTTTAACTCACAGTTAACCGGTCCGTTGATCCTCCCTTATCCCGCTATTTAACCAGGGACAGCGTTCGCAGGGGCAAGATCCGGCATTGGGCCACCCCTTGCGTGGTTTTTTGGACCCGGTGAGCATTTACCTAGGGCATATCAGGCCAAGCAGGGAATCACTAGGGACCTTCTTCTGCTACTTCCCTTTTGATATATATTCCCTTGCTGTTTCACCAACTCTTCCACTGGATAACCCACTTCTACATGGTGATCTAGAGTTGGATCAAAGACCCGGCATAGCACATTATCGACCCCGCTCTGGGTGATCATTTGTGCTCAAATTTGTGTATTTACAATTTTTTGTTTATGTTTGTCCATTTTTTGAGAAATGGGGGAGCTCTCCATTTGAGTATATTTTAACCTATCTTTAATAAAAGTGACTTTTTATGATATATCATTACTCCCGTTCTAAATTTGTATTGCTATTTTGGCAAGTGAATTTTACCCCAGAACAAAATTTATGTTTTGGCAGACACTATTGTACTTTGCCAGCCAGTGCTGGGACACCAGATTCAGGGTATTGCTATTTTGGCAATTGAATTTCACCACAGAAAATAATCTATCCTCTGCCAGACAGCAGACAGTATTACACTTGGCTAGCCAAAGCTGGAACACCAGATTTAGAGGATTGGTATTTTGGCAATTGTATTTAACCCCTTAATAAAATATAGAAATTGCTATCCTGAGTTTCTAGGGGTGATAATAAGCACAGCCAAGCCCCTGATGTAGGATATAGCAAAAAAAAATAAAAAAAAATAGTATTGATGGATTGATGGACTTGGTGGCAGCTTGTTCTGGTGCACCACAAGTCACAAAATGGCCGCCGATCACCCCAGAAAAAAGTGACAGAAAACGCTCTGTGCAGCCTAAAAAACAGTGAGCAATTAACTAGCAGATGTTGAATCATTCACAGCTGTAGATCGATCAGTTCATTAGGTGCTGTTGCTGACTTTTCCCTGCCTCTCCCTACACTAATCAGAGCAGTGTGAAGTGCGGCGCTACATGACTCCAGCTTAAATAGAGGCTGGGTCGCATGCTTCACTTTGCCAATCACACTCATGCCATTAGTAGGCATGGCTGTGATGGCTTCTTAGGGCAAGAAGTAAAACACTAGCTGATTGGCTACTGTGCAGCCCTTCAGAAAGCGGGAAGAAATCGCTGAATAACGGACCCGAACCCAAACTTTTTTGAAAATGTTCGGGTCCGGGTCCTGAACACCCCAAAATTCGATATGAACCCGAACTATGATCGAACTGTTTGCTCAACACTATTGACCAGCCACAGCTGGAACACCAGATCTAGGGTAATGTTTAATAGGCAATTAAATTTCACCCCACAAAAATATCCTTTGACGGACAGTATTACATTTGGACAGTGACAGCCGGAACACCAGATTGAGGGGATTGGTATTTTGGCAATTGAATTTCACCCCACAAAAAAAAACTATCCTTTGACATACAGTATTACACTTAGCCAGCCATAGCTGGAACACCAGATTTAGGGGATTGGTTTTGGCAATTAAATTTGACCCCATAAAAAAATCTATTCTTTGACGGACAGTTTTAAACTTGGCCAGCAACAGCTAAAACCTCTGATTTAGGGGATTTTTATTTTGGCAATTGAATTTAACCACACAAAAAAATCTATTCTATGAAGGACAGTATTAAACTTAGCCAGCCACATCTGGAACACCAGATTTATGCGATTGGTATTTTGGCAATTGAATTTTACCCAAGAAAAAAATCTATCCTTTGACGGACAGCATTACACTTGGCCAGCCACAACTGGAGCCCCAGATTTAGGGGATTGTTTTTTTGGCAATTGAATTTTACCACAGAAAGAGATCTATCCTTTGACGGACAGTATTACACTTAGCCAGCCAAAGCTGGAACACCAGATTTAGGGGATTGGTATTTTGGCAATTTAATTTATCCCCAGAAAAAAACCTTTCCCTTGACGTACAGTATGAAAATCAGCCAGCCACAGCTGGAACACCAGATTTAGGGGATTGGTATTTTGGCAATTGTTTTTCACCATACAAAAATAATCTATCCTTTGACTGACAGTATTAAACTTAGCCAGCCACAGCTGGAATACCAGATTTAGGGGATTGATATTTTGGCAATTGAATTTCACCCCAGAATAAAATCTATACTTTGACGTACAGTATTAAAATTTGCCCGCCACAGCTGGAACACCAGATTTAGGGGATTGGTATTTTGGCAATTGAATTTCACCCCACAAAAAAATCTATCCTTTAACAGATAGTATTAAACTTAGCCAGCCACAGCTGGAACACCAGATTTAGGGGATTGGTATTTTGGCAATTGAATTTCACCCCAGAATTAAAATCTATCCTTTTACGAACAGTATTACACTTGGCCAGCAACAGCTAAAACCATTGATTTAGGGGATTGGTATTTTGGCAATTGAATTTCACCCCAGAAAAAAATCTATCCTTTGACATACAGTATTAAACTTAACCAGACACAGCTGGAACACCAGATTTAGGGGATTGGTATTGTGGCAATTGAATTTCACCCTAGAAAAAAAATTCTTCTTTGCGGACATTGTTAAACATAGCCAGCCAAAGCTGGAACACCAGATTTAGGGGATTTAGTGGATTGGTATTTTGGCAATTGAATTTCACCCCTCAATAAAATATAGACATTTCTCGTAGACATGGCTGTGATGACAGCTTAGGGCAAGAAGTAAAAGGCTAGCTGATTGGCTGCTGTGTAGCCCTTCAGAAAGCGGGAAGAAATCTGAGAACAACGGACCCGAATTTTGAAAATGTAACTATACAGTTCAGGTTCGCTCAACTCTCTTCAGAACTACCCAGTGTGGTAAGGTGCAGGGTGCCGTCGTGGATGGCAGGTATGTGTCACCGAGGTTCATAGCCTCGGTGAGGTAAGAGCCCGTTTTTGTTGATGTCAGCAGCAGCTAGTGCTACTGACAGAGTTTAAATAGCATGGCTGCAAAGCCGATCCGGGCCGGCTCTTACCGGGAGCAGCTAAAGTGTAGGGTGGGTGGCTGCTCCCCACGACCCAGTCCTGGTTTTGGGCTGGGTTTAAAAGCTCAGCCAGCTCAGCAGCTGGGGGCTGTGATTATCCTGGAGCTGCTAACAGGGCTGGGAGTTCTCTGTCCTGGAGGAAAGAGCTCAGCAAGGAGGTGTTTTGTTCCTGGCTACCTGAAGCTGGATTCTCCTGCGGCTGGGCCGACAGCGTGGTGCGAACCTGCACCTACACCTCCCAGGTGACTGAACCTGTGTTGGCCTGTTTTTGTTTTGCCACGTTATTTCCGTTGTGTGTGAACTGTCACCAAGAGACTGTTTTTCATTTATGGTGTGCAAGTGTGAATAAAACACTGTTTATTGCACAATCTGGACTCCTTGTTTTGCCTCTAAACTGCACCCGCACCGCTGTCTACCAGAGCGACTTCCCACATTTGGTGTCGGATGCGGGCATGCGCAGTGAGGCTGGCGTGAACGCCGAACTTTGTTTTTGTGCTGAGCAAAAGTGAATGTCCTATATTAGGCCGGCAAAGTTGCAGCCTGTGATCTCTGGCAACATGGAGGCTGCTGTGAAGGCTCTCGTAGAAGCTAACGTGCAGCAGCGGGAGACCAACCAGTTACTGCTACAACATGTGATGGCATTACAGGCGGCCGGAGCGTCCCACCACGTCCATGATGCCCGGAAAGTGGTCCGTGCGGCGATCCCAAAGATGACCCCCGCAGACGACGTGGAGACATACCTAGTGGTCTTTGAGAAGGTCGCCGTGAGGGAAAAGTTACCCCGTGACCAGTGGGCCGAAGTGGTTGCTCCGCTCCTGGCATCCGGACCCCAGCAAGTTTTTTTGATTTGGCAGACGACCAGGCTGCTGACTATTCCACGGTGAAGGGGGAGATCCTGGCCAGACTGGGGGTAAACGTGTTGGTCCGGGCTCAGCGTGTCCACCAGTGGGACTTTAACGTGGCTGAACCCGCCAGGCCGCAGTACTATGAGTTGCTGCACAGGTTGCAAAAATGGCTGCAGCCTGAGGTTCTGAGTCCGACTGCTATGCTGGACCGGCTGCTGGCTGACATGTTTTGGAGGGCCTTGCCTTACCCCCTTCAACACTGGATCGGCCAGGTATCCCCCACCAATGCCCTTGAGATGGTCGACCTGGTGGAACGATATGAGGCCACCAGAAACCTGCAGGGGGTTCTTTTGGGAGGGGGCCAGTCAAACCCCGGAAATCTCCACCCCAGTCCCGGCGGCCAGCCAAACCCGCCCGGGAGGTACCTCTTGCAGATCCGTCCCCAGTGGTCTGCTGGCAGTGTCGGGAGCCTGGACACATAAGGGCCAACTGTCCACAGTGGGGGAACCCATGGAGACTAATTATGGGTACCGGGCTTCCATGTATGCCCGGAGACTGTGTGCGACCGGCATCCCCGAGACAATAGACAGTCGTCATCTGTGCCAGGTGCAAGTCGGGGATAACCTGGCAGTGGCGCTGTTGGACTCAGGAGCCTGGTAACCCTGGTAAGTGCTGCCCTGGTACAGCCCACCCAGTATACGGGCCGGAAAGTTGGGGTGGTGTGCATACACGGAGACTTAAAGGACTATCCCACTGCTGAAATGTCTCTGTCCACGGCGGCCGGCACCTGGACTTGTGAAGTGGCGATCTCCGCCAAACTACCGTATGAACTAATAATTGGGAGAGACTTCCCTGGTTTTCCGTCACTATGGCCTGAGGTGAAAGTGAATAATAGCCCTGAGACAGGGGTAACCCTAGCAGAGTGGCCTGGTTCCTGTGGGAGGCCAGAGCCCTGGGAGCCCGAGTCCGAAGGGCCTGCGGTAGGGGTGACCACCACTTCTGTGATAGAGGGGAGACACCCCACTGAGTGTAATGGTGGGAGACATGGAGGACTTGCCACCAGGTCCTGAGTTGGCAGACCTCCACGCCTCCGGAGATAATTTTGGGACCGCCCAACACTGGGACCAAACCCTAACCAGGGCCTGGGAGAATGTGCTGGAAATTGATGGTAAACCCCAGAAACCAGGGGCTGAATTAATGTTCCCACGATTTATTGTTCTGCAGGATATGTTGTATCGGGTGAACCAAATCCGAGGTGAACCTGTTGAACAGTTGGTGGTGCCCACAGCGTATCGCAAGCTTGTCATGGAGCTTGCCCACCAACATGTTCTTGGGGGACACCTGGGGTGGCAGAAAACCCAGGACCGCATACTGCAGCGGTTTTATTGGCCCGGTGTGTTCAAGGACGTAGAAGATTATTGTAAGTCCTGTCCAACCTGTCAGATAACTAGCCCCCAGCCACATTTCCGTAGTCCTCTGGTACCTCTGCCAATTATTGAAGTACCGTTTGAGCGAGTCGCTATGGATTTAATTGGGCCTGTGCCAAAGTCTGCCAGGGGCCACCAACACATTCTGGTAGTTCTCGACTATGCCACTCGGTATCCGGAGGCGGTGCCTCTGCGACATACCTCAGCTAAGCTCATTGCCAAAGAGTTAATGGAGATGTTTTCCTGTGTGGGCCTGCCTAAAGAGGTTCTGTCAGACCAAGGGACCCCTTTTATGTCCAGAGTAATGAGGGAACTGTGTAAATTGTTGCGTATAAAGCAGTTACGGACGTCCGTTTACCATCCGCAAACAGACGGTCTTGTGGAGAGGTTTAACCAAACTCTAAAAAATATGTTAAAGAGGGTGGTGTCTAGAGATGGGAAGGACTGGGATCTGCTTCTGCCCTATCTCATGTTCGCAGTGCGAGAGGTGCCCCAGGCCTCTACTGGGTTCTCGCCCTTCGAACTGCTTTATGGCAGACACCCTCGGGGCCTGTTGGATATCGCCA
Organism: Bufotes viridis; assembly: GCA_033119425.1. Classification (NCBI taxonomy): domain Eukaryota; kingdom Metazoa; phylum Chordata; class Amphibia; order Anura; family Bufonidae; genus Bufotes; species Bufotes viridis. Next base: position 379,274,401 of record CM065590.1, read on the forward strand.
AGGAAGCATGGGAACAACAGCCTGTCCCCCACAAAAGTGTCATTGAGTATGTCGCCCAGATGCAGGAACGGATGGAAAGGGTGTTGCCCTTGGTCCGGGAGCATATGGAGGCAGCGCAACAAGCCCAGAGTAGGGTGTACAATCGTCAGGCTCGGGTACGGGACTTCAATCCGGGAGATCGGGTTTTGGTTCTGGTACCCACCCTTGACAGCAAATTCCTAGCTAGGTGGCAGGGCCCCTATGAGGTGATCGAGAAAGTAGGGGAAGAAAATTACAAAGTACACCAGCCAGGCGGCGCAAGCCGGAGCAGGTGTACCACGTGAATTTACTTAAGCCGTGGAAAGATAGGACGCGGCCGACGACCACAGCCCCCGGCCAGGGCTTCTAGGTGAAAAGGGTCCAGCCCCACAGTTCGAGGCCTGTGAAGCCGTAACCACGGTAAAAATTGCAGACAGCCTGTCTTCCAAACAAGTTCAGGAAGTCAGGGAGTTCCTCAGTCGGAACACGGATGTGTTCTCGGACCTCCCTGGCCACACGTCTCTCATCCGACATGACATCGTCACTGAGCCTCAGGCCAAGGTCCGGTTAAAACCATACCGGGTACCCGAGGCTCGGCGGCGGGCCATCGCGGAGGAAGTGCAGTTATTGTTGAAGCTCGATGTCATTGAAGAGTCGAAAAGTGAGTGGGCCAGTCCCATAGTCCTAATACCCAAGCCGGATGGGACGTTGCGGTTCTGCAACGACTTTCGCAAGTTAAATGAAGTATCCAAGTTTGACGCGTATCCCATGCCCCGAGTAGACGAGCTTGTTGAAAGTTTAGGACAAGCCCGTTATTTTTCTGTGCTGGACCTCACTAAAGGGTACTGGCAGGTACCCTTAACGGAGTCGGCTAAGGAAAAACCGCATTTGTTACCCCGCAGGGCCTGTATCACTACAAGGTGTTACCCTTTGGCCTGCATGGTGCCCCGCCACTTTCCAAAGGCTAATGGACATAGTGCTGCGACCACATCGTCGGTACGCCTCGGCCTACTTAGATGATGTAGTCATCCACAGCACCGACTGGGAAAGCCATTTACCCAAGGTGCAGGCGGTAGTGGATGCCCTGAGGAAAGTCGGACTGACCGCTAACCCAAAGAAGTGCTCCATAGGGTTAGAGGAGACAAAATATCTGGGATATGTAATTGGGCGGGGAGTTATCAAACCTCAGGTAACTAAGGTAGAGGCCATTCGTAACTAGGCCCCGACCGGTCACCACCAGGCAGGTAAAGTCGTTCCTGGGGATTGTAGGTTACTACATGAGGTTTGTGCCCCACTTTGCCACAATAGCAGCGCCATTGACAGACCTGTTGAAGGGGCGAAAGTCTGGGAGGCTTAGCTGGAGTGAGAAGGCGGAGGAGGCTTTCTCCGCGTTGAAGTCGGCCCTGTGTGGGTCCCCGGTTTTGGTGACACCCGACTTCAACAAGGAGTTTGTCGTACAGACCGACGCCTCGGAGGTAGGCCTCGGTGCGGTACTGTCTCAGGAGGTCAACGGGGAAGAACATCCCGTTGTCTTCCTGAGCCGTAAGCTCAGTCCCGCCGAGTCCAGATATAGTATAGTGGAGAGGGAGTGCCTGGCTATCAAGTAGGCACTCGAATCTCTCCGCTACTACCTGTTAGGGAGGAGGTTCCGTCTGGTGACCGACCATTCCCCCCTCAAATGGATGAGTCAGGCCAAGGAGAGGAATGCTCGGGTCACTAGGTGGTTCCTATCCCTTCAAAATTTCAAGTTCTCCGTGGAACATAGGGCAGGTCGCTTGCAGGGAAATGCAGATGCCCTTTCCCGCGTCCACTGCCTCACATGTGTCCACCCCTCAGGGTTGAACAAAGGGGGGTGTGGTAAGGTGCAGGGTGCCGTCGTGGATGGCAGGTATGTGTCACCGAGGTTCATAGCCTCGGTGAGGTAAGAGCCCGTTTTTGTTGATGTCAGCAGCAGCTAGTGCTACTGACAGAGTTTAAATAGCATGGCTGCAAAGCCGATCCGGGCCGGCTCTTACCGGGAGCAGCTAAAGTGTAGGGTGGGTGGCTGCTCCCCACGACCCAGTCCTGGTTTTGGGCTGGGTTTAAAAGCTCAGCCAGCTCAGCAGCTGGAGGCTGTGATTATCCTGGAGCTGCTAACAGGGCTGGGAGTTCTCTGTCCTGGAGGAAAGAGCTCAGCAAGGAGGTGTTTTGTTCCTGGCTACCTGAAGCTGGATTCTCCTGCGGCTGGGCCGACAGCGTGGTGCGAACCTGCACCTACACCTCCCAGGTGACTGAACCTGTGTTGGCCTGTTTTTGTTTTGCCACGTTATTTCCGTTGTGTGTGAACTGTCACCAAGAGACTGTTTTTCATTTATGGTGTGCAAGTGTGAATAAAACACTGTTTATTGCACAATCTGGACTCCTTGTTTTGCCTCTAAACTGCACCCGCACCGCTGTCTACCAGAGCGACTCCCCACACCATATATTCATATGACAGTTTTCCTTCCAAAATGAAAAAAAAGCTAAACAAGCTAAAAGGTATTACAGCTAAGTCAACATCATGTCTACACACAGTTATTTCCAAGTGATTACCCCTTATCAGGTCAAATACAATTGGCTTAACTAGCTGAGATGCCTGTGTTGGGGGTGGGTGAGGGGGTAATTTTTCTCATTATGGAGAGAACCAACTATATTTGAGGAGTAGAGTTTAGCGGACAACTGTAAGTTCGTGTTCGCCGAGTTCGGCCAAACTTCCAAGCAAAGTCCTGGACCCAAACTTCACCCGAACCTGACCCCGAACCCCATTGAAGTCAATGGGGACCACAACTTTGGGGCAATAAAATGGCTCTAAAATAATCATGGAAAGGGCTAGAGGGCTGCAAAAGGCAGCAAAATGTGGGTAAGATCATGACAAGAGCCCTGCAAACAAATGTGGATAGGGAAATGATTAAAATAAATAGAAATTAAAAATAATAATCTTAAACTAGGAGAAGGAGGTCATATGGAATAGGAGGTTGAGGAAGCGGTGGATGTGGCGCTGTTTTTTGTTTTTAACTTTTTCTTTTCTTTTTTTTAAATTTGGGTAGACCAAAAACATAGGGAAATATAGAAAAGAAAACAAAGAGAAAGTGTGCTGGATTATAACAAAGGCTGGGTAAGGCTGGTATACTTGTTTATTCTGCACAAGGTAAGGACAAGTCCTTTGGGATCCATGCCTGGTTCCTTTTATTGAACGTGAGCTTGTCCATATTGGCTGTGACAAGGCGGCTGCGTTGGTCTGTAGTGATGTCGCGAACATGAAATTTTCCGTTCGAGAACAGCGAACGCGTACTTCCACAAATGTTCGCGAACGGGCGAACCGCCATAGACTTCAATTGGCAGGCGAATTTTAAAACCCACAGGGACTCTTTCTGGCCACAATAGTGATGGGAAAGTTGTTTCAAGGGGTCTAACACCTGAACTGTGTCATGCCAGAGGGGGGTTTTAATCAATAAAGGGCATAAATCAACTAACATTCCTAAATTGTTTGGAATAACATGCTTTAAAACATCCAGTGTGTGTATACGATCAGGTATGATGTTGTATCGATCAGGTAGTGTAAGGGTTACGCCCACTTCACAGACATTGACAGACCAAACTCCCCTTTTAATGCACCGCAAACAACTGCAAACAGTTCATTTGCACAACCGCAAACTCCCCATTTGCACAAGGTTTGATACCAAGCTAGCCACGTCCCGGTGATGTCATTGAAGGTTTCTTCCTCCACCCAGCCACGTACAACACCAAGGGTCCCCAAAAGGTGAATTGAATTGATTTTTCGAACGGGGAGATGGTTAAAAAAACGCTGGCTCCCTCCACTTTGTTTTTATCCATGGTCACTTCGTCTGCGCAGTGCAATTTACTGTCACACCCGATATGAGTGGTATTTTCTGTAGTACCATTCTCATCAGTTTAATCCCTCTAACGTCCCCAATCTGGGGGCCATTTATTGAATAGATTTTTCGAACAGGGAGATGGTTAAAAAAACGCTGGCTCCCTCCACTCTGTTTTAATCCACGGTGACTGCGTCTGCACCGTGCAATTTACTGTCACACCCGATATGAGTGGTATTTTCTGTAGTACTATTCTCATCAGTTTAATCCCTCTAACGTCCCCAATCTGGGGGCCATTTATTGAATAATTTTTTCGAACGGGGAGATGGTTAAAAAAACGCTGGCTCCCTCCACTCTGTTTTAATCCACGGTGACTGCGTCTGCGCCGTGCAATTTACTGTCACACCCGATATGAGTGGTATTTTCTGTAGTACTATTCTCATCAGTTTAATCCCTCTAACGTCCCCAATCTGGGGGCCATTTATTGAATAGATTTTTAGAACGGGGAGATGGTTAAAAAAACGCTGGATCCCTCCACTCTGTTTCAATCCACGGTGACTGCGTCTGCGCCGTGCAATTTACTGTCACACCCGATATGAATGGTATTTTCTGTAGTACTATTCTCATCAGTTTAATCCCTCTAACGTCCCCAATCTGGGGGCCATTTATTGAATAATTTTTTCGAACGGGGAGATGGTTAAAAAAACGCTGGCTCCCTCCACTCTGTTTAAATCCACAGTGACTGCGTCTGCGCCGTGCAATTTACTGTCACACCCGATATGAGTGGTATTTTCTATAGTACTATTCTCATCAGTTTAATCCCTCTAACGTCCCATATCAGGGATTGCCTTTTGTGAAAAAAAATTTAGGCCGGGTACCTTCGACTGCCTTCACAGTGACAGACCAAACTCTCATACACCAAACTGAATTGATTTCAGGAACCGGGAGACGGGAAAAGCAGCTTGATCGGTCCTCATACTCCCAAATTGGGGCACTGCGCGTGCACAGAGCAATGTGCTGTGACACCCTATATGAGTGGTGTCTTAACTAGTACTATTCCTATCAGTTTAATCCCTGTTACGTACCCTATCTGGTCGAATTGATTAACCATTGTCGAATTAGCGAACCATTACGACATCATGAAATAATTTAGTTCTGAGCTCTGTACTTGCTTTGTATTGGAATTGATGGGGATTTTTTTAATTGTCTGCATCATTTCTAATAAACTATTAAGAGACTTTATTATGATTTTTTATTTTATGTATTAAAAACCCATACAACATATTAAAAAAAAGGTAAATTAATGTTTTTTTCTATGAAATATTATCCAACCGTCCGATCGCTTTTGGTCTGACCATAATGAAGCAATGGCCTTATCATCTGGGGTGTGGCAACATTGCCAACACACTCATAGAGGTGATGATTGCTTCATTGTGATACGCAAGCCCCTTCACCACAACAAGGTAACGATCACAAAGGGGAATTGACACTTGTATGTGCCTTTTTTTTTTTTTTGGTTTGTTTTTGCAGCCACAGTGCTGCACCATAGGACAGAAAAATTAGGCATGTACACATGCCTGAAAAATAATAGCATTGTTGCAGCCGCTATTGTAGCAGCGGCCGGAAATAATTATGTTTTCCAGGCAGAAAAGTGACTAAAACATTGCGGCTTGAACCCTAGTTGGTGGTGAAGAATTCACAAAAGTCATCTGGTATGCAGACATTAAATACAGCAGCGTGGGGACCATTTTGAGGCCAAGGCATGTAATCAGGCCTTTTGTTAGTCAAACGTATCCCCCACTGTCAGTCCCTTCGGGATCCATGCCTCATTCATCTTTATGATGGTGAGGTAATCAACACTTTTTTGACCGAGGCGACTTCTCTTGTCAGTGACAATGCCTCCTGCTGCACTGAAGGTCCTTTCTGACAGGACACTTGAAGCAGGGCAGGCCAGAAGTTCTATCGCAAACTGGGATAGCTCAGGCCACAGGTCAAGCCTGCACACCCAGTAGTGAAGGGGTTCATTGCTCCTCAGAGTGTCGATATCTGCTGTTAAGGCGAGGTAGTCTGCTACCTGTCGGTCGAGTCGTTCTCTAAGGCTGGATCCCGAAGGGCTGTGGCGATGAGTAGGACTGAAAAAGCTCCGCATGTCCTCCATCAACAACACATCTGTAAATCGTCCAGTCCTTGCCGCCGTGGTAGGAGGAGGATTACAGTCACCTCTTCCCCTGTTAGATTCCCGTTGTGCTGTGACATCCCCCTTATAAGCTGTGTAAAGCATATTTTTTAGTTTGGTTTTGAACTGCTGCTTCCTTTCCGACTTTCGGTAATTTGGTAACATTTCTGCCACTTTCTGCTTATACCGGGGGTCTAGTAGCGTGGCCACCCAGTACAGGTCGTTCTCTTTCATCCTTTTTATACGAGGGTCCCTCAACAGACATGACAGCATGAAAGACCCCATTTGAACAAGGTTGGATGCAGAGCTACTCATTTCACGTTCCTCGTCCTCACTGATGTCATTGACGGTCTGTTCTTCCCCCCAGCCACATACAACACCATGGGTAACAGATAGGTGACAACAACGAGCACCCTGGGGTGCCTGCTGTGGTTGGTCTTCCTCCTCCTCAAAGCCGCCACATTCCTCCTCTGACTCCTCTTCCTCATACTCCTCTTCCAGCGTTGCCGCAGGTCCGGCAAGCAATGATGACAAGGCTGTTTCTGGTGGTGATGGTGACCACAACTCTTCCTCTTCCTCTTCACGCTCATCTACAGCCTGATCCAGCACTCTTCACAGGGCACGCTCCAGGAAGAAAACAAATGGGATGAGGTCGCTGATAGTGCCTTCGGTGCGACTGACTAGGTTTGTCACCTCCTCAAAAGGACGCATGAGCCTACAGGCATTGCGCATGAGCGTCCAGTAACGTGGCAAAAAAATTCCCAGCTCCGCAGAGGCTGTCCTAGCACCCCGGTCATACAAATACTCGTTGACAGATTTTTCTTGTTGGAGCAGGCGGTCGAACATTAGGAGTGTTGAATTCCAACGTGTTGGGCTGTCGCAAATCAAGCGCCTCACTGGCATGTTGTTTCGCCGCTGAATATCGGAAAAGTGCGGCATGGCCGTGTAGGAACGCCTGAAATGGCCACACACCTTCCTGGCCTGCTTGAGGACGTCCTGTTAGCCTGGGTACTTAGACACAAAACATTGTACGATGAGATTCAACACATGTGCCATGCACGGCACATGTGACAACTTGCCCAAATTCAATGCCGACAACAAATTTGTTCCATTGTCACACACCACTTTGCCAATCTCCAGTTGGTGCAGGGTCAGCCACTGATCCACCTGTGCGTTCAGGGTGGAAAGGAGTGCTGATCCTGTGTGTCTCTCTGCTTTCAGGCAAGTCAACCCCAAGACAGCGTGACACTGTCGTATCCGGGATGTGGAATAGCCCCTGGGGAGCTGGGGGATTCAGTTGATGTGCAGCCAGACACCGCAGAAGAAGAGGACTCAGCCGAGGAGGATATCGAAGAGGATGGAGTAGGAGTAGAGGAGGTGGCAGTAGGTCTGCCTGCAATTCGTGGCGGTGTCACCAACTCCGCTACGGAGCCACGCATTCCATGCTTGTCAGCCGTCAGCAGGTTGACCCAATGTGCAGTGTACGTGATATACCTGCCCTGACCGTGCTTTGCAGACCAGGTATCAGTGGTCAGATGGACCCTTGCCCCAACACTGTATGCCAGAGATGCCATGACTTCCTTTTCAATGACATGGTAGAGGTTTGGGATTGCCTTTTTTGAAAAAAAATTTCGTCCGGGTACCTTCCACTGTGGTGTCCCAATAGCGACAAATTTTTTGAAGGCCTCAGACTCCACCAGCTGGTTTGGTAAAAGCTGGCGGGCTAAGAGTTCCGTCAAGCCAGCTGTCAGTCGCCGGGCAAGGGGGTGATTCTGTGACATTGGCTTTTTACGCTCAAACATGTCCTTGACAGACACCTGACTGTGGGCAGATGAGCAGGAACTGCTGAAGGTGAGAGGAGGAGTGGCAATTGGTTGAGAGGGGGCAGGGAGGACAGCAGTGGTTGACGTGGCTGAAGATGCTGGACCAGGAGGAGCATGGTGGATTTGAGTTTGTGTGCTGCTTGTACTCATGTGTTGATCCCATAGGCGTTTGTGATGTGAGATCATGTGCCTTCGCAAAGCAGTTGTACCAAGGTGGGTGTTGGACTTCCCACGACTCAGTTTCTTTTATCACAGGTTGCAAATGGCATTGCTGTTATCAGAGGCAGACACACAAAAAACAATGCCACACTGCTGAGCTTTGCAATAACGGCATTCTGGTGGTGGCAACAGCATGCGTTGACTGGCGTGCTGTCTGGCTGACCCCAGGTGCCGATACATGCTGTCTGACTGTGCCACTAACTCCTTGCGACGACCTCCCCCTGCTTCCAACTCGTCTCCTCATTCTCTCTGTTTCCCCATCTGAACTTTCCCCCTCTTCTTCTCTTCGTGCAGGCACCCACGTGGCATCCGTGGACACATCGTCATCATCAACCGCTTCACTTGTATCTGACACCTCAGCAAAGGCAGCAGCAGCGGGTACAGAATCATCATCATCATCATCATCACACTGTACGTCCATGTGTGTAATCCTGCCTGACTGAGACATATCCCTGTAATCTACATCATCTGGCAATAATGGTTGCGCATCACTAATTGCATCCAACTGATGTGTAAATAACTCCTCTGACGGATCAAGTGAAGGGGCTGTGGTGGCTGTGGTGGTAGTGGTGGTGGTGGAGGCGGGCGGGAGCGTGGTAACCTGAGAGCAGGTGACCAAAGCTGAGCTGCAGGCGGATGATGCGTCAAGGTTCTTAGCGGAAGCTGTTGAAGATTGGGTGTCCTGTCTAAGCCAGTCAACTATGTCCTCAGAATTTTTTGGGTTCAGGGTACGTGGCCTCTGAACACTAGGCATTATTCCAGGGACAGTGGAAATCACAGCACCACGACCACGACGGCCCCTGCGGGGTGGCCTGCCTCTGCCTGTCATTTTTGTTTTTGATAAGTGGTACTACGCGTGCTAGGTACTGTGCCACCCGGTATCAGTGGTGGGCACTGGCAGTGGGCACACTACAGTCAGTGGAAGTGGGCCTGACACACACTGGCAGCAGGCAAGCAACTGAATTTAGACTACTGTTTAAAAATTAAATGCCTTATTTATCGGCAAGCTACTGTGCCACCCGGTATCAGTGGTTGGCACTGGCAGTGGGCACACTACAGTCTGTGGAAGTGGGCCTGACACACACTGGCAGCAGGCAAGCAACTGAATTTAGACTACTAAAAAGAGATAAAGTATATAAGTGTAGAGGGCACTCAAATATCTGGGTCAAATTGAATAGTATCCAGTTCTATATTAGAAACAAATTTAATATATATTTAGTTGCAAAGACAATATCAAAACAATGTGGATCCACACATAACACCAAATAAAACAATATTAAGAACGATCTTAAAACCACTTAATCGTAAAAATTATAAACATAGATGTACGAAGTCCTCAAATCTCTATATAATTCATATAATGTCTGGAGGTAGATTGTTTCAGAAATAAATAATGAATTCATGTGCTGAAGATACGGTATTTTTTAAGTCTCATACAGTCCATGTATTCATATAGAGGATTGATTAATTGTATAAATTCATCCAATGTAATACTGATCCAGTACTACCCCAAATTTTAGTCAATTCTCAGAGGGTCTCCGTTGTAGCCTCTGAGGGAAAAAATGTGAGCGGGGTACACCGCCCTAGGACAACACCTATTAAGTTTGTTAGTGAGTTCAATAGCATGTGCTCATAAGGTGTAAAATATTACTATTGCCGCTCCGGCTACTTTACCGATCTTCTATCCTGATATTATCTTCGGCACTGTTTGTGCCACCGTCAGAGCTCTACTACTTGGAAGCTCCGACACATTCTCTCTGCGGTGATCGACTCTCGGCGTTCCACGTGGCATCCCACGTGGAGTAGATAAGGTGTTGAGCGTCCGATATTAGGTGTGACGATCGTCCTGAAACTCCGCCGATATAATGCCAATATGTCGCTGGCTCCTTCCCAGCAGCGTTTGGGGACTATACTGTCCCTTCCTCAGTGGAGGAAGGACAGTATAGTCCCGAACGCGTTTGAAGGAAGCCAGCGACATATTGGCATTGTATCGGCGGAGTTTCAGGACGATCGTCACACTCAACATCGAGCGCCAACACCTATCTACCCACGTGGATGCCACGTGAACGCCGGCATCACGCAGAGAGAATATGTCGGAGCTTCCAAGCAGTAGAGCTCGCACGGTGGCTACAGTGCCAAAGATAATATCAGGATAGAAGATCGGTAAAGTAGCCGGAGCGGCAATAGTAATATTTTACACCTTATGAGCACATGCTATTGAACTCACTAACAAACTTAATAGGTGTTGATTTGAGGACTTCGTACATCTATGTTTATAATTTTTACGATTAAGTGGTTTTAAGATCGTTCTTAATATTGTTTTATTTGGTGTTATGTGTGGATCCACATTGTTTTGATATTGTCTTTGCAACTAAATATATATTAAATTTGTTTCTAATATAGAACTGGATACTATTCAATTTGACCCAGATATTTGAGTGCCCTCTACACTTATATACTTTTCCTCTTTTTACGAATTACATCTGGACAAGGGTGTAGTCCAGAGTAGAGTGAGCACCAATTTTTTGTGTGCATTGGAAGGGTGAGCCGGTTAAACCTACTTTATTATAGTCCAGTTGAATTTAGACTACTGTCTAAAAATTAAATTACTTATTTATCGGCAAGCTACTGTGCCACCCGGTATCAGTGGTTGGCACTGGCAGTGGGCACACTACAGTCTGAGGAAGTGGGCCTGACACACACTGGCAGCAGGCAAGCAACTGAATTTAGCCTACTGTCTAAAAATTAAATGCCTTATTTATCGGCAAGCTACTGTGCCACCCGGTATCAGTGGTTGGCACTGGCAGTGGGCACCTTACAGTCAGTGGAAGTCGGCCTGACACACACTGGAAGCAGGCAAGCAACTGAATTTAGACTACTGTCTAAAAATTAAATGCCTTATTTATCGGCAAGCTACTGTGCCACCCGGTATCAGTGGTTGGCACTGGCAGTGGGCACAGGACAGTCAGTGGAAGTGGGCCTGACACACACTGGCAGCAGGCAAGCAACTGAATTTAGACTACTGTCTAAAAATTAAATGCCTTATTTATCGGCAAGCTACTGTGCCACCCGGTATCAGTGGTTGGCACTGGCAGTGGGCACACTACAGTCTGTGGAAGTGGGCCTGACACAAACTGGAAGCAGGCAAGCAACTGAATTTAGACTACTGTCTAAAAATTAAATGCCTTATTTATCGGCAAGCTACTGTGCCACCCGGTATCAGTGGTTGGTACTGGCAGTGGGCACACTACAGTCTGTGGAAGTGGGTCTGACACACACTGGCAGCAGGCAAGCAACTGAATTTAGACTACTGTCTAAAAATAAAAATTGCTTTATTTATCGGCAAGCTACTGTGCCACCCAGTATCAGTGGTTGGCACTGGCAGTGGGCACACTACAGTCAGTGGAAGTGGGCCTGACACACACTGGCAGCAGGCAAGCAACTGAATTTAGACTACTGCCTAAAAATGAAATGCCTTATTTATCGGCAAGCTACTGTGCCACCCGGTATCAGTGGTTGGTTGGCACTGGCAGTGGGCACACTACAGTCTGTGGAAGTGGGTCTGACACACACTGGCAGCAGGCAAGCAACTGAATTTAGACTACTGTCTAAAAATTAAATGCCTTATTTATCGGCAAGCTACTGTGCCACCTGGTATCAGTGGTTGGCACTGGCAGTGGGCACATTACAGTCTGTGGAAGTGGGCCTGACACACACTGGCAGCAGGCAAGCAACTGAACTTAGACTACTGTCTAAAAATTAAATGCCTTATTTATCGGCAAGCTACTGTGCCACCCAGTATCAGTGGTTGGCACTGGCAGTGGGCACACTACAGTCAGTGGAAGTGGGCCTGACACACACTGGCAGCAGGCAAGCAACTGAATTTAGACTACTGTCTAAAAATTAAATGCATTATTTATCGGCAAGCTACTGTGCCACCCGGTATCAGTGGTTGGCACTGGCAGTGGGCACACTACAGTCTGTGGATGTGGGCCTGACACACACTGGCAGCAGGCAAGCAACTGAAATTAGACTAATGTGTAAAAATTAAATGCCTTATTTATCGGCAAGCTACTGTGCCACCCGGTATCAGTGGTTGGCACTGGCAGTGGGCACACTACAGTCAGTGGAAGTGGGCCTGACACACACTAGCAGCATGCAAGCAACTGGAATTACACTAAAGTGTAAAAATGAAATGCCTTTTTTGATGCAAAGTCCTGAGCCACACGGGATGACAGTGGTGGGCACTGGCAGTGGGCACACTACAGTCAGTGGAAGTCGGCCTGACACACACTGGCAGCAGGCAAGCAACTGAAATTACACTACAGTGTAAAAATTAAATGCCTTATTTATCGATGCAAGTCTACTGTGCCACCCGGTATGACAGTGGTTGGCACTGGCAGTGGGCACACTACAGTCAGTGGAAGTCGGCCTGACACACACTGGCAGCAAGCAAGCAACTGAAATTAGACTACAGTGTGAAAATTAAATGCCTTATTTGATCGGCAAGTCACTGTGCCACCCGGATGACAGGGGTGGGCACTGGCAGTGGGCACACGACAGTCAGTGGAAGTGGGCCTGACACACACTGGCAGCAGGCAAGCAACTGAATTTAGACTACTGTCTAAAAATTAAATGCCTTATTTATCGGCAAGCTACTGTGCCACCCGGTATCAGTGGTTGGCACTGGCAGTGGGCACACTACAGTCTGTGGAAGTGGGCCTGACACAAACTGGAAGCAGGCAAGCAACTGAATTTAGACTACTGTCTAAAAATTAAATGCCTTATTTATCGGCAAGCTACTGTGCCACCCGGTATCAGTGGTTGGTACTGGCAGTGAGCACACTACAGTCTGTGGAAGTGGGTCTGACACACACTGGCAGCAGGCAATCAACTGAATTTAGACTACTGTCTAAAAATAAAAATTGCTTTATTTATCGGCCAAGCTACTGTGCCACCCAGTATCAGTGGTTGGCACTGGCAGTGGGCACACTACAGTCAGTGGAAGTGGGCCTGACACACACTGGCAGCAGGCAAGCAACTGAATTTAGACTACTGCCTAAAAATGAAATGCCTTATTTATCGGCAAGCTACTGTGCCACCGGTATCAGTGGTTGGTTGGCACTGGCAGTGGGCACACTACAGTCTGTGGAAGTGGGTCTGACACACACTGGCAGCAGGCAAGCAACTGAATTTAGACTACTGTCTAAAAATTAAATGCCTTATTTATCGGCAAGCTACTGTGCCACCTGGTATCAGTGGTTGGCACTGGCAGTGGGCACATTACAGTCTGTGGAAGTGGGCCTGACACACACTGGCAGCAGGCAAGCAACTGAACTCAGACTACTGTCTAAAAATGAAATGCCTTATTTATCGGCAAGCTACTGTGCCACCCAGTATCAGTGGTTGGCACTGGCAGTGGGCACACTACAGTCAGTGGAAGTGGGCCTGACACACACTGGCAGCAGGCAAGCAACTGAATTTAGACTACTGTCTAAAAATTAAATGCATTATTTATCGGCAAGCTACTGTGCCACCCGGTATCAGTGGTTGGCACTGGCAGTGGGCACACTACAGTCTGTGGATGTGGGCCTGACACACACTGGCAGCAGGCAAGCAACTGAAATTAGACTAATGTGTAAAAATTAAATGCCTTATTTATCGGCAAGCTACTGTGCCACCCGGTATCAGTGGTTGGCACTGGCAGTGGGCACACTACAGTCAGTGGAAGTGGGCCTGACACACACTAGCAGCATGCAAGCAACTGGAATTACACTAAAGGGTAAAAATGAAATGCCTTTTTTTGATGCAAAGTCCTGAGCCACACGGGATGACAGGGGTGGGCACTGGCAGTGGGCACACTAAAGTCAGTGGAAGTCGGCCTGACACACACTGGCAGCAGGCAAGCAACTGAAATTACACTAAAGTGTAAAAATTAAATGCCTTTTTTTGATGCAAAGTCCTGTGCCACACGGGATGACAGGGGTGGGCACTGGCAGTGGGCACACTACAGTCACTGGAAGTCGGCATGACACACACTAGCAGCAAGCAAGCAACTGAAATTACACTAAAGTGTGAAAATTAAATGCCTTTTTTTGATGCAAAGTCCTGTGCCACACGGGATGACAGGGGTGGGCACTGGCAGTGGGCACACTACAGTCAGTGGAAGTCGGCCTGACACACACTAGCAGCAGGCAAGCAACTGAAATTACACTAAAGTGTAAAAATTAAATGCCTTCTTTTATGCAAAGTCCTGTGCCAGCTGGTATGATGTCGGATATTTATTTCATATAAATTATGAAATCATAAAAATTATGATTTTATATTTTTATGAAATATGAAAAATGAAAAATTATGAAAAATTAATCGGCGGACATATAAACGCCAGTTCTTTTATTGATGAGATCTAAAGTCAATTTGTGCAGCTAATGAAACGGTGCAATTAATTATATAAAATATAATTTATTACAGATAAATATATGAAAATGGCATACAAATTAATACAAAAGTTTGGAAATAATATCAAGATATGATGCTCCACCATTTACACCAGACTCACTTAATTTACTAAAACCATGTACAATATAACGCTATTCTTCAGCAAATTAATACAAATCAGTGTACTGGTAATTAAAACCTTATAATATAACAAAGAAACAATAGAAATGAATCTGTGGAAAGTCCCTTATGCTCAATTAAAGAATATGGCAGTTAAAGCACCTTATAAATACGCCTATTGGCCTAACTACGGATAATAAAATCCGATCAGAGATCTCACTCTGATAGAAATCTTATAGAAATTTTAATGATGTGCACGTTCATTAAAATTTCCCATAAAATTACTATTTTAATACTATTGACCCACTCAAAATGGGGTCTTAACTATATGCCAATTAGAGCGATTTATAATTACTGCAAATAAAATAAATTATACGTTACCCCTGGCTTTGGGATAAAGAGCTTTTAGAAGGGACCCAACTTTCCAAGATTTAGATCTCCGGTTTCTTTGTGAGTCTCGGGTGTTTTCCTGGAGGAATTCCTTAGGTGGAGAGAGCTTTCTCTTAGGACTGGAAGTAGTAGTGATGATCTGTGAAGTTTCTCAAGTTTTCTGAAGTTTTTCTGAAGAGTCGTCTCAAGTGTCCCAAAACTGCATCAGATATTCAAATTCTTATCTAATGTCCCTCCCTCTTGGATTAGGGATTTCCAATCGGATAAGGTGGGTGTTAATGTATGGTAATTATGGTAATTAAGTCATTTAATTGGCATTTTTTAAAGAAACTTCTGTCCATCTATCACTTGATGGCACTATTGTATCATCTATGATATTTTTAGAATTTAAATGTTTAGGAAAGCCAGATGTGTACAGATCTAATCTGTTCACATGACCTTTTAACCTTTGATCATTATACTAACCAATAAAGTGTAGATTCTGACACTTCGCTTAGACTGACTGGCGGTATTAGAAGTTTTCCTAATCCTTGAATTTATGGGGCAGATACGAATACAATTAGAGCTTAACCAGTTTGTGTATCTTAGCCATCCAAATGACTGATTAATTGCCGTCTAAGATAACTGAGCTCTTCAATTGTTTTACCTTTTAGCAAAACTAACTTATGCTTCTATATAATATACACTCATTGATATATACATGGCATAATATATATAATACACAAATGGATATAATGATACATTATCAATAACTAGATATGAGTATACAAACATATGTATCATTGGTTAAAATATACTAAAACTATATGCAATCACATAAAGAATATAAACGTTACACAATTGACTATCTGGAATGACACTCAATAACCTCTCTTGACCCTGGTACTTAAGAAAGGACCACACTTTGTTATTGCATGTTCGTGTCTTCCAGACAGTGTATGTGAGACCCATTATACTCTTTAAGATAAGCCCACATCTGTTGGCACTAACTTTTTAAAACAATATACTTTGTATTCAGTACAAACTTTTACTCAGACTAACCTCTGCATCACCCTATCTTGGCCTGTTTTAGTTGTATAGCAAAGCTCTGGTACAGTCTATCTCTTAAAGGAAATGAACATCCATTTTGACCATATTATCATCAGATATCACATATAGTCATGAAAATGCCTGACAATGAGTGGTGGGCACTGGCAGTGGGCACACTACAGTCAGTGGAAGTCAGCCTGACACACACTGGCAGGCAACTAACCTTAGATTAAAGTGTAAAAATTAAATGCCTTTTTTTTATGCAAAGTCCTGTGCCACATGGGATGACAGGGGTGGGCACTGGCAGTGGGCACACTACAGTCTGTGGGCCTGCAGCTCCTCACACACAGGCAGGCCAGGCAACTGCAATATGTATATAAAGGGAAAAAAAAGCAGACTAATGTTGCAGCCCTAAAAAGGGCTTTTTGGGGTGCTGTCAGGACGCTGTCCTTATAGCAGAGATCAGATGAGTCTTTCAGGACTGGAGTGGACACTGAATTCACTAGCCTAGCTATCGATTTCCCTATTAAATCAGCAGCAACTACACTCTCCCTCCTCTCACTCCCAAGACTGCAAATTCCGAATGAATCTAAAATGGATGCTGTTCAGGAGATGGGAGGGTCTGGGAGGGAGGGTATGCTGCTGATTGGCTGGAATGTGTCTGCTGACTGTGAGGTACAGGGTCAAAGTTTGCTCAATGATGATGTATAGGGGGCGGACCGATCATCGCATGTGTTCGCCCGTTGAGGCGAACGCGAACAAGCTATGTTCGCCGGGAACTGTTCGCCGGCGGTTAGTTCGGGCCATCTCTATTGGTCTGTGATATCGCCCCCTGCCATGCTAAGCACACATTCAGACCTTACACTGGCTGCATGTCAGGCCAGCACCTCCAAGGCGTAAAGGGCAAGCTCAAGCCATGTGTCCAATTTGGAGACCCAGAAGTTTAATGGGGCAGACCCATCAGTCAGTACGTGTAGGCGTGTGCACACATACTGTTGTTGGCTTGCTGTATTAAAGATTTTCAGGAGTAATTTTTACAGTACATACTGTATTGGCTTGCTGTAATGTACTATAAAAATAGAAACACAAATTTTCGGCACTACACTAGTCCACAGATAATTACATTTTTACAGTACACACTGTATTGGCTTGCTGTAATGTACTGGAGACAGAGAAATTCAAATTTTTGGCACTACACTAGGCCACAGATAATGACATTTTTACAGTACACATTGTATTGGCTTGCTGTAATGTACTGAATACAGAAAAATAAAGATTTTCAGTAGTATACTAGCCTAGAGATAATGTAACTTTTACAATACACACTCTATTGGCTTGCTTTAATGTACTGGAGACAGAGAATTACAAATTTCCGGCACTACACTAGGGCATAGATAATGAAATTTTTATAGTACACACTGTATTGGTTTGCTATAATGTACTGAATACAGAAAAATAAAGATTTTCAGGAGTACACTAGCCCAGAGATAATGTAATTTTTACAATACACACTGTATTGGCTTGCTATAATGTACTGGAGACAGAGAAATACATATTTCGGCACTACACTAGTCCACAGATAATGACATTTTTACAATGCATACTGTATTGGCTTGCTGTAATGTACTAAAGACAGAGAAATACAAATTTTTGGCACTACACTAGGCCACAGATGGTGACATTTTTATAGTACACACTGTATTGGCTTGCTATGATTTACTGGAGACAGAAAAATACACATTTTCTGCACTACACTAGGCCACAGATGATGAAATTTTTACAGTACACACTGTATTGGCTTGCTATAATGTACTGGAGACAGAGAAATACAAATTTTCGGCACTACACTAGGCCACAGATAATAACATTTTTACAGTACACACTGTATTGGCTTGCTGTAATAAACTGAATACAGAAAAATAAAGATTGTTAGGAGTACACTAGCCCAGAGATAATGTAATTTTTACAATACACACTGTATTGGCTTGCTTTAATGTATTGGAGACAGAGAAATACAAATTTTCGAAACTACACTAGGCCACAGATAATGGAATTTTTACAGTACACCCTTCATTGTCTTACTGTAATGTACTAGAGAGAGAGAAATACAAATTTTCACTGTATTGGCTTGCTGTAATGTACTGAATACAGAAAAATAAAGATTTTCAGGAGTAAACTAGCCAAGAGATAATGTAATTTTTACAATACACACTGCATTGGCCTGCTATAATGTACTGGAGACAGAGAAATACAAATTTTTGGCACTACACTAGCCCACAGATAATGACATTTTTACAATACACACTGTATTGGCTTGCTGTAATGTACTGGAGACAGAGAAATACAAATTTTTGGCACTAGACTAGGCCACAATTAATCATTTTTTTACAATACACACTGTATTGGCTTCCAGTAAGGTACTGGTACAGAAAAATAAAGATTTTCGACACTACACTAGCCCGGAGATAATATAATATTTACAGTACAGACTGTATTGGCTTCCAGTAAGGTACTGGATACAGAAAAATACAGATTTTCGGCACTACTTTAGCCCAGAGATTATGTAATTTTGACAATACACACTGTATTCGGATGTAGTTCTATATTGGATACAAATTTGTCCCAAATAAAATGTATTCTCTACGGGAATACTGTGTATACAGTTGCGGCCTAAACGCACACACAGCTGTGCCCAAAACTAGTTAACTATGGCCAAAATATAAATCACTCTCTGCCGGAGTAATTAATATAATGGTTGCGGATTGAACACACACACACACATGTGGCACAAGTTAGGTTAATTTCCCCAGAACAAAAAATTTCTCTGATGGTGCAGTGTATATCCCAGTAGCAGGCACACTGTTGCGAATAGGCCTCTTTTTATAATGTCTGCCCAACACACTGCTTTATGATGGTGCAGTGTATATCTCAGTAACAAGGAACACTGTAATGAATATGCCCCTTTTTATAATATCTGCCCAACACACTGCTTAATGATAATCTTTCAGTCTTTTAGAAGTTAAAAAAGCGATTTTCAAGCCCTGCACTATCTGTCCCTTCCTAGTGATGCCTGTCCCTGATAGTGCTGAAGCAAACCCATTCTTACAAAAAATAAATTAAACTGTGCTGCACTGCTGTCAAACACACACTTTAATCCTTAAAAGGACTGATAGGTCTTTCAATAAGGTTTTTGGAATGAAATCAGTTTAGAGCAAAACGCTATCTGTCCCTGCCTACTGTCTGCTCTCCCTGACGCTGAATGAACCGAACGCCAGACTTCAGCTCCAATATGAAATGGTATTACGTGTTCCGGCCAGCCAATCAGTGTAAGGCCTACAGCTAACATTGCTATGGCCTTACACTGAGGGGAATTACTTACTTGGACCTTCATTGGCTGCTTAGAAGGCGCCAAACGTGCGGGGGGGCGAGACTCTAGCAATGCATCAAATACACGTGGTGCTCGGCTGAGTAAAGCTGTGCGCCGAGCATAGTGATGCTCGAGCCGAACCAATACTCGGCCGAGCATGCTCTCTCATCACTATTACTCAGTCTACTGTAGTATATTCCCATGCACCTTTTCCACCACAAAAAAAGTGTATATGGTTGAATCTTGTTTTCTGCTCCTCCTCCTCCTTATCCAGATTATTATATTTTCCCTCTACTACAATTTTTAAAGAGGGTCAGCTCACCAGCAGGCCCTTACCTATAATGTTTTAAAGGGTCAGCTCAACAGCAAACTCTTAACCATAATCTTTTAGACGGTCAGCTCACCAGCAGGCCCTCACCTATAATGTTTTAGTGGGTCAGCTCACCAGCAGACTCTCAGCCATAATGTTTTAGAGGGTCTGCTCAACAGCAGGCCCTCACCTATAATGTTTAAGAGGGTCATCTCACCAGCAGGCCCTAAAACATAACGTTTTAGAGGTTCAGCTCACCAGCAGGCCTCAACCATAATGTTTTAGAGGGTCAGCTCACCAGCAGCCCCTCGCCCCTACTGTTTTAGGGGGTCAGCTCAGCAGCAGGCCCTTGCCAGTAATGTTTTAGAAGGTCACTAGCAGGCCCTTGCTCCAAATGTTTTTGAGGGTCACCAGCAGGCCACCAATCATAATTTTTCAAGGGTATGTATGATTCCCTCCTTTGTGTGTAATAAAGGGTATATTGTAGTGTCGGTTCCTTGTAATTTGTTTCACTTAGTGCATAGGCTTTATGAGTGTAGGGGTCACACTACCTAAACAATTGTACCACAATGTGAATGAGGACCTCCTTTATGTGATATACAGTCTGTTACAGAGTGCCTATTGCTGGTAATTTTTGGCAGCACTTGCACTTTATATACAATTGAATATACAGGAAAAAATGTTTCCTTAAAAATTGATTCTTTTTTTGGTGGGAGGTTTGGGCGTATTTTTGTCAGTCTGTAAAAGTGGTGTACAACTCGGACAACATGGTTCCCAGCAGCAACCTGGAGTCTAAGATGCACCCATACCTTGTCCCCATGCTGTTACCGATCCTTTTCTTTGGTTTTTGTGTCACTTTCAGACCTTTTCCAATGGACCAGGCACCATTCCCTCTTCAGAGCAGGGGGTGCTGGTTGTCTCCCTTTGACTTTCATTATACTCGGGTGCTCGGCCGAGCACAAGAACATAGCAATGTGTTCGGCCCGAACACCCGAATACATTGGTGCTCGCTCATCACTACTTATTTGCCGTTGTATGGTGAAGTGAGAAAATGACAGCCCTTTTCGGTGTGTATTAGTGGCCAAAAATATATGTTTGCTGTTCAGCTGTGCAGTTATATGTTCTAAAGCCTTTTGTGGAGTGTATAAGTGGAAAAAAGTAAGGGCCTATTTGCCGTTCAGCGGTGCAGTTATATGTTCTAAAGTCCTTTTTTGAGTGTATTAGTGGCACAAAAAAAGTATTTGCCGTTGTGTGGTGAAGTGAGAAAATTAAAGCCCTTTTTGGCGTGTATTAGTGGCAAAAAAATATATAGTTGCTCTTCAGCGGGGCAGTTATATGTTCTAAAGTCCTTTTTGGTGTGTATAAGTGGCAAAAAAAAATATTATTTGCCTTTCAGTGGTGCAGTTATGTGTTCTAAAGCCCTTTTTGGCATGTATTAGTGGCACAACAGAAAATTATTTGCCATTGTGTGGTGAAGTGAGAAAATAACATCACTTTTTGGTGTGTATTAGTGGCAAAAAATATATATTATTTGCCGTTCAGCGGTGTAGATATATGTTCTGAAACCTTTTGTGGTGTGTATAAGTGGGAAAAAAAAGGACCTCTTTGCCGTTCAGTAGTGCAGTTATATTTTCGAAAGCCCTTTTTGGCATGCATTAGTGGAAAAACTATATATATTATTTGCTGTTCAGTGGTGCAGTTATATGTTCTAAAGCCTTTTGTAGCATTTAAAAGTGGGAAAAAAATAAGGGCCGATTTGCCGTTTAGCGGTGCAGTTATATGTTCCAAGGCCCTTTATGGCTTGTCTTAGTGGGAAAAAAGGGCATATTAACCGTTGTGTGGTGAAGTGAGAAAATTGCAGATATTTTTGGGGTGTTTTTATTTCCTTTTCATTTATTGATTTGATTTAACAGTATGTCAGACAGAGAAGTGCCAGGCCCTGCACAGAGGAGTGACAGAGGCCTAAATATTTTTGGCGCAGGCACAGGTCTCAGCAGAGTAAGGGGGCATGGCAGCAGGAATCGCAGCAAGATGCCTAAGCTCCCGGTGTCATCTAGCGGTCGTGTCTTGACAAGCAAAACAGAGGCTCTTGAATGGTTGACTCAGTCATCCACTTCGTCCCAAGTGACATCAGACACCCCTAGCCAAAGGTCGGTGGGTTCGTCAGACACAACACTTAGTTGGCATGACCCGGGAGCAGGCCCTGTTCCATCACCTGTCCTCAACCTGCCTCTATCCTTTTCTGTTCCCTCAGCCAGCAAAGTATTTTATGCTGTGGGCTCAGCTCCACTATACAGCGAGGATTAGTTACAAAAGGACAGGCAGCAGCTACTTGCCAACCAAGATGTGGAGGAGACATCCGCTTTCTCCGGTAGGCGTGCAAGTAGTGATAAGCAGAGTGGCGTGGGAGCTGGTGTTGCGAGTGGTCAGGCTCCTGACCCAGAATCTGTTGAGAAGGACATCGGTGACATGAAGCAGTCAGTCAGTGCCGTGTGTCAGGGTAAAATCACCTACTCAGCGGAGGAGGTTATGCCGCCGGAGGAGGTGAACATGGCCATTTATAGAATCTGTGGGCAGAAAGTGAAGCGTGGCTAGAGTGCCAATGTTGTGCAGCGGTATACTTTTGCTTTTTCCTGCATCAGCATATGCATCATCACCATAAAGTGGCTTGGGAGAACCGTGGGTCCGATGTGGTGGCCCCACCTGCCCCAGCAACCACTGCATCACTCTGTGGCACACACCCGATTTCAGGCAGTCAAGGCTCCACCACGTCAGCCGAAGGGGGCTTTCTGTCCTTCCCATCATTTTCTGGTCCTGATGCTCCTGCTCCTCCTCCTCCTAGTCAGTCATTCCGTCAGCAATCGATCACCAAAGCAATTGCCAAGAGACAAAAGTATGCGTGCACTCATCTAACGGTGCAGAAACTGAAAGTGCTCCTGGCTAAGTTGCTGGTGCTGTAGTCCCTCCCTTTCCTAGTGGCGGCCTTGGCACTTTTCAGAGAACTGATGGCTTGTGCCAAGCCAAGGTGGAGGATCCCAAGCCGTAATTTTTTTTACCACAAAGGCAGTACCAGCCCTGCACATGTATGTTGAACAGAAGGTTTGCATGTCCTTGAGCTTGTCGGTGTCTGCCAAAGTGCAGGGCAGCGCCGACGTGTGGAACTATAACTACGGTCATGTCCTTTACGGCCCACTGGGTGAATGTGGTTCCTGCACAGCCACACCAGCAACTTGACCATGCTGCTTCCAACTCTGCATTCTCTCGCCGTTAGTCCTGCGACAATGACCTCCTCTGCCTCCTAATCCTCCACTGTGTCCTCATCCTCCACTGCAGGGACAATTCACAGTGCCCCTACAGCATACCACATGTTCTGGTGCACGACGGTGTCACGCTGTTCCGCACCTCGTTTTCCTGGGTGATCACGCAGGGGAAGAACTGCTCAATGTCCTTCATCAAGAAATCGAATCCTGGCTTTCTAAGCGACAACTCAAAATCAGAACCATGGTGACCAACAATAGGAAAAACATGGTGTTTGCGCTGCATCAAGGAGGGCTGAGCCATGCGCCCTGCATGGCACACGTGTTCAATCTGGTTGTCAAGCGGTTTCTGAAGTCTTCCACCCATCAGCAAGACATCCTAAAAATGGCCAGGAAACTTTGCATGCACTTCAGCCACTCATACACCCCAAAGCACACACGTCTTGAGCTGCAGCGGCAGAACAGCATCCCCCAACATAGGCTGATAAGCAATGTTTCCACCCATTGGAATTCCACCCTCCATATGTTGAACCGACTATACGAACAGAGAAAGGACGATTTCTTGATGATCCAAGCAGACAGGAGTACTTCCCGGTTTAACTTGTCAGCTAGTGGCAGCTCATACTTGACACCTGCCGTTTGCTCAGGCCCTTTGAGGAAGGCCACATTATTTTTCAGTCGCCAGGACTACGGGATGAACAATGTCATTCCACTACTTCATGTCCTGGAACATGCTGGGAAATCTGGCTGGTCATTGGGACTGGAGACATGGCGCCTATATCTTAAGGCCATGTGAGCCCTGTGGTGACTGAATAGGAGGAGGAGGAGGACATTGGAGCACAAGCAATGTGTAGCGAAATGGGTGGTTTTTCTACATAGGTGACTTGAAAGGAGGATCAGGACCAGCCAGAAGACGAGGCAGAGGACCCAGACACACTGTGGCAGTATGCAGAGGAGATGGAGACAGGAATTCCCTCAGAGTCACTAGCAAAAATGGCCCGATGCATGCTCAATTGCTTGCGTAGTGACAGCCGAATTGTCACCATTCGGCACAGAGATGACTTCTGGCTCTCTACCTTGTTGGACCCTCGCTAACGGTCCAAAATGGGGGCCTTTTTTACACCCACGGAGAGAGAGGACAAACTGAACTATTATAGAAACATTCCTTGTAGTAGGTTGGCCGCTGCCTATTTGCGCCATCGTCCATCCTCTCGCAGGTCTGACCGGGGGGAGGGGGCCCTCTGCGCTTTTGTTCCTCTGCCATGGCTACTGTGGCAGGGTGGGGGGGGGTAGGAGCAGTTCCAGCTCCATCAGCAGCAACTTGAGTTGCTGATGACCCGCCTTGTGAAGAAACCACTCAGCAGCAGCAGCTAGACGGAGCAGGACCTGAACCAACAGGTGGTGGCATACTTGGACTGCACCCTGCCACCCCACATCGAAGATCCGCCGGAATATTGGGCAGCCAAACTGGATGTGTGGCCACAACTGGCAGAGTTTGCCTTGGAAAAACTGCCCTACATTGCCAGTAGTGTGGAATCAGAGCAGGTGTTTAGTACGGCGGGGGCCATAGTTACCCCAAGAAGAACTTGCCTGTCCGCCCAAAATGTTGAGAGACTGACCTTTGTCAAGATGAATCAGGCATAGATCAGCCAGGATTTCCACCAACCAATGCCTGATGCATTAGAATAGATCATCTATGATGCCACACTAACACTTTGACAAAAGAGACCAGTTTCTTTTGGCTATCTGCCTCAGCTACTATTCTGATGTGGCCACCCGCCTGATGCCACACATCTGGTGCCACACATCTGATGCCAAGTGCTCCTTCTTTCACCCAACATTTTCAGCTGGTACTGGTATTGCCACCCACCTCCCCACTCTGCCACCGGGTCACTTTGTGGTCTCATGATGCTGCTGCCAACTCCACAATATGTCACCTTGCCACTCTGTGGTCTCCAGATGCTGCTGCCTCACGCACACTGTCATTGTGCCACTCTGTGGCCTCCTGATGCTGCTGCGGCCACCTACACACTGTAACTCTGCCACCCTGTGTCCATTTTCCTGATGCTGCTGCCACCATCTCCACACTCTGTCATTGTGCCAATCTGTGGCCTCCTAAGGATGCTGCTGTTACCTCCACACTCTGTCATTGTGCTACCCTGTGGCCTCCTCCTGATGCTGCTTCTGCTGCCACCTCCACACTCTGCCATTGTGCCACTCTGTGGCCTCCTGATACTGCTGCCACCTGCACACTGTCATTGTGCCACTCTATGGCTTCCTCCTAATGCTGCTGCCACCTCCAGACTCTTACACCTCACCACTATGTTATAGGGCAACTCTGTGGACTTCTCATGCTGTTCCCACCCTCCCCACTTAATGACTGGGCCATTATTTTGACTTTCAGCCTGGCTGACATCATGATTTATTTGACCCTTCTTCTGATCTGTGTGAAGGAAGGAATAATTAGACACACACTGGATCCTGTCTATGTATCAGCCTGCATGACATGTTCAGTCCTTATTTTGCAACAGAATTGGCTTATTATTTGGTAGCCAAAAGCAGCAGTGGGTACAAAACACAGAAGACATGCAAATATTCAATTCACATGTCATCTCTGTTTTGGATCCACTCCTGTTTTTTTTGGCTTTAGCAATACTGATGAATTACTCACCAAATGCTGACCGAGTGAAGGGGTTATTGTTCTGACGGATCAGAGGAAAGGCAACATAATCAGTGACGTCAACACAAACTTACTGCTGACACCCTCTCCACTCTGTCGGGGAGGCTCTACTTGTATAAGCGTTTTATAGAACAGGTTCTGTAGAAATCTATGTGAAATCAGCTGCCGACGGTGTAAAAGGAGTGCGTTTCTTCTTGACACTATTATTGACCTGTAAGGCTGAGTTCACACTTGAGTTATTTGGTCCGTTTTGGCCCCATAAATGCCCAAATAAGTAAAGTGTGCAGTGATTCTTAGAGTGAAGCCTGTCATTTGCATGTCATACTGACTTACAATATTGTTTTGCTACCACAGCAGACTCCTTATGCATGTTACTGCAAATCAAAAAAAAAAAAAAGAGCAATTTTTGTGGGCATGTTTTTTTAAAAATACTAAAAATATGCTTTCCTTCAATTATTTTACTGATGGAAACTTGGGTAAAGTCCTTGTTGAAATTTCCAGCATAATTGTTTGCATTAATAGCAAAAAACAGCCATACTTTTATTTTTACCTTTATTTTTACACAGCTCCATGAGGTTGAGTTTTTTGCAGGACGATCTTTAACATTTTGAACTTCCATTTTGTCATGCACCCAAGAAGCATTTAGTTATTAACTTTTATTATGTGTTAAATGCCTTTAAAAAACACACAATCTCATCATTTACCGATCCCAAATATATATATATATATATATATATATATATTCACTGTATTGTATCCATTGTTGTGGTCAGGATTAGAGATGTCGCAAACAAAAAAAATTCCGTTCGCCAGCGGCGAACGCGAATTTCCTCGATTGTTCGTGAACGTGCGAACAGGGCGAACCGCCATAGACTTCAATAGATAGGCTAATTTTAGGGACTAACACCTGGACTGTGGCATGCTGGATGGGGATCCATGGCAAAACTCCCATGGAAAATTACATAGTTGACGCAGAGTGTGGCAAAGTGAATTCGCAATGCGATTAATATAACCTGCATTAATCGCATTGCAAATTCAACTTTGGTGAGTTTGCTAATGGTGGGATAGTAGGAAGTAACGAATACAGTGCTATATCTATGAATAGTGCATTATAGAGGTTGGATTCGCAATGCGATTAATATAACCTGTATTATTCGCATTGCGATTATAACTTAGAGCTGAGTTCCTAATGGTTGTATTGCTAGAATATAACAAAGATTGAGAATATAGTGCTATATTCGTTATCTTCGTTATATTCTAGCAATACGGTTAGGAACTCAGCTCTAAGTTGTAATCGCAATGCGAATAATACAGGTTATATTAATCTCATTGCGATTTACAATTACTAACACTGCAGCTTCAGAACGAATCTAAGATGGGTGCCGTCCTTGCGTTTAGATAGGAGGTGGGTGGGTCTGGGAGGGAGGGTATGCTGATTGGCTGGAATGTGTCTGCTGACTGGGAGGTACAGGGTCAAGGTTTGCTCAATTATAAAGTATAGGAGCGAACGCGAACATCACATATGTTCGCCCGCCGCGGCGCACGCAAACAAGCTATGTTCGCCGGCGAAAAGTTTGGGACATCTCTAGTTAGGATAATATCATATATGTCATATTATTTACTATTATTTACTGTTTCCCTTTTGGTCACTTTAATTTTAAAACGTGTATGAAAATGTGCTTATTGTAAATGTATTTGCACTGTCATTTTACTGTGTTGCCAAAGCTAACTTTTTGCCTTTTTAATGATGAACGGATATCTACATAGTCGAGTCATGTTATTATGACCATCAGCTAATCTCCAGCGTAAAAGCTGTGTGCAATATAGACAGCAGTTAGATGTGCTGGGAGTGACTCAATAACATCTTGGAAGTTTGTCACAGATATTTGTAGCCATGCTGACTGCAATGTATCTCACATCTGCTGGGGGGGGGGGGATCCATAGAGCAAAAGTTATGTTCAAGGTGGTTTCAATTGGGTTGAAGTTGGGGGAATTTGGTGGCCAGGGGAGTACTTGGAAGTCTTGGTTATGCCACTAAAACCAATGTCTGACATTTGTACAGAGTTATAGGAAATAAAACTATAGTGATTATAGTATAGACCAATCTACAGAACAGCTCCAAATCCCCCAGTCAGATTAGCCAAATAGAGTTTGTAGTTATTCCAAATACTTAAAAAAAGAGGGGTTACTCGCTTCACTGGGGGGCTGTCAAACAGGTTAAACTCAAAACTAGAATTGAGGGAACACCTGGATGTTCGGGTTCGAGAAGTTCGGCCGAACCTTCTGAAAATGTTCGGGTTCGGGATCCGAACTCGACCCGAACTTCACCACGAACCTGAACCCCATTGAAGTCAATGGGTCCCAAACTTTTGGGCACTAAAAAGGCTGTAAAATAGCCCAGGAACGGGGTAGAGGGCTGAAAAAGGCAGCAAAATGTAGGTAAATCCCCTACAAACAAATGTGGATAGGGAAATGACTTAAAATAAAATAAAATAAATAAAAATGATTGAATATCAATTGACAACTTGGAGGAGGAGGAGGTAGAATCGGAGGTTGGGGTGGCATCAGGTGAGAATGCTATGGGAGTTGATGTTCTCATCACAGCCAAAAATGATTCATGTCTGCCTGCAGTGCTACAGGCCTCATTCAGACTCAGGGCCATGGCACTCGTAAAGAGGAGAGCGGTCCCGTAACAGCAAAACAGGCCTCAGGTCAACATGCAATGGAACAGGCCATTATCATTTATGTAGGTCCCTGACACCCAGACAATGGGGCAGTCAATAGACAGTAAAAAGAGTTAAATGTATGCCACCAAGACAGCAAGCAAGTACGTGAAAGTTAGGCCCCTGACACCCAGACAGAGGAGAGAGGTCCCATAGCAGCAAAGAGGCATTATGTCTCCCACCAACTTAGAAGGCCACTTTTAGTTATTTAGGCCCCAGCCCCCAGACAGAGGAGAGAGGTCCCAAAGCAGAGAATCAGGCTTCATGTCACCCACCAATGGAGAAGGCCACTTTCAGATATTTAGGCCCCTGGCACCCAGACAGAGGAGAGGTTCATTAAAATTTGGGTTGCCCCGCAAAATAATGGTAAAATTAAAAAAAGAGGATTCAATAAAGAAGTGCCTTGGAGTACGAGAATATATGGTTAAGGGGAGGAAGTGATAAATGTCTATTCTGCACAAGAGATGGACAGGCCCTGTAGGATCCATGCCTGGTTAAGTTTTATGAACGTCAGCTTGTCCACGTTGGCTGTGGACAGGCGGCTGCGTTTGTCAGTAATGGCGCCCCCTGCCGTGCTGAATACACGTTCAGTCAAAACGCTGGCCGCCAGGCAGACCAGCACCTCCAAGGCATAAAAGGCTATCTCTGGCCACGTGGACAATTTGGAGACCCAGAAGTTGAATGGGGCCGAACCATCATTCAGTACGTGGAGGGGTGTATTGTTCCACCATGTTAGTGAAATGCTGCCTCCTGCTAACACGTTCAGTATCAGGTGGTGGTGCAGTTAGCTGTGGCGTGGTGACAAAACGTTTCCACATCTCTGCCATGCTAACCCTGCCCTCAGAGGAGCTGGCCGTGACACAGCTGCGTTGGCGACCTCTTGCTCATCCTCTGCCTTCACCTTGGGCTTCCACTTGTTCACCTGTGATATTTGGGAATGCTCAACGTGCGCTTGTACTTGCGCATCTTTCTATCATGCTCCAGTGCAGGAAGTAAGGTGGGTACATTGTCTTTGTACCGGGGATCCAGCAGGGTGGCAACCCAGTAGTCCCCACACGTTAAAATGTGGGCAACTCTGCTGTCGTTCCGCAGGCACTGCAGCATGTAGTCGCTCATGTGTGCCAGGCTGCCCAGAGGTAAGGACAAGCTGTCCTCTGTGGGAGGTGTATCGTCATTGTCCTCAGTTTCCCACCAGCCACGCACCAGTTATGGGCCCGAGCTGCGTTGGGTGCCACCCCGCTGTGAACATGCTTCATCCTCTTCCTCCTCATCCTCCTCATCCACGTCCTCCTCGTCCTCCAGTAGTGGGCCCTGGCTGGCCACATTTGTACCTGGCCTCTGCTTTTGCAAAAAAACTCCCTCTGAGCCACATCTAAGAGACTGGCCTGAAACTGATAAAAATGACCTCTATTCCTCCTCCTCCTACTCCTGGGCCACCTCCTTTTCCATCATCGCCCTAAGTGTTTTCTCAAGGAGACATAGAAGTGGTATTGTAACGCTGACAATGGCGTCATTGCCACTGGCCATGTTGGTGGAGTACTCGAAACAGCGCAACAGGGCACACAGGTCATGCATGGAGGCCCAATCATTGGTGGTGACGTGCTGCTGTTCCGCAGTGTGACTGACCCATGTGTGCTGCAGCTTAAACTCCACTATGGCCTGCTGCTTGCACAGTCTATCCAGCATGGCCGAAGTTACGCTGTAGCGCAGACAGGCGAGCAGCAGCAGGATGTGAACACTGGAAGTGTGCACAGATGGCCCGCACTTTATGCAGCAGGTCTGACATGTCGGGGTAGTTGTGAAGGAACTTCTGCACCACCAAATTCAGCACATGCGCCAGGCAAAGGATGTGCGTCGACCATTATCGCACACTACCAGGCCGGGCTTGAGGCCCACCGGCAGCAACCACTTGTTGATCTGTTGTTCAATACCCCGACACAACTCCTGCACGGTGTGGGGCCTGTCCCACAAACATATCAGTTTCAGAACGGCCTGCTGACGTTTACTCCGGGCTGTGCTGAAGTTGGTGGTGAAGGTGTGTGGCTGACTGGATGAGAAGGTCGAAGAAGAGAAGGAGGAAGCCGAGTAGGAGGAGTAGGCTACAGGAGGCAAATAATGATGCCCTGCGATCCTTGACGGCGGAAGGATGTTCGCCAAAGAACTTTCCACCTGGGGCCCAGCTGCTACTACATTTACCCAGTGTGCAGTTAGGGACATATAGCGTCCCTGGCCGTGCTTACTGGTCCACGTATCTGTGGTTAGATGGACCTTGCCACAGATGTGCGTTGTGCAGTGCACGCTTGATTTTATCAGATACTTGGTTGTGCAGGAAAGGCACGGCTCTATTGGAGAAGTAGTGGTGGCTGGGAACAACATACTGTGGCACAGCCATCACCATCAGCTGTTTGAAGCTGTCTGTGTCCACCAGCCTGAATGACAGCATTTCAAAGGCCAGTAGTTTAGAAATTAGAGATGAGGGAACACCTGGATGTTCGGGTTCGAGAAGTTCGGCCGAACTTCCCAAAAATGTTCGGGTTCGGGATCCGAACTCGACCCGAACTTTATCCCGAACCCGAACCCCATTGAAGTCAATGGGGACCCGAACTTTTGGGCACTAAAAAGGTTTTAAAATAGTCCCGGAAAGGGCTAAAGGGCTGCAAGAGGCAGCAAAATGTAGGTAAATGCCCTGCAAGCAAATGTGGATATGGAAATGAATTAAAATAAAATAAAATAAATAAAAATGATCCAATATCAATTGGAGAGAGGTCCCATAGCAGAGAAACATGCGTCATATCACCCACCACTGGAGAAGGCCACTTTCAGTTATTTCGGCCCCAGCAACCAGACAGAGGAGAGAGGGCCCACAGCAAGGAATCATGCATCATATCACCCACCACTGGAGAAGGCCACTCAGTTACTTCGGCCCCAGCACCCAGACAGAGGAGAGAGGTCCCACAGCAAGGAATCATGCATCATATCACCCACCACTGGAGAAGGCCACTTTCAGTTATTTCGGCCCCAGCACCCAGACAGAGGAGAGAGGTCCCACAGCAATGAATCATGCGTCATATCACCCACCACTGGAGAAGGCCACTTTCAGTTATTTCGGCCCAGCACCCAAACCGAGGATACAGGTCCCACAGCAATGAATCATGCGTCATATCATCCACCACTGGAGAAGGCTACTCAGTTATTTCGGCCCAGCACCCAGACCGAGGAGAGAGGTCCCACAGCAAGGAATCATGCGTCATATCACCCACCTCTGGAGAAGGCCACTCAGTTATTTCGGCCCCAGCACCCAGACAGAGGAGAGAGGTCCCACAGCAAGGAATCATGCTTCATTTCACCCACCACTAGAGAAGGCCACTTTCAGTTATTTTGGCCCAGCACCCAGACAGAGGAGAGGTTCAATCAACTTTGGGTTACACCGCAAGATCATGGTAAAGTTAAAAAAATGAGGATTCAATAAAGAAGTGCCCGGAGTACAGGAATACATGGTTGAGGGGGAGGCAGTTATAAATGCCTATTTTGCACAAGGGAGGCACAGGTCCTGTGGGATCCATGCCTAGTTAATTTTTATGAACGTCAGCTTGTCCACGTTGGCTGTGGACAGGCGGCTGCGTTTGTCAGTAATGACACCCCCTGCCGTGCTGAATACACGTTCAGACAAAACGCTGGCCGCCGGGCAGGTCAGCACCTCCAAGCCATAAAATGCTAACTCTGGCCACGTGGACAATTTGGAGACCCAGAAGTTGAATGGGGCCGAACCATCAGTCAGTACGTGGAGGGGTGTGCAAACGTACTGTTCACCATGTTAGTAAAATGCTGCCTCCTGCTAACACGTTCCGTATCAGGTGGTGGTGCAGTTAGCTGTGGCGTGGAGACAAAACTTTTCCACATTTCTGCCATGCTAACCCTGCCATCAGAGGAGCTGGCCGTGACACTGCTGCGTTGGCGACCTCTTGCTCCTCCTCTGCCTTCGCCTTGGGCTTCCACCTGTTCCCCTGTGACATTTGGGAATGCTCTCAGGAGCCCGTATACCAGCTTGCGCTTGTACTCGCGCATCTTCCTATCATGCTCCAGTGCAGGAAGTAAGGTGGGAACATTGTCTTTGTACCAGGGATCCAGCAGGGTGGCAACCCAGTAGCCCGCACACGTTAAAATGTGAGCAACTCTGCTGTCGTTGCGCAGGCACTGCAGCATGTAGTCGCTCATGTGTGCCAGGCTCCCCAGAGGTAAGGACAAGCTGTCCTCTGTGGGAGGCGTATCGTCATCGGCCTCCGTATCACCCCAGCTACGCACCAGTGATGGGCCTGAACTGTGTTGAGTGCCACCCCGCTGTGAACCTGCTTCATACTCATCCTCCTCCACCTCCTCCTCATCCTCGTCGTCCTCCAGTAGTGGGCCCTGGCTGGCCACATTTGTACCTGGCCTCTGCTGTTGCAAAAAACCTCCCTCTCAGCCACTTCTAACAGGCCTGAAAGTGCTAAAAATGACCCCTCATCCTCGTTCTCCTCCTCCTGGGCCACCTCCTCTTCCATCATCACCCTAAGCATTTTCTCAAGGAGACATAGAAGTGGTATTGTAACGCTGATTATGGTGTCATCGCCACTGGCCATGTTGGTGGAGTACTCGAAACATGGCACACGGGTCTCACATGGAGGCCCAATCATTGGTGGTGAAGTGGTGCTGTTCCGCAGTGCGACTGACGCGTGCGTGCTGCAGCTGAAACTTCCCTATGGCCTGCTGCTGCTCGCACAATATCTCCAGCATGTGCAAGGTGGAGTTCCACCTTGTGGGCACGTCGCATATGAGGCGGTGAGCGGGAAGGCCGAAGTTCCGCTGTAGCACAGACGTGTGAGCGGCGGCAGGATGTGAACGCCGGAAGCGCGCACAGACGGCCCGCACTTTATGCAGCAGCTCTGACATGTTGGGGTAGTTGTGAATGAACTTCTGCACCACCAAATTCAGCACATGTGCCAGGCAAGGGATGTGCGTCAAACCGGCTAGTCCCAGAGCTGCGACGAGATTTCGCCCATTATCGCACACCACTAGGCCGGGCTTGAGGCCCACCGGCAGAAACCACTCATCGGTCTGTTTTTCAAGACCCCGCCACAACTCCCGCGCGGTGTGGGGCCTGTCCCCCAAACATATGAGTTTCAGAATGGCCTGCTGACGTTTACCCCAGGCTGTGCTGAAGTTGGTGGTGAAGGTGTGTGGCTGACTGGATGAGCTGGTGGAAGCAGAGGAGGAGGAAGCCGAGTAGGAGGAAGAGGCAACAGGAGGCAAAGAATGATGTCCTGCGATCCTTGGCGGCGGAAGGACGTGCGCCAAAGAACTCTCCGCCTGGGGCCCTGGCCGTGCTTACTGGTCCACGTATCTGTGGTTAGGTGGACCTCTCCACAGATGGCGTTGCACAGTGCACACTTGATTTTATCGGATACTTGGTTGTGCAGGAAAGGCACACAGTCTTGGAGAAGTAGTGGCGGCTGGGAACAACATACTGTGGCACAGCCATGGACATCAGCTGTTTGAAGCTGTCTGTGTCCACCAGCCTGAATGACAGCATTTCAAAGGCCAGTAGTTTAGAAATGCTGGCATTTAGGCCCAGGGCTCGAGGGTGGCTAGGTGGGAATTTACGCTTTCTATCCAAGGTTTGTGAGATGGAGAGTTGAACGCTGCTGTGTGACATGGTGGAGATGCTTGGTGACGCAGGTGGTGGTGTCAGTGGCACATCCTCAGTTTGGTGGGCGGCAGGCGCCAACATTCCTCCCGAGGCGGAGGAAGAGGCCGAGGCAGCAGCAGAATAGGGAGCAGGTGGAGCCGGAGTGAGTTCCTTGCTTCTAAGGTGTTTACTTCACTGCAGTTCATGCTTTGCATGTAGATGCTTGGTCATGCAGGTTGTGCTAAGGTTCAGAACGTTAATGCCTCGCTTCAGGCTCTGATGGCACAGCGTGCAAACCACTCGGGTCTTGTCGTCAGCACATTGTTTAAAGAAGTGCCATGCCAGGGAACTCCTTGAAGCTGCCTTTGGGGTGCTCGGTCCCTGGTGGTGGTGGCCAGTAGCAGGCGAACTCTCTTGGAGGCGGCAGTTCTGCTTTTGCCCCTTGCTCCCTCTTTTGCTACGCTGTTGGCTCGGTCTCACCACTGCCTCTTCCTCTGAACTATGATAGTCAGTGGCACGACCTTCATTCCATGTGGGGTCTAGGACCTCATCGTCCCCTGCATCGTCTTCCACACAGACTTACTCCCTGACCTCCTGTTCAGTCTGCACACTGCAGAAAGACACAGCAGTTGGCACTTGTGTTTCATCATCATCAGAGACGTGCGGACTGCGATGAGATCGTATTCACATGTCCTCATCATCAGGAAGCATCAGTGGTTGTGCATCAGTGCATTCCATGTCTTCCACCACTGGGGAAGGGCTAGGTGGATTCCGTTGGGAAACCCTGCCAGCAGAGTCTTCAAACAGCATAAGAGACTGCTGCATAACTTGAGGCTCAGACAGTTTCCCTGATATGCATGGGGGTGATGTGACAGACTAATGGGCTTGGTTTTCAGGCGCCACCTGTGCACTTTCTGCAGAAGACTGGGTGGGAGATAATGTTGTAAACGTGCTGGATCCACTGTCGGCCACCCAATTGACTAGTGCCTGTACCTGCTCAGGCCTTACCATCCTAAGAACGGCATTGGGCCCCACAAAATATCTCTGTAAATTCTGGCGGGTACTGGAACCTGAGGTAGTTGGTTCACTAGGACGTGTGGCTGTGGCAGGATGGCCACGTCCTCTCCCAGCACCAGAGGGTACACTAACACCATGACCGCGTCTGCTTCCCTTAATAGATGTTTTCCTCATTGTTACCGTTCACCAAGAACCACAATAAGAAAAAAAATATTTGGCCCAATTTATTGATTTCAAATTCAGGTGTTTTTTTACAGGCACCTAACACTATCTTCCTATTTATTTATGTAGCGTATTACACTAATCCAGGCACAGCAGTAACCACTGATTTAGGGGAATATCTCTTGTAGGGCTAGCATTTAGGCCCTGGATGAAAGGTATCCTTTTATGGACAGATTTAAACTAGGCCTGCAACAGCAGGAACACCAGATTCAGTGTATTGCTATTTTGTCAATTGAATTTCACCCCAGAACAAAATATATAATTTGTAGGACACTATTAAACTTGGCCAGCCACAGCTGAAACCACAGATTTATGGTATTGCTATTTTGGCAATTGAATTTCACCACAGAACAAAATATATGTTTTTGCAGACACCATTATAGTTTGCCAGCCACAGCTGAAACCACTGATTTATGGTATTGCTATTTTGGCAATTTTATTTCACACCAGAACAAAATATACCCTGTCACTGACAGATTTAAACTAGGCCTGCAACAGCTGGAACACTAGATTCAGGGTATTACTATTTTGGCAATTGAATTTCACCCCATAACAAAATATATGTTTTGGCGGACACAATTATAGTTTGCCAGCCATAGCTGAAACCACTGTTTATGGTATTGCTATTTTGGCAATTGAATTTCACCTTAGAACAAAATATATCCATTGCAGGACACTATGAAACTTGGCCAGCCACAGCTGAAACCACTGATTTATGGTATTGCTATTTTGGCAATTTAATTTCACCCCAAAACAAAATATATGTTTTGGCGGACACTATTATAGTTTGCCAGCCAGAGCTGAAACCACTGATTTATAGTATAGCTATTTTGGCAATTGAATTTCACCCCAGAACAAAATATATCCTTTGCAGGACACTATGAAACTTGGCCAGCCACAGCTGAAACCACTGATTTATGGTATTGCTATTTTGGCAATTGAATTTCACCCCAGAACAAAATATATCCTTTGCAGGACACTATGAAACTTGGCCAGCCACAGCTGAAACCACTGATTTATGGTATTGCTATCTTGGCAATTGAATTTCACCCCAGAACAAAATATATGTTTTGGCGGACACTACTATAGTTTGCCAGCCAGTGCTGGGACACCAGATTTAGGGGATTGCTATTTTGGCAATTTAATTTCACACCAGAACAAAATATACCCTGTCACTGACAGATTTAAACTAGGCCTGCAACAGCTGGAACACTAGATTCAGGGTATTACTATTTTGGCAATTGAATTTCACCCCATAACAAAATATATGTTTTGGCGGACACAATTATAGTTTGCCAGCCATAGCTGAAACCACTGTTTATGGTATTGCTATTTTGGCAATTGAATTTCACCCCAGAACAAAATATATGTTTTGGCGGACACTACTATAGTTTGCCAGGCAGTGCTGGGACACCAGATTTTGGGGATTGCTATTTTGGCAATTTAATTTCACACCAGAACAAAATATACCCTGTCACTGACAGATTTAAACTAGGCCTGCAACAGCTGGAACACTAGATTCAGGGTATTACTATTTTGGCAATTGAATTTCACCCCATAACAAAATATATGTTTTGGCGGACACAATTATAGTTTGCCAGCCATAGCTGAAACCACTGTTTATGGTATTGCTATTTTGGCAATTGAATTTCACCCCAGAACAAAAAATACCCTGTTATGGACTGATTTAAACTAGGCGTGCAACAGCTGGAACCCCAGATTCAGTGTATTGCGATTTTGGCAATTGAATTTCACCCCAGAACAAAATGTATGATTTGCAGGACACTATGAAACTTGGCCAGCCACAGCTGAAACCACTGATTTATGGTATTGCTATTTTGGCAATTGAATTTCACCCCAGAACAAAATATATGCTTTGCAGGACACTATGAAACTTGGCCAGCCACAGCTGAAACCACTGATTTATGGTATTGCTATTTTGGCAATTGAATTTCACCCCAGAACAAAATATATGTTTTGGCGGACACTACTATAGTTTGCCAGCCAGTGCTGGGACACCAGATTTAGGGGATTGCTATTTTGGCAATTTAATTTCATACCAAAACAAAATATACCCTGTCACTGACAGATTTAAACTAGGCCTGCAACAGCTGGAACACTAGATTCAGGGTATTACTATTTTGGCAATTGAATTTCACCCTAGAACAAAATATATGTTTTGGCGGACACAATTATAGTTTGCCAGCCATAGCTGAAACCACTGTTTATGGTATTACTATTTTGGCAATTGAATTTCACCCTAGAACAAAATATATCCATTGCAGGACACTATGAAACTTGGCCAGCCACAGCTGAAACCAATGATTTATGGTATTGCTATTTTGGCAATTTAATTTCACCCCAGAACAAAATATATGTTTTGGCGGACACTATTATAGTTTGCCAGCCAGAGCTGAAACCACTGATTTATAGTATAGCTATTTTGGCAATTGAATTTCACCCCAGAACAAAATATATCCTTTGCAGGACACTATGTAACTTGGCCAGCCATAGCTGAAACCACTGATTTATGGTATTGCTATTTTGGCAATTGAATTTCACCCCAGAACAAAATATATCCTTTGCAGGACACTATGAAACTTGGCCAGCCACAGCTGAAACCACTGATTTATGGTATTGCTATTTTGGCAATTGAATTTCACCCTAGAACAAAATATATGTTTTGGCGGACACTACAATAGTTTGCCAGCCAGTGCTGGGACACCAGATTTACGGGATTGCTATTTTGGCAGTTGAATTTCACCCTAGAACAAAATATATGTTTTGGCGGAAACTATTATAGTTTGCCAGCAACAGCTGAAACCACTGATTTATGGTATTGCTATTTTGGCAATTGAATTTCACCCCAGAACAAAATATACCCTGTTATGGACTGATTTAAACTAGGCCTGCAACAGCTGGAACCCCAGATTCAGTGTATTGCTATATTGGCAATTGAATTTCACCCCAGAACAAAATATATCCTTTGCAGGACACTATGAAACGTGGCCAGCCACAGCTGAAACCACTGATTTATGGCATTGCTATTTTGGCAATTGAATTTCACCCCAGAACAAAATATATGTTTTGGCGGACACTATTATAGTTTGCCAGCCAGTGCTGGGACACCAGATTTAGGGGATTGCTATTTTGTCAGTTGAATTTCACCCTAGAAAAAAATATATGTTTAGGCGGAAACTATTATAATTTGCCAGCCACAGCTGAAACCACTGATTTATGTTATTGCTATTTTGGCAATTGAATTTCACCCCAGAACAAAATATACCCTGTTATGGACTGATTTAAACTAGGCCTGCAACAGCTGGAACCCCAGATTCAGTGTATTTCTATTTTGGCAATTGAATTTCACCCCAGAACAAAATATATGATTTGCAGGACACTATGAAACTTGGCCAGCCACAGCTGAAGCCACTGATTTATGGTATTGCTATTTTGGCAATTGAATTTCACCCCAGAACAAAATATATACGTTGCAGGACACTATGAAACTTGGCAAGCCACAGCTGAAACCAATGATTTATGGTATTGCTATATTGGCAATTGAATTTCACCCCAGAACAAAATATATGTTTTGGAGGAAACTATTATAGTTTGCCAGCCAGTGCTGAAACCACTGTTTATGGTATTGCTATTTTGGCAATTGAATTTCACCTTAGAACAAAATATATCCATTGCAGGACACTATGAAACTTGGCAAGCCACAGCTGAAACCAATGATTTATGGTATTGCTATATTGGCAATTGAATTGCACCCCAGAACAAAATATATGTTTTGGCGGACACTATTATACTTTGCCAGCCAGAGCTGAAACCACTGATTTATAGTATAGCTATTTTGGCAATTGAATTTCACCCCAGAACAAAATATATCCTTTGCAGGACACTATGAAACTTGGCCAGCCACAGCTGAAACCACTGATTTATGGTATTGCTATTTTGGCAATTGAATTTCACCCCAGAACAAAATATATCCTTTGCAGGACACTATGAAACTTGGCCAGCCACAGCTGAAACCACTGATTTATGGTATTGCTATCTTGGCAATTGAATTTCACCCCAGAACAAAATATATGTTTTGGCGGACACTACTATAGTTTGCCAGCCAGTGCTGGGACACCAGATTTAGGGGATTGCTATTTTGGCAATTTAATTTCACACCAGAACAAAATATACCCTGTCACTGACAGATTTAAACTAGGCCTGCAACAGCTGGAACACTAGATTCAGGGTATTACTATTTTGGCAATTGAATTTCACCCCATAACAAAATATATGTTTTGGCGGACACAATTATAGTTTGCCAGCCATAGCTGAAACCACTGTTTATGGTATTGGTATTTTGGCAATTGAATTTCACCCCAGAACAAAATATATGTTTTGGCGGACACTACTATAGTTTGCCAGGCAGTGCTGGGACACCAGATTTTGGGGATTGCTATTTTGGCAATTTAATTTCACACCAGAACAAAATATACCCTGTCACTGACAGATTTAAACTAGGCCTGCAACAGCTGGAACACTAGATTCAGGGTATTACTATTTTGGCAATTGAATTTAACCCCATAACAAAATATATGTTTTGGCGGACACAATTATAGTTTGCCAGCCATAGCTGAAACCACTGTTTATGGTATTGCTATTTTGGCAATTGAATTTCACCCCAGAACAAAAAATACCCTGTTATGGACTGATTTAAACTAGGCCTGCAACAGCTGGAACCCCAGATTCAGTGTATTGCTATTTTGGCAATTGAATTTCACCCCAGAACAAAATATATGATTTGCTGAACACTATGAAACTTGGCCAGCCACAGCTGAAACCACTGATTTATGGTATTGCTATTTTGGCAATTGAATTTCACCCCAGAACAAAATATATGCTTTGCAGGACACTATGAAACTTGGCCAGCCACAGCTGAAACCACTGATTTATGGTATTGCTATTTTGGCAATTGAATTTCACCCCAGAACAAAATATATGTTTTGGCGGACACTACTATAGTTTGCCAGCCAGTGCTGGGACACCAGATTTAGGGGATTGCTATTTTGGCAATTTAATTTCATACCAAAACAAAGTATACCCTGTCACTGACAGATTTAAACTAGGCCTGCAACAGCTGGAACACTAGAATCAGGGTATTACTATTTTGGCAATTGAATTTCACCCTAGAACAAAATATATCCATTGCAGGACACTATGAAACTTGGCCAGCCACAGCTGAAACCACTGATTTATGGTATTGCTATTTTGGCAATTTAATTTCACCCCAGAACAAAATATATGTTTTGGCGGACACTATTATAGTTTGCCAGCCAGAGCTGAAACCACTGATTTATAGTATAGCTATTTTGTCAATTGAATTTCACCCCAGAACAAAATATATCCTTTGCAGGACACTATGAAACTTGGCCAGCCATAGCTGAAACCAATGAATTATGGTATTGCTATTTTGGCAATTGAATTTCACCCCAGAACAAAATATATCCTTTGCAGGACACTATGAAACTTGGCCAGCCACAGCTGAAACCACTGATTTATGGTATTGCTATTTTGGCAATTGAATTTCACCCTAAAACAAAATATATGTTTTGGCGGACACTACAATAGTTTGCCAGCCAGTGCTGGGACACCAGATTTACGGGATTGCTATTTTGGCAGTTGAATTTCACCCTAGAACAAAATATATGTTTTGGCGGAAACTATTATAGTTTGCCAGCAACAGCTGAAACCACTGATTTATGGTATTGCTATTTTGGCAATTGAATTTCACCCCAGAACAAAATATACCCTGTTATGGACTGATTTAAACTAGGCCTGCAACAGCTGGAACCCCAGATTCAGTGTATTGCTATATTGGCAATTGAATTTCACCCCAGAACAAAATATATGATTTGCAGGACACTATGAAACTTGGCCAGCCACAGCTGAAACCACTGATTTATGGTATTGCTATTTTGGCAATTGAATTTCACCCCAGAACAAAATATATCCTTTGCAGGACACTATGAAACTTGGCCAGCCACAGCTGAAACCACTGATTTATGGCATTGCTATTTTGGCAATTGAATTTCACCCCAGAACAAAATATATGTTTTGGCGGACACTATTATAGTTTGCCAGCCAGTGCTGGGACACCAGATTTAGGGGATTGCTATTTTGTCAGTTGAATTTCACCCTAGAAAAAAATATATGTTTAGGCGGAAACTATTATAGTTTGCCAGCCACAGCTGAAACCACTGATTTATGTTATTGCTATTTTGGCAATTGAATTTCACCCCAGAACAAAATATACCCTGTTATGGACTGATTTAAACTAGGCCTGCAACAGCTGGAACCCCAGATTCAGTGTATTTCTATTTTGGCAATTGAATTTCACCCCAGAACAAAATATATGATTTGCAGGACACTATGAAACTTGGCCAGCCACAGCTGAAACCACAGATTTATGGTATTGCTATTTTGGCAATTGAATTTCACCCCAGAACAAAATATATCCGTTGCAGGACACTATGAAACTTGGCAAGCCACAGCTGAAACCAATGATTTATGGTATTGCTATATTGGCAATTGAATTTCACCCCAGAACAAAATATATGTTTTGGAGGACACTATTATAGTTTGCCAGCCAGTACTGGGACACCAGATTTACGTTATTGCTATTTTGGCAGTTTAATTTCACCTCAGAACAAAATATATGTTTTGGTGGACACTATTATAGTTTGCCAACCACAGCTGAAACCACTGTTTTATGGTATTGCTTATTTGGCAATTGAATTTCACCCCATTACAAAATATATCCTTTGCAGGACACTATGAAACTTGGCCAGCCACAGCTGAAACCACTGATTTATGGTATTGCTATTTTGGCAATTGAATTTCACCCCAGAACAAAATATATCCGTTGCAGGACACTATGAAACTTGGCCAGCCACAGCTGAAACCACTGATTTATGGTATTGCTATTTTGGCAATTGAATTTAACCCTAGAACAAAATATATGTTTTGGCGGACACTACAATAGTTTGCCAGCCAGTGCTGGGACACCAGATTTACGGGATTGCTATTTTGGCAGTTGAATTTCACCCTAGAACAAAATATATGTTTTGGCGGAAACTATTATAGTTTGCCAGCAACAGCTGAAACCACTGATTTATGGTATTGCTATTTTGGCAATTGAATTTCACCCCAGAACAAAATATACCCTGTTATGGACTGATTTAAACTAGGCCTGCAACAGCTGGAACCCCAGATTCAGTGTATTGCTATATTGGCAATTGAATTTCACCCCAGAACAAAATATATGATTTGCAGGACACTATGAAACTTGGCCAGCCACAGCTGAAACCACTGATTTATGGTATTGCTATTTTGGCAATTGAATTTCACCCCAGAACAAAATATATCCTTTGCAGGACACTATGAAACTTGGCCAGCCACAGCTGAAA
Source organism: Bufotes viridis (assembly GCA_033119425.1). NCBI lineage: Eukaryota > Metazoa > Chordata > Amphibia > Anura > Bufonidae > Bufotes > Bufotes viridis. The sequence goes on from CM065590.1 coordinate 379,317,172, forward strand.
CCACTGATTTATGGCATTGCTATTTTGGCAATTGAATTTCACCCCAGAACAAAATATATGTTTTGGCGGACACTATTATAGTTTGCCAGCCAGTGCTGGGACACCAGATTTAGGGGATTGCTATTTTGTCAGTTGAATTTCACCCTAGAAAAAATATATGTTTAGGCGGAAACTATTATAGTTTGCCAGCCACAGCTGAAACCACTGATTTATGTTATTGCTATTTTGGCAATTGAATTTCACCCCAGAACAAAATATACCCTGTTATGGACTGATTTAAACTAGGCCTGCAACAGCTGGAACCCCAGATTCAGTGTATTTCTATTTTGGCAATTGAATTTCACCCCAGAACAAAATATATGATTTGCAGGACACTATGAAACTTGGCCAGCCACAGCTGAAACCACTGATTTATGGTATTGCTATTTTGGCAATTGAATTTCACCCCAGAACAAAATATATACGTTGCAGGACACTATGAAACTTGGCAAGCCACAGCTGAAACCAATGATTTATGGTATTGCTATATTGGCATTTGAATTTCACCCCAGAACAAAATATATGTTTTGGAGGACACTATTATAGTTTGCCAGCCAGTGCTGGGACACCAGATTTACGTTATTGCTATTTTGGCAGTTTAATTTCACCTCAGAACAAAATATATGTTTTGGTGGACACTATTATAGTTTGCCAACCACAGCTGAAACCACTGATTTATGGTATTGCTATTTTGGCAATTGAATTTCACCCCAGAACAAAATATATGTTTTGGAGGACACTATTATAGTTTGCCAGCCAGTGCTGGGACGCCAGATTTACGGGATTGCTATTTTGGCTGTTGAATTTAACCTCAGAACAAAATATATGTTTTGGCTGAAACTATAATAGTTTGCCAGCCACAGCTGAAACCACTGATTTATGGTATTGCTATTTTGGCAATTGAATTTCACCCCAGAACAAAATATATGTTTTGGAGGACACTATTATAGTTTGCCAGCCAGTGCTGGGACACCAGATTTACGTTATTGCTATTTTGGCAGTTTAATTTCACCTCAGAACAAAATATATGTTTTGGTGGACACTATTATAGTTTGCCAACCACAGCTGAAACCACTGTTTTATGGTATTGCTTATTTGGCAATTGAATTTCACCCCATTACAAAATATATCCTTTGCAGGACACTATGAAACTTGGCCAGCCACAGCTGAAACCACTGATTTATGGTATTGCTATTTTGGCAATTGAATTTCACCCCAGAACAAAATATATACGTTGCAGGACACTATGAAACTTGGCAAGCCTCAGCTGAAACCAATGATTTATGGTATTGCTATATTGGCAATTGAATTTCACCCCAGAACAAAATATATGTTTTGGAGGACACTATTATAGTTTGCCAGCCAGTGCTGGGACACCAGATTTACGGGATTGCTATTTTGGCAGTTGAATTTCACCCCAGAACAAAATATATGTTTTGGCTGAAACTATTATAGTTTGCCAGCCACAGCTGAAACCACTGATTTATGGTATTGCTATTTTGGCAATTGAATTTCACCCCAGAACAATATATACCCTGTTATGGATTGATTTAAACTAGGCCTGCAACAGCTGGAACCCCAGATTCAGTGTATTGCTATTTTGGCAATTGAATTTCACCCCAGAACAAAATATATGATTTGCAGGACACTATGAAACTTGGCCAGCCACATTTTGGCAATTGAATTTCACCCCAGAACAAAATATATCCGTTGCAGGACACTATGAAACTTGGCAAGCCACAGCTGAAACCAATGATTTATGGTATTGCTATATTGGCAATTGAATTTCACCCCAGAACAAAATATATGTTTTGGAGGACACTATTATAGTTTGCCAGCCAGTGCTGGGACACCAGATTTACGGGATTGCTATTTTGGCTGTTGAATTTAACCTCAGAACAAAATATATGTTTTGGCGGACACTATTATAGTTTGCCAACCACAGCTGAAACCACTGATATATGGTATTGCTATTTTGGCAATTGAATTTCACCCCATTACAAAATATATCCTTTGCAGGACACTATGAAACGTGGCCAGCCACAGCTGAAACCACTGATTTATGGCATTGCTTTTTTGGCAATTGAATTTCACCCCAGAACAAAATATATGTTTTGGCGGACACTATTATAGTTTGCCAGCCAGTGCTTGGACACCAGATTTAGGGGATTGCTATTTTGGCAATTGAATTTCACCCCAGGACAAAATATACCCTGTTATGGACTGATTTAAACTAGGCCTGCAACAGCTGGAACCCCAGATTCAGTGTATTGCTATTTTGGCAATTGAATTTCACCCCAGAACAAAATATATGATTTGCAGGACACTATGAAACTTGGCCAGCCACAGCTGAAACCACTGATTTATGGTATTGCTATTTTGGCAATTGAATTTCACCCCAGAACAAAATATATACGTTGCAGGACACTATGAAACTTGGCAAGCCACAGCTGAAACCAATGATTTATGGTATTGCTATATTGGCAATTGAATTTCACCCCAGAACAAAATATATGTTTTGGAGGACACTATTATAGTTTGCCAGCCAGTGCTGAAACCACTGTTTTATGGTATTGCTATTTTGGCAATTGAATTTCACCACAGAACAAAATATATGTTTTGGCGGACACTATTATAGTTTGCCAGCCAGTGCTGGGACACCAGATTTAGAGGATTGCTATTTTGGCAGTTGAGTTTCACACTAGAACTAAATATATGTTTTGGCGGAAACTATTATAGTTTGCCAGCCACAGCTGAAACCACTGATTTATGGTATTGCTATTTTGGCAATTGAATTTCACCCCAGGACAAAATATACCCTGTTATGGACTGATTTAAACTAGGCCTGCAACAGCTGGAACCCCAGATTCAGTGTATTGCTATTTTGGCAATTGAATTTCACCCCAGAACAAAATATATGATTTGCAGGACACTATGAAACTTGGCCAGCTACAGCTGAAACCACTGATTTATGGTATTGCTATTTTGGCAATTGAATTTCACCCCAGAACAAAATATATCAGTTGCAGGACACTATGAAACTTGGCAAGACACAGCTAAAACCACTGATTTATTGTATTGCTATATTGGCAATTGAATTTCACCCCAGAACAAAATATATGTTTTGGAGGACACTATTATGGTTTGCCAGCCAGTGCTGGGACACCAGATTTACGGGATTGCTATTTTGGCAGTTGAATTTCACCCCAGAACAAAATATATGTTTTGGCGGACACTATTATAGTTAACCAACCACAGCTGAAACCACTGATTTATGGTATTGCTATTTTGGCAATTGAATTTCAACCCAGAACAAAATATATGTTTTGGCGGACACTATTATAGTTTGCCAGCCAGTGCTGGGACACCAGATTTAGGGGATTGCTATTTTGGCAGTTGAGTTTCACCCTAGAACAAAATATATGTTTTGGCGGAAACTATTATAGTTTGCCAGCCACAGCTGAAACCACTGATTTATGGTATTGCTATTTTGGCAATTGAATTTCACCCCAGAACAAAATATACCCTGTTATGGACTGATTTAACCCCTTAAGGACTCAGCCCTATTTCACCCTAAGGACTCGGCCATTTTTTGCAAATCTGACCAGTGTCACTTTATGTGGTGATAACTTTAAAACGCTTTTTCTTATCCAGGCCATTCTGAGATTGTTTTTTCGTCACATATTGTACTTCATAACAGTGGTAAAATAAAGTCGAAAAATTTCATTTTTATTTATAAAAAAATACAAAATTTACCAAAAATTTTGAAAAATTAGCAATTTTCCAAGTTTCAATTTCTCTACTTCTATAATACATAGTAATACCACCAAAAAAAGTTATTGATTTACATTCCCCATATGTCTACTTCATGTATCGATCATTTTGGGAATGCTATTTCATTTTTTGGGGACGTTACAAGGCTTAGAAGTTTAGAAGAAAATCTTGAAATTTTTCAGAAATTTTCAAAAACCCACTTTTTAGGGACCAGTTCAGGTCTGAAGTCACTTTGTGAGGCTTACATAATAGAAACCACCCAAAATTACCCCATTCTAGAAACTACACCCCTCAAGGTATTCAAAACTGATTTTACAAACGTAATTAACCCTTTAGGTTTTCCACAAAAGTCAATGGCAAATGGAGATAAAATTTCAGAATTTCGATTTTTGAAAAATTTTCCATTTCAATCCATTTTTCCAGTAACAAAGCAAGGGTTAACAGCCAAACAAATCTTAATATTTATTCCCCGATTCTGTAGTTTGCACGAACACCCAATATGTGGTCGTAAACTGCTGTATGGCCAAACGGCAGGGCGCAGAAGGAAAGGAACACCATATGGTTTTTGGAAGGTGGATTTTGCTGGACTGTTTTTTGACACCATGTCCCATTTGAAGCCCCCGATGCACCCCTAGAGTAGAATCTCCATAAAAGTGACTCCATCTAAGAAACTACACCCTTCAAGGTATTCAAAACCAGTTTTACAAACTTTGTTAACCCTTTAGGTGTTCCACAAGAGTTATTGGCAAATGGAGATGAAATTTCAGAATTTCTATTTTTTGTTACCTTGTCTCAAAACAAGTGTAATATAGAGCAACCAAAAATCATAGTTACCCTAAAATAATACCAACAAAACTGACACCTTATCCCGTAGTTTCCAAAATGGGGTCACTTTTTGGAGTTTCT